>CM028911.1:939405-962884 GCA_016801845.1 Polydactylus sextarius
TTTTGGTAAAGTTGCTAAATGTTTGGACTTTAACACCTTTAAGGCGGTAGCATTGAAGGTACTCAAAGAGACTGAGGAAGAGTACGTACACCAGGAGCTGGAGATGTTACGGGCAATCAAGGTTCTTGACCCTGACCAGTACAACATTGTGAGCTTCATGGAGCACTTCAAGTACCGCAAACTCTCTTTCCTGTCATTTGAGATGCTTGACAAGAGCCTTTGGAACTTTATGGAAGAGCGGGAATGGGCACCTCTGCCTCTCAATGACATCCGCTATGTGACAAAGCAACTTCTGGTTGCTTTGGACGGCCTTAAGTCCATTGGGATTATGCACACCGACCTGAAGCTGGACAACATCATGTTCGTTGACCACCAATACGAGCCCTTCAAAATCAAACTGATTGACTTTGGCCTAGCAATGCGAGAGTACCAAGCAGAGGACGGCATGATCATACAGAACTGTGCTTACAGGGCCCCTGAAGTCACGTTGGGGCTCCCCTTGACCACAGCAGTGGATATGTGGGGTCTGGGCTGTATTATTGCTGAACTTTTCTTTGGCTGGAACATCTTTCCTTACAACTGTGAGTACAACAATATGAGAGCAATCGTTTTCCTCATGGGTTACTTTGAGGAATACAAGCTGAACAGAGCAATGTACAGCTACATGTATTTCACCAGGGGGCTGGGAGGAACCTGTCGACTTAGGACTCCAGAGGAATATAATGTTGTAAGTGGTAAAGTTAGTGAACTTGAACGCAGCTTGTGTGATGAATTTCGCACACTAGATGAAGCAGTATTAAGTCAACCAGGATGTCAGGATGCTGTTGAGTATTCAGACAGAATGGCATTTCTAGATTTTCTGAAATGTTGTCTAGAATTGGATGCCGACCAGCGAATCAGCCCCAGGAGAGCCCTGACACATTGCTTTGTTACAAATACTAAGATGGATCAAATGCAAGGTGGAATCTACGGAGATTCTGACTCTGAGGCCTCCTGTAATAGCAGTGCAGATCATCCTGTCCTCGACATAAACATCAACACTAACTATTCAAGCAGTGGCATTAAGAGTCTTTCCAGTGGGGAATCATACAATAAGCGCTCCATTTCCATTGAGCCCTGTGCACCCCCAAAACCCCAGGTTTTTGATGTCATAATACCTGATGGACTTTTGTCAGAAAATGAGGAAGATGGTGCCACTCCAAATAGAATAGAGTCAGGAAATGATGTAGCAGCAGCATCAGACTCTGCTTGCCTGATTGATGACCAAGTGAGGGCAAGTGAACATGAGAGAAATGTCAATCAAGAGGAGGAAGAAGCAGACACCACCTCAGTGATGCTGGAGATAATTCGACATTTATCCAACAAAGTCAGTGAACTCCAGCACAACTATGATGAGGTGAAAAGGCTCTTCGAAGTTGAGCAGGCATCAACAAAAGCGCTTCGTGAGGAGCTTCGCCTCATGAAAGAAAAAAATATACAAATGCAGGCAGCGAATACCAGTGCAACCTCCAATCCACAGGAGAATATGCCTGCTCCGCAAGACCTGACAGAGGAGGAGAAAGAGCAAAGTGAGGAAGAGAAAGACTTAGGAGAACAGGTTGTTGAACCAGCACCTGAGCTTTCACAGGTGAACGGAAGCCAGGGTTTGGATGCGTCAGAACAGCCTGTTCCCATAAAGATGAAGAGGCTTCCATGGTGGAAGAGGGTGAAAAATTTCTTCACTCGTGGCAGGCGTCCCTCCCAATATGCTATCTATTAACCTCCACCCCCAGCCCCCACCCCTCCTCCCATCCGCCACCCCCCACCCCCACCCACCTCACTCCTCCCGCCCCACCCCTCCCGCCCCCGCCCCACCCCTGGATGCTGTTTGGGTTTTCTCCGGGTGCTCCGGTTTTTCCCACAATACCAGATACATGCAGAGTAACTTAACAAACTGAAACGCATGCTATCTGGTCATTAAAAAAAACACACACAATCATATTTCATATTATTATTGTAGCATTAATTGTAATGATAACTTTGCTTTAACAACTACCTGTAAACATCTAGTCTCTACTGTCTCTTCCTGGTCTCCCTCTTTTCTTTCTCCCCCTCTCCCCCGTCCTCCTCCTCTCCCTTTCCTCTGTCTCTTCTCTTTCTCTTTTCTCTGTATTCATTTCACCCCAGCCGGTCGAGGCAGATGACCGTCCACTCTGAGTCTGGTTCTGCTGGAGGTTTCTTCCTGTTAAAAGGGAGTTTTTCCTCTCCATTGTCGCCAAACGCTTGCTCAGTGTGGAAATGTTGGGTTTCTCTATGTAAAGTGCCATGAGATAAATGTTTGTATGATCTGATGCTATATAAATAAAACTGAATTGAATTGAATTGAACTGAATTTGGTACTGTCTCTGATTGTGTAGGATCTCCTTGACTGTACCATGTGGTTTTTCTCTGTGTCCTCCGTTTTCTCCCACAGTACCAGACACATGCAGGTTAGGTTGAGTTAAAACTCTAAATTTCCTGGGAATGGATAACTGTGGCTGTACACAATCTCAACCCAGTTCAAACCACCAAATACAAAAAACACAAACACAAAAACACTTAAAACCAGTACTATATTGCAGGAGATGCATAATCTCCTTGGCGGTGCCATGTGGGTTTCCTCCAGGTGCCCCAGTTTCTGCCACAATACCACACACATGCGAGTTAGGTTAAAACTAACGAGCCGCACTCGTCTGGCACCTTCGGTTGTTGCCGATTAGTCATCACTGAACCAGGTCATAGCTCGCCACCATAAAGTTAACTGGATTTTAACTTCTCCATTTCGCTGTAGTCGCTGCAGTTGCTGTAGTTGCTGAAGACGCTTCGTTCCCAATTTGCTTTTTTTTTTTTTGCCAAATTCGCTGTCTCAATAGAGAAATGATGAGTTCCGCCACTGTGGTCGATCTTGTCGCTTTCGGTGTGAATGTACAGTTAGCTGAAAAATTAAAAGATATAACATTCAGGCCTCCCAACCTCTCCTGAGCTCCAAAATGGCTCCTTGAAAAGCCACTCCTATGTTCACACAAGTTTTATTTTGATATAACTTTTTTTAGAACATATTTTTCTTCATCTGTCCTGTAGACCTCAAAAATGTGACGTAATCACTGAAGTAACACCCCGAAAAAAGTCCCTGACCAGGGGTAGGTACTCCATATGACCCCAAAAGGTTCTTGGGCGGGGTTTTAGGTTGAGTCGGTGGTGATTGCTTGTAACTCAAGGCGGTACATGACACAATCAACAAAGAAGCGCTGTTTTTAAAACCCAGCAGCGCAAGCGTATCAATAAATACTTTCTTTAAATAGAACAGAAGAAGCAAACAAAGCGACACAGTTGAAACCGTCACAAGTGATCGTTTCACATCTAATGATCAGTGAGTGGCAGCAGCCACAGAATCTACACTGTCCGCTACAAATTAATGTATTTATTGTTTCCAACGCCAAACACAATGTAAAAAACAAACAGATGGTTATATTCTCTCTCTCACACACTCACATACACAGGTTTGCAGGGTGTAGTTTATTTATAGTAATGCGATGAAACAGTCGTGAGAGAAGATCGGCAACGTCTGGTCCTGCCCCCCCGTCAGCGCCGGTGACTGGGGTCTTACCCACAGTGGAGACACAGGTGCTCCAAAAACACATGAAAAGTGTCAGTCCTTCATTAATGTGTCATGCAGTCACCACTGCAGACTCTAAGTGCTAACGCGTTACCAGCAGCAACAATAACAAGAGCTGTGTTTCTTGGGAAAGCACATTTAGTCAAAGCTGAAAAAGTAGTAGTAACATCTGCCCTAATTTTACTTGACTTACTTTTTCACTTTACTTTTATTTTACATTATGCATGACCAGAGGTTAAAGAGACACTTAGCAGGTAGGGGAACACTAAAAACCAGTGTGGAGTCCTGTGCAGGACTCTACTGACATCTTTTTATGACACTGTGGTAGCATCTGCTGTGTTCTTCACCATGGTCTGCTGGGGCTGTGGCTGCTCTGAGAGGCACAGGGAAAAAGACTGAATAAGCTGGTGAGAAATGCCAGTTCTGTCCTGGACTGCCCTCTGTACACCGAGGAGGTGGGTGAGAGTAAGACATTAGCTAAGCTGATGTCCATCATGGTCAACAGCCCTCAGCCTCTACACAAGATTGTAGCTGCCCGGAGCAGCTCCCTCAGCAGCAGACCGCTACACCCACGGTGCAAGAACAAACACTACTGCAGGTCCTTCATTCCAACAGCTGTCACTCTTCAACGTTATGACACCAACATAAACACTGCACTTTTTTTCTTTTTCTATAGTTTTTGTTATACAAGCTATTTGTAGAGCTAATTTCCAAAAAACAAGTTCCAAAGGAGTCTTGTGGCTGACGCGTGTTCCTCTTACAAAAATACTCTCTGTTCGCCGTTTTAAAGATTTATTTTGCAAACAAGAAATATTGAAGTATTTACATCCTTCAAATAAAAAGTCCAAAAATATTGTCCGTACATGATTTACACAGTCCAACACGGTCTAACACGGTCAGAAAACCGTCAGACCCCAAACCTCTTCGGCTCCACATGCTCTCTCAACCTTTCACCTGCGCTGCATCTACCGCTAAGCAATGTTCCCTCTAAGCTGCGCGCGTGTGCAATTGCGCACTGCCCGCACATTCTCAGCGCACAAGAAAATCTATCCAGCGCAGAAACAACATCAACATAACGTATTAATTAAGATCTAATATTAGATTTAATCTAATCTAATTAATTCGCCCAATATTATTGTTTTTTTGTTTCTCACTCAGTGAGTGACAGGTGTCTAGCCAATGATACGATACAGTTCACTTACGGTACAAAGCCAATCATGGCATTGACGGTGCTTGCGTCTGGGCCCCGCCTATATGCGCCGTGCAGGTTAGCTAGCAGGTTAATAGATGCTAATACAAACCCCGCATCATGGCGAAACGAACATGCAGCGACACATCCACTCACCAAGCTACGGTAAAAAAGAAATGCAGTTCTTTTAAGATGGAATGGTTGTCGGAGTATGTGCAAATTGAAGAAAAAGCGGTGAAATTGGGTGAGATTTTTTCTTTTTCACGTGAGAAAGGTCTACTCTGCAAAACATGCAGTGCAGCGATGCCAAAGTAGCAAGTGAGTTTTCAGAGGGAAAAATGTGGATTGAATGGAAGCTGGACTATCTCAAGCGTCACGTTCAGCATAAAAGTCATTTAAAAGCTGTCAAAACTGTACGAAGACTCAAGATGGGACAGGGGATTAGTACATTATTGCGGGAGAGCGCAAAAGACCGAGAGAAAAGGAACGAGCTGTCACACAAAACAAAATCGGACCCTGAACAAGTTAAAGTTCTCATTGACAATATTTTACTTGCCATCAAAATGAATGCATCAATGCTGTCAGTTCAACAAATCCACGATCACATGGCAAAGTATGTGAGTATACCAGAAAGCTGGCGAAGCAAAAACTATGCCTTTGAATTTGTGAACTCAATCAATGAGATAGTGCAGAATGAGACTATGTGCAGTATTAAAAATGCACCCTGGCATACCCTGATAGTAGATGAGAGCACAGACATATCAGTACACAAAATGCTAGTCATATATATTAAATACAGGGAGGAAAATGATGTTAACTACAAAACTGTGTTTGGTGGCATCATCCAGCTGACAGCATGCACTGCTCAGGATATTGTGCAAGGAATAACTCAGTTTTACTCCAAACATGGACTAGACATGCAGAAAATGGTGATGCTGACCTCCGATGGTGCCTCAGTAATGCTAGGAAAACACAACGGAGTTGCAGCTTTGTTAAAGCGCCAAATACCACACCTAACTGAACAACATTGTGTGGCCCACAGAGAGGACTTGGGCATTGATGATGCCGGGAAAAATGTGCCTTCGATGCGAGATGTTGAAACTCTTCTTAGAACTGTCTATTCCACTTTCTCTCGGTCCGCTGTGAAGAGGAGCAAAATGGAGGACCTGGCAAAGATTCTTGATGAAGATGCACTGTCATTCAGGCCTCTGAACGAAGTGCGATGGCTGTCGTGGCACCAAGCTGTCAATGCTGTTCTGAGGAACTACACTGTGCTTACAGAATTCTGTAAAAGAGAATTCACCGATAACAGAGATCCAGTGGCAAAGTACTGCTACAAAAAGCTGAGTGATTCAAAATTCAAGGTTACTATCACTGCTCTGGGAGATGTTTTAGGTGAGCTAGCACAACTCTGCCTCACTTTACAAAGACGCAACCTGACTGTGATGGAAGGACACTGCTTTGCTAGAGCAAAAATTGAGAAGTTGCGTTCCCAATACTTGAAGGAGAAGGATGTACAGTGGAGCGACCGTGTCAAAGAGGCAATGGGGACCTCATCAGCTGATGGCAGAGATACTGGTGAGATTACTCTTTTTATTAGTAAGCTGTGTGATCACATAGATGCTCGTTTTCCAGAGGATGAATTAAAGGAGTGGTCTGCATTTGATATTGAAACATTGAGCTCAGACATCAGTTTTGACAATGGATCAGCAGACATTGCTACATTGGCAAAGAAGTATGAGGCCATTATCCACCACCCATCACAGTCTATGGAGACCATTAACAGTCAGTATGCTGAATTCAAGTACATAATGAAGCAAAAACTTAAACAGAGGTCAATCAGCACATTCTCAGATATGGTTGCTGCAACACTTAGATGTGAGGAGCTAAAGGAGATCTCACAGCTTGTGGATATTTGTGCTACATTTCAAGCTTCCAGTGCCGACTGTGAAAGAGGATTTAGTTTAATGAATCATATCAAAACAGAATCCAGAAATCGTCTTGAAGTGACACATTTGGACCAGCTGATGCGCATAAAATCAAAGCAAGAAGCAGACGAAGCCATCAACCTGGACAAAGTGTACAACCA
This sequence comes from Polydactylus sextarius, assembly GCA_016801845.1. Lineage (NCBI taxonomy): Eukaryota > Metazoa > Chordata > Actinopteri > Polynemidae > Polydactylus > Polydactylus sextarius. Next base: position 946,318 of record CM028911.1, read on the forward strand.
TTGGAGAAGTGAGAAGGACAGACGTGAAAAATAAGGTAAAATTTAAGTCAGATTTGTGCATATTCTAGTGACGGTTATTAAGATTTTGTCTTTATGGATATTAATCATTAAATGTTGTTACTATTAGGTCATTTATGGGTAGTAGAAATGCCAAGAAAAACTGTGTAATTAGATATTTTACAGACAAAGTGTTACAGGAATTTGCACTGTATCACAAGCTACAGCACAAATCATTGTGCAAAATGTGAATGTTTTAATGTGAGCAAAATGTTATGTCTGAAAGGTGTATATGTCTCATATCTTCCAGAACAGGACCCTCAGCCAGGCCAAAGCAGGACTCTTCCTATGGCTAAAGCAAGACTATTCCCATGGCCAAAGCAGGACTCTTGCATACTGTATAACATCTACACATCCCATTTTTCAGATTTTTGTCTTTTTTTTTAAGTGGAACAAATTGCTTATTTAAAAATAAAGTGTGCATATCTGATGTTGCTCACAGTAGTCCTCAGTTTGCTCAGAGAACTTGTGTGTATGCCCAGATACATGAAAAATTAGAGGGAACATTGCCGTTAAGTGCTTAAAGTGGCAGGCACCTCAATTCACAATAATAACAAAATGCTCTATATTACTAAATCATATAGTTGACCTTGTACAAACATAAATCATTTGTTCAAATTATTTAATCCTAATATTATTAATTATGCAAATCATACATTTTGATTAATTATAAATGAAATAACTTAATATTCATTCTAAACCAAAATAATCCATACAAAATAAAGATCTGGCACCTACACTATTCATTTATTTCTTTTAACTTGAAACTGCTGCCAAACACATAAATGTTGCCCTTGGGACAAATAAAGGATATTCTATTCTAGTTGAAGTATTAGGTTTTGTGTTCAGGTTGCCATATGTATAAGCAATTGTGTGAAGAAATTAATTCAGCAATGAATTCTGCGCCTGCCCAAAAAGGCTTCTATATGATCTTTGGGCAATATCATCTACATAAGATCAGTCATTTACAGCTCTAAAAAAAAATAAAGTGACAATCGGGTCTCGGGTATCATTTTGGGACAGAAAACTCAGGTTAACCTCTGGTTTAACATACTCGGTTAAGTCAGTAAACCCGCTTTGTGGAATACTCCCTTGTTGGCCTTCTGAGTCGCACAGTAACATGTGCCAGCAGAAACAAAAACCATAAAATTGCTCAAAACTATTTAGTGTGACTGAAAGAATGTAGCACATTATTTTTGTTTTCCTGTGTATTTTTATTTGAATTCCTGAAATTTGTTGTTTGTGTATTTTCAAATTTCAAATTGGGATTGTATCATTCAGTGATGTCACTGTTCCGTTGCCCTTCATTGCCTTTAATGTCTAATTTGCCTTTTATGTCCACGATGTAAATACCAGTCCAGAAGAGAGGTATTTAGGTTATCACGACTAATAGTACAAGTACAAGCATCACCAGTAATTCTCACAGAAGTCAATTTAACTGCAATCGGATTGTTTTTCTTTCTTTGTTTCTGCAAGATGTATTCCACACCATTGTCATCAGATTCACCATTTCAGGTGAAATCAGGTGATGTAATTCACAGCAAAACAACCCAGTACGGTGTCTTAGAGTTCAAAGGAGAAGGCACTTTTGGTAAAGTTGCTAAATGTTTGGACTTTAACACCTTTAAGGCGGTAGCATTGAAGGTACTCAAAGAGACTGAGGAAGAGTACATACACCAGGAGCTGGAGATGTTACGGGCAATCAAGGTTCTTGACCCTGACCAGTACAACATTGTGAGCTTCATGGAGCACTTCAAGTACCGCAAACTCTCTTTCCTGTCATTTGAGATGCTTGACAAGAGCCTTTGGAACTTTATGGAAGAGCGGGAATGGGCACCTCTGCCTCTCAATGACATCCGCTATGTGACAAAGCAACTTCTGGTTGCTTTGGACGGCCTTAAGTCCATTGGGATAATGCACACCGACCTGAAGCTGGACAACATCATGTTCGTTGACCACCAATACGAGCCCTTCAAAATCAAACTGATTGACTTTGGCCTAGCAATGCGAGAGTACCAAGCAGAGGATGGCATGATCATACAGAACTGTGCTTACAGGGCCCCTGAAGTCACGTTGGGGCTCCCCTTGACCACAGCAGTGGATATGTGGGGTCTGGGCTGTATTATTGCTGAACTTTTCTTTGGCTGGAACATCTTTCCTTACAACTGTGAGTACAACAACATGAGAGCAATCGTTTTCCTCATGGGTTACTTTGAGGAATACAAGCTGAACAGAGCAATGTACAGCTACATGTATTTCACCAGGGGGCTGGGAGGAACCTGTCGACTTAGGACTCCAGAGGAATATAATGTTGTAAGTGGTAAAGTTAGTGAACTTGAACGCAGCTTGTGTGATGAATTTCGCACACTAGATGAAGCAGTATTAAGTCAACCAGGATGTCAGGATGCTGTTGAGTATTCAGACAGAATGGCATTTCTAGATTTTCTGAAATGTTGTCTAGAATTGGATGCCGACCAGCGAATCAGCCCCAGGAGAGCCCTGACACATTGCTTTGTTACAAATACTAAGATGGATCAAATGCAAGGTGGAATCTACGGAGATTCTGACTCTGAGGCCTCCTGTAATAGCAGTGCAGATCATCCTGTCCTCGACATAAACATCAACACTAACTATTCAAGCAGTGGCATTAAGAGTCTTTCCAGTGGGGAATCATACAATAAGCGCTCCATTTCCATTGAGCCCTGTGCACCCCCAAAACCCCAGGTTTTTGATGTCATAATACCTGATGGACTTTTGTCAGAAAATGAGGAAGATGGTGCCACTCCAAATAGAATAGAGTCAGGAAATGATGTAGCAGCAGCATCAGACTCTGCTTGCCTGATTGATGACCAAGTGAGGGCAAGTGAACATGAGAGAAATGTCAATCAAGAGGAGGAAGAAGCAGACACCACCTCAGTGATGCTGGAGATAATTCGACATTTATCCAACAAAGTCAGTGAACTCCAGCACAACTATGATGAGGTGAAAAGGCTCTTCGAAGTTGAGCAGGCATCAACAAAAGCGCTTCGTGAGGAGCTTCGCCTCATGAAAGAAAATATACAAATGCAGGCAGCGAATACCAGTGCAACCTCCAATCCACAGGAGAATATGCCTGCTCCGCAAGACCTGACAGAGGAGGAGAAAGAGCAAAGTGAGGAAGAGAAAGACTTAGGAGAACAGGTTGTTGAACCAGCACCTGAGCTTTCACAGGTGAACGGAAGCCAGGGTTTGGATGCGTCAGAACAGCCTGTTCCCATAAAGATGAAGAGGCTTCCATGGTGGAAGAGGGTGAAAAATTTCTTCACTCGTGGCAGGCGTCCCTCCCAATATGCTATCTATTAACCTCCACCCCAGCCCCCACCCCTCCTCCCATCCGCCACCCCCCCCCCCCCCACCTCCTCCCCCCCCCACCCCTCCCGCCCGTACCCCACCCCCCACCCCTCCCGCCCCACCCCTGGATGCTGTTTGGGTTTTCTCCGGGTGCTCCGGTTTTTCCCACAATACCAGATACATGCAGAGTAAGTTAACACACTGAAACGCATGCTATCTGGTCATTTAAAAAAACACACACACAACTGAATTTGGTACTGTTTCAGTGGCTTTGAAAACTGGCATCTTCCCGGTGGGGAATCATACAATGAGTGCTCCATTGCCATTGAGCCCCCTGCACCTCCAAAACATGTCATCTGGTGCCATATTATCCCATGCTTTCTAGTCATTTTAAGCCCCCCTTCCCCATGCTATCTGGTCATTTAGCCCCACACCACCCCCGCCCACCTCCTCCTCCTCCCACCCCGCCCCCCCCCCTCCCGCCCCACCCCTGGATGCTGTTTGGGTTTTCTCCGGGTGCTCCGGTTTTTCCCACAATACCAGATACATGCAGAGTAACTTAACAAACTGAAACGCATGCTATCTGGTCATTAAAAAAAAACACACACAATCATATTTCATATTATTATTGTAGTATTAATTGTAATGATAACTTTGCTTTAACAACTACTTGTAAACATCTAGTCTCTACTGTCTCTTCCTGGTCTCCCTCTTTTCTTTCTCCCCCTCTCCCCCGTCCTCCTCCCCTCCCTTTCCTCTGTCTCTTCTCTTTCTCTTTTCTCTGTATTCATTTCACCCCAGCCGGTCGAGGCAGATGACCGTCCACTCTGAGTCTGGTTCTGCTGGAGGTTTCTTCCTGTTAAAAGGGAGTTTTCCCTCTCCATTGTCGCCAAACGCTTGCTCAATGTGGAAATGTTGGGTTTCTCTATGTAAAGTGCCATGAGATAAATGTTTTTATGATCTGATGCTATATAAATAAAACTGAATTGAATTGAATTGAACTGAATTTGGTACTGTCTCTGATTGTGTAGGATCTCCTTGACTGTACCATGTGGTTTTTCTCTGTGTCCTCCATTTTCTCCCACAGTACCAGACACATGCAGGTTAGGTTGAGTTAAAACTCTAAATTTCCTGGGAATGGATCACTGTGGCTGTACACAATCTCAACCCAGTTCAAACCACCAAATACAAAAAAACACAAACACAAAAACACTTAAAACCAGTACTATATTGCAGGAGATGCATAATCTCCTTGGCGGTGCCATGTGGGTTTCCTCCAGGTGCCCCAGTTTCTGCCACAATACCACACACATGCGAGTTAGGTTAAAACTAACGAGCCGCGCACTAAATCGCCTGGCACCTTCGGTTGTTGCCGATTAGTCATCACTGAACCAGGTCATAGCTCGCCACCATAAAGTTAACTGGATTTTAACTTCTCCATTTCGCTGTAGTCGCTGCAGTTGCTGTAGTTGCTGAAGATGCTTCGTTCCCAATTTGCTTTTTTTTTTTTGCCAAATTCGCTGTCTCAATAGAGAAATGATGAGTTCCGCCACTGTGGTCGATCTTGTCGCTTTCGGTGTGAATGTACAGTTAGCTGAAAAATTAAAAGATATAACATTCAGGCCTCCCAACCTCTCCTGAGCTCCAAAATGGCTCCTTGAAAAGCCACTCCTATGTTCACACAAGTTCTATTTTGATATAATTTTTTTTAGAACATATTTTTCTTCATCTGTCCTGTAGACCTCAAAAATGTGACGTAATCACTGAAGTAACACCCCGAAAAAAGTCCCTGACCAGGGGTAGGTACTCCATATGACCCCAAAAGGTTCTTGGGCGGGGTTTTAGGTTGAGTCGGTGGTGATTGCTCGTAACTCAAGGCGGTACATGACACAATCAACAAAGAAGCGCTGTTTTTAAAACCCAGCAGCGCAAGCGTATCAATAAATACTTTCTAGAAATAGAACAGAAGAAGCGAACAAAGCGACGCAGTTGAAACCGTCACAAATGATCGTTTCACATCTAATGATCAGTGAGTGGCAGCAGCCACAGAATCTACACTGTCCGCTACAAATTAATGTATTTATTGTTTCCAACGCCAAACACAATGTAAAAAACAAACAGATGGTTATATTCTCTCTCTCACACACTCACATACACAGGTTTGCAGGGTGTAGTTTATTTATAGTAATGCGATGAAACGGTCGCAGAGAAGATCGGCAACGTCCGTCCTGCCCCCCGTCGCGTCGGTGACTGGGGTCTTACCCACAGTGGAGACACAGGTGCTCCAAAAACACATGAAAAGTGTCAGTCCTTCATTAATGTGTCATGCAGTCACCACTGCAGACTCTAAGTGCTAACGCGTTACCAGCAGCAACAATAACAAGAGCTGTGTTTCTCGGGAAAGCACATTTAGTCAAAGCTGAAAAAGTAGTAGTAACATCTGCCCTAATTTTACTTGACTTACTTTTTTACTTTACTTTTATTTTACATTATGCATGACCAGAGGTTAAAGAGACACTTAGCAGGTAGGGGAACACTAAAAACCAGTGTGGAGTCCTGTGCAGGACTCTACTGACATCTTTTTATGACACTGTGGTAGCATCTGCTGTGTTCTTCACCATGGTCTGCTGGGGCTGTGGCTGCTCTGAGAGGCACAGGGAAAAAGACTGAATAAGCTGGTGAGAAATGCCAGTTCTGTCCTGGACTGCCCTCTGTACACCGAGGAGGTGGGTGAGAGTAAGACATTAGCTAAGCTGATGTCCATCATGGTCAACAGCTCTCAGCCTCTACACAAGATTGTAGCTGCCCGGAGCAGCTCCCTCAGCAGCAGACCGCTACACCCACGGTGCAAGAACAAACACTACTGCAGGTCCTTCATTCCAACAGCTGTCACTCTTCAACGTTATGACACCAACATAAACACTGCACTTTTTTTCCTTTTCTATAGTTTTTGTTATACAAGCTATTTGTAGAGCTAATTTCCAAAAACCAAGTTCCAAAGGAGTCTTGTGGCTGACGCGTGTTCCTTTTACAAAAATACTCTCTGTTCGCCGTTTTAAAGATTTATTTTGCAAACAAGAAATATTGAAGTATTTACATCCTTCAAATAAAAAGTCCAAAAATATTGTCCGTACACGATTTACACAGTCCAACACGGTCTAACACGGTCAGAAAACCGTCAGACCCCAAACCTCTTCGGCTCCACATGCTCTCTCAACCTTTCACCTGCGCTGCATCTACCGCTAAGTGCTTAAAGTGGCAGGCACCTCAATTCACAATAATAACAAAATGCTCTATATTACTAAATCATATAGTTGACCTTGTACCAACATAAATCATATCTTCAAATTATTTAATCCTAATATTATTAATTATGCAAATCATACATTTTGATTAATTATAAATGAAATAACTTAATATTCATTCTAAACCAAAATAATCCATACAAAATAAAGATCTGGCACCTACACTATTCATTTATTTCTTTTAACTTGAAACTGCTGCCAAACACATAAATGTTGCCCTTGGGACAAATAAAGGATATTCTATTCTAGTTGAAGTATTAGGTTTTGTGTTCAGGTTGCCATATGTATAAGCAATTGTGTGAAGAAATTAATTCAGCAATGAATTCTGCGCCTGCCCAAAAAGGCTTCTATATGATCTTTGGGCAATATCATCTACATAAGATCAGTCATTTACAGCTCTAAAAAAAAAAATAAAGTGACAATCGGGTCTCGGGTATCATTTTGGGACAGAAAACTCAGGTTAACCTCTGGTTTAACATACTCGGTTAAGTCAGTAAACCCGCTTTGTGGAATACTCCCTTGTTGGCCTTCTGAGTCGCACAGTAACATGTGCCAGCAGAAACAAAAACCATAAAATTGCTCAAAACTATTTAGTGTGACTGAAAGAATGTAGCACATTGTTTTTGTTTTCCTGTGTATTTTTATTTGAATTCCTGAAATTTGTTGTTTGTGTATTTTCAAATTTCAAATTGGGATTGTATCATTCAGTGATGTCACTGTTCCGTTGCCCTTCATTGCCTTTAATGTCTAATTTGCCTTTTATGTCCACGATGTAAATACCAGTCCAGAAGAGAGGTATTTAGGTTATCACGACTAATAGTACAAGTACAAGCATCACCAGTAATTCTCACAGAAGTCAATTTAACTGCAATCGGATTGTTTTTCTTTCTTTGTTTCTGCAAGATGTATTCCACACCATTGTCATCAGATTCACCATTTCAGGTGAAATCAGGTGATGTAATTCACAGCAAAACAACCCAGTACGGTGTCTTAGAGTTCAAAGGAGAAGGCACTTTTGGTAAAGTTGCTAAATGTTTGGACTTTAACACCTTTAAGGCGGTAGCATTGAAGGTACTCAAAGAGACTGAGGAAGAGTACATACACCAGGAGCTGGAGATGTTACGGGCAATCAAGGTTCTTGACCCTGACCAGTACAACATTGTGAGCTTCATGGAGCACTTCAAGTACCGCAAACTCTCTTTCCTGTCATTTGAGATGCTTGACAAGAGCCTTTGGAACTTTATGGAAGAGCGGGAATGGGCACCTCTGCCTCTCAATGACATCCGCTATGTGACAAAGCAAGTTTTGGTTGCTTTGGACGGCCTTAAGTCCATTGGGATAATGCACACCGACCTGAAGCTGGACAACATCATGTTTGTTGACCACCAATACGAGCCCTTCAAAATCAAACTGATTGACTTTGGCCTAGCAATGCGAGAGCACCAAGCAGAGGATGGCATGATCATACAGAACTGTGCTTACAGGGCCCCTGAAGTCACGTTGGGGCTCCCCTTGACCACAGCAGTGGATATGTGGGGTCTGGGCTGTATTATTGCTGAACTTTTCTTTGGCTGGAACATCTTTCCTTACAACTGTGAGTACAACAACATGAGAGCAATCGTTTTCCTCATGGGTTACTTTGAGGAATACAAGCTGAACAGAGCAATGTACAGCTACATGTATTTCACCAGGGGGCTGGGAGGAACCTGTCGACTTAGGACTCCAGAGGAATATAATGTTGTAAGTGGTAAAGTTAGTGAACTTGAACGCAGCTTGTGTGATGAATTTCGCACACTAGATGAAGCAGTATTAAGTCAACCAGGATGTCAGGATGCTGTTGAGTATTCAGACAGAATGGCATTTCTAGATTTTCTGAAATGTTGTCTAGAATTGGATGCCGACCAGCGAATCAGCCCCAGGAGAGCCCTGACACATTGCTTTGTTACAAATACTAAGATGGATCAAATGCAAGGTGGAATCTCACGGAGATTCTGACTCTGAGGCCTCCTGTAATAGCAGTGCAGATCATCCTGTCCTCGACATAAACATCAACACTAACTATTCAAGCAGTGGCATTAAGAGTCTTTCCAGTGGGGAATCGTACAATAAGCGCTCCATTTCCATTGAGCCCTGTGCACCCCCAAAACCCCAGGTTTTTGATGTCATAATACCTGATGGACTTTTGTCAGAAAATGAGGAAGATGGTGCCACTCCAAATAGAATAGAGTCAGGAAATGATGTAGCAGCAGCATCAGACTCTGCTTGCCTGATTGATGACCAAGTGAGGGCAAGTGAACATGAGAGAAATGTCAATCAAGAGGAGGAAGAAGCAGACACCACCTCAGTGATGCTGGAGATAATTCGACATTTATCCAACAAAGTCAGTGAACTCCAGCACAACTATGATGAGGTGAAAAGGCTCTTGAAGTTGAGCAGGCATCAACAAAAGCGCTTCGTGAGGAGCTTCGCCTCATGAAAGAAAATATACAAATGCAGGCAGCGAATACCAGTGCAACCTCCAATCCACAGGAGAATATGCCTGCTCAAGCAAGACCTGACAGAGGAGGAGAAAGAGCAAAGTGAGGAAGAGAAAGACTTAGGAGAACAGGTTGTTGAACCAGCACCTGAGCTTTCACAGGTGAACGGAAGCCAGGGTTTGGATGCGTCAGAACAGCCTGTTCCCATAAAGATGAAGAGGCTTCCATGGTGGAAGAGGGTGAAAAATTTCTTCACTCGTGGCAGGCGTCCCTCCCAATATGCTATCTATTAACCTCCACCCCAGCCCCCACCCCTCCTCCCATCCGCCACCCCCCACCCCCACCCACCCACTCCTCCCGCCCCCGCCCCACCCCTCCCGCCCGTACCCCACCCCTCCCGCCCCCACCCCTGGATGCTGTTTGGGTTTTCTCCGGGTGCTCCGGTTTTTCCCACAATACCAGATACATGCAGAGTAAGTTCACACACTGAAACGCATGCTATCTGGTCATTTAAAAAAAACACACACACAACTGAATTTGGTACTGTTTCAGTGGCTTTGAAAACTGGCATCTTCCCGGTGGGGAATCATACAATGAGTGCTCCATTGCCATTGAGCCCCCTGCACCTCCAAAACATGTCATCTGGTGCCATATTATCCCATGCTTTCTAGTCATTTTAAGCCCCCCTTCCCCATGCTATCTGGTCATTTAGCCCCACACCACCCCCCGCCCACCTCACTCCTCCCGACCCCCGCCCCCCACCCCTCCCGCCCCACCCCTGGATGCTGTTTGGGTTTTCTCCGGGTGCTCCGGTTTTTCCCACAATACCAGATACATGCAGAGTAACTTAACAAACTGAAATGCATGCTATCTGGTCATTAAAAAAACACACACACAACTGAATTTGATATTATTTTTGTAGTATTAATTGTAATGATAACTTTGCTTTAACAACTACTTGTAAACATCTAGTCTCTACAGTCTCTTCCTGGTCTCCCTCTTTTTCTTTTCTCCCCTCTCCCCGTCCTCCTCCCCTCCCTTTCCTCTGTCTCTTCTCTTTCTCTTTTCTCTGTATTCATGCCAAATTTGGCCCGCAGTGTGATTATAATTGGCCCGCGAGATCATATCAAATGTGCATTAGAGCTGGCCCGAGGTATATACTGTGCCGCTAATACTACAAATCCCACAATGCTATGCTAGTATTTTGGCGCGCAGTAAAACCCCGGCAAAGCTCCTTACTTCCGTTCACAGTCATTCAACCATCATTCCCCGGTCGCATCAGACAAATTAATAATTTCACCCTCCACAAAAATGGCCAAACAAAAGATAGACAACAGGACCTTCCAAGACAGGTGGGAGGCAAATTATTTGTTCACGACTATAAAGGACAAACCTGTTTGTCTTGTGTGTGGAGCTGGCGTGGCTGTAACAAAAGAGTATAACATAAGAAGACACTATGAAACGAAACATTATGAAAAGTACAAGGACCTGGACCTAAAGCAGAAGCTGCAAAAGGTGGAGGAGATGAAAAGAAGTCTGGTTTGCAGGCAGACCTTGTTCACGAAAGCAAAATCAAAAAGTGAAGCTGCTGTAAAGGCCAGCTTTATTGTGGCAGCAGAGATCGCAAAATCAGCCCGGCCCTTCAATGAGGGAGAGTTTGTCAAAAAGTGCATGGTCAAAGTTTGCGACATCGTGTCTCCAGACGAGAAGCAAGAATTTTTAAACGTGAGCCTGAGCAGAAATACCGTGGCTGAACGCGTGTGTGAGCTTTCCACTAATCTACATGAACAACTAATAAAAAGGGAAAAGATTTTATTGCATACTCCCTTGCTGTGGATGAGAGCAGCGACACGTCTGATACTGCCCAGCTGTCAATCTTCATCCGTGGAGTAGACTCGAGCCTGTGCGTCACAGAGGAACTTTTAGGATTAAAATCAATACATGGAACGACCACAGGAAAAGATATCTTTGAAGAAGTATCCAAATGTATAACTGAAATGAGCCTGCCTTGGGATAAACTTGTGGGACTGACGACAGATGGTGCGCCCGCAATGTGCGGTCAAAAGAGTGGATTGGTCGGCAGGATTCAGGAGAAGATGCGGGAGGAAGATGCAGGTAAGCTTACAGTTTATCACTGTATCATTCATCAGGAAGCGCTCTGTGGCAAAGCTCTGCAAATGGAACATGTTATGAGTAGTCAACTTCATAAGAGCCAAGGGTTTGAATCACCGGCAGTTCAAGTCTTTTCTGGAGGAGTTGGATTCAGAATCAGAGGGAAAAGTACTGAACAGATGTTTTGAGCTGCGCGAGGAAATCTGTCAGTTTATGGAGAACAAAGGGAAGGACACAACAGAGCTGAGAGATGAAAAGTTTCTGTGTGAACTGGCATTTCTCTCTGACATTGTGAGCCATCTCGATGTGCTTAACCTGCAGCTTCAGGGACGGGGCCACGTCATCACAGACATGTACGCAGCTGTGAGGGCCTTTAAAACTAAGTTGCGTCTGTGGAAGACTCAGATGCTGCAAGGAAACTTTGGTCATTTTCCGTGCTGCCAAACCATGGCAGCGCAAATTTCTCCTGCCGTGTTGGTTCGCTGAAAAAATCAATGCGCTCAGCGCCGAGTTTTCCCGGCGATTTGCCGACTTCGAGGCTCAGAAAGGGAGATTTGAACTGCTCAGTAACCCGTTTGCGATCGATGTGGAAAGCGCACCAACCAGCCTCCAAATAGAGCTAATTGAACTCCAATGTAATGACATGCTCAAATCAAAATATGACTCTGTTGGTGCTGCGCAGTTTCCATGTTTCCTCCCCGACACAATGCCTCAATTACGCACCCAAGCTGCTCAGATGCTCTCAATGTTCGGCAGCACATATCTATGTGAGCAACTGTTCTCTATGATGAAGGTGAACAAAACACCTCACAGAAGTCGACTCACTGATGAGCACCTTCACTCCGTCCTGAGGCTTTCCTCAGCTCAGAGCCTGACTCCAGACTTTGACGAACTTGCATCTAAGAAAAGATGCCAGGTATCTGGCTTAGACCAATGTGCAGAGTAAATCAGAGCGTAGCAAACTGAGCTTGAATATATCTGTTTCTTTTGCACTTTTTCTACTGCAAGGCATGGTCTGTCAATAGTTGAAATGTTGGATTTTTATCGAATGACATTATTATTTTTGGTTCTGTTGTTGTTGGCTTTGAAAAAGATTTACTTGAAAAAGGAACTTGAAAGGATAAGGGGAGAGACATACTACTTTATTTATTTAAATAAGAAATAAATACCACTGTATATCAAGCTTTGGTTGTTCCAAATTCTGTGTTTAAGCAAAACTAAAGTTTGTTTCCATATGAAAAGGTTAAACATTACATATTAGTTGCAGTTAATTTTTCAATAAATATTGCCTTTGGCCCGTGACTTTACTTCTCTGCTTAATTTTGGCCCACTGTGAATTTGAGTTTGACACCCCAATGTTCCCTCTAAGCTGCGCGCGCGCGCAATAATCGCAAGACTGCCCGCACATTCTCAGCGCACAAGAAAATCTATCCAGCGCAGAAACAACATCAACATAACGTATTAATTAAGATCTAATATTAGACTTAATCTAATCTAATTAATTCGCCCAATATTATTGTTTTTTGTTTCTCACTCAGTGAGTGACAGGTGTCTAGCCAATGATACGATACAGTTCACTTACGGTACAAAGCCAATCATGGCATTGACGGTGCTTGCGTCTGGGCCCCGCCTATATGCGCCCGTGCAGGTTAGCTAGCAGGTTAATAGATGCTAATACAAACCCGCATCATGGCGAAACGAACATGCAGCGACACATCCACTCACCAAGCTACGGTAAAAAAGAAATGCAGTTCTTTTAAGATGGAATGGTTGTCGGAGTATGTGCAAATTGAAAGAAAAAGCGGTGAAATTGGGTGAGATTTTTTCTTTTTCAAGTGAGAAAGGTCTACTCTGCAAAACATGCAGCGATGCCAAAGTAGCAAGTGAGTTTTCAGAGGGAAAAATGTGGATTGAATGGAAGCTGGACTATCTCAAGCGTCACGTTCAGCATAAAAGTCATTTAAAAGCTGTCAAAACTGTACGAAGACTCAAGATGGGACAGGGGATTAGTACATTATTGCGGGAGAGCGCAAAAGACCGAGAGAAAAGGAACGAGCTGTCACACAAAACAAAATCGGACCCTGAACAAGTTAAAGTTCTCATTGACAATATTTTACTTGCCATCAAAATGAATGCATCAATGCTGTCAGTTCAACAAATCCACGATCACATGGCAAAGTATGTGAGTATACCAGAAAGCTGGCGAAGCAAAAACTATGCCTTTGAATTTGTGAACTCAATCAATGAGATAGTGCAGAATGAGACTATGTGCAGTATTAAAAATGCACCCTGGCATACCCTGATAGTAGATGAGAGCACAGACATATCAGTACACAAAATGCTAGTCATATATATTAAATACAGGGAGGAAAATGATGTTAACTACAAAACTGTGTTTGGTGGCATCATCCAGCTGACAGCATGCACTGCTCAGGATATTGTGCAAGGAATAACTCAGTTTTACTCCAAACATGGACTAGACATGCAGAAAATGGTGATGCTGACCTCCGATGGTGCCTCAGTAATGCTAGGAAAACACAACGGAGTTGCAGCTTTGTTAAAGCGCCAAATACCACACCTAACTCAACAACATTGTGTGGCCCACAGAGAGGACTTGGGCATTGATGATGCCTGGAAAAATGTGCCTTCGATGCGAGATGTTGAAACTCTTCTTAGAACTGTCTATTCCACTTTCTCTCGGTCCGCTGTGAAGAGGAGCAAAATGGAGGACCTGGCAAAGATTCTTGATGAAGATGCACTGTCATTCAGGCCTCTGAACGAAGTGCGATGGCTGTCGCGGCACCAAGCTGTCAATGCTGTTCTGAGGAACTACGCTGTGCTTACAGAATTCTGTAAAAGAGAATTCACCGATAACAGAGATCCAGTGGCAAAGTACTGCTACAAAAAGCTGAGTGATTCAAAATTCAAGGTTACTATCACTGCTCTGGGAGATGTTTTAGGTGAGCTAGCACAACTCTGCCTCACTTTACAAAGACGCAACCTGACTGTGATGGAAGGACACTGCTTTGCTAGAGCAAAAATTGAGAAGTTGCGTTCCCAATACTTGAAGGAGAAGGATGTACAGTGGAGCGACCGTGTCAAAGAGGCAATGGGGACCTCATCAGCTGATGGCAGAGATACTGGTGAGATTACTCTTTTTATTAGTAAGCTGTGTGATCACATAGATGCTCGTTTTCCAGAGGATGAATTAAAGGAGTGGTCTGCATTTGATATTGAAACATTGAGCTCAGACATCAGTTTTGACTATGGTCAGCAGACATTGCTACATTGGCAAAGAAGTATGAGGCCATTATCCACCACCCATCACAGTCTATGGAGACCATTAACAGTCAGTATGCTGAATTCAAGTACATAATGAAGCAAAAACTTAAACAGAGGTCAATCAGCACATTCTCAGATATGGTTGCTGCAACACTTAGATGTGAGGAGCTAAAGGAGATCTCACAGCTTGTGGATATTTGTGCTACATTTCAAGCTTCCAGTGCCGACTGTGAAAGAGGATTTAGTTTAATGAATCATATCAAAACAGAATCCAGAAATCGTCTTGAAGTGACACATTTGGACCAGCTGATGCACATAAAATCAAAGCAAGAAGCAGACGAAGCCATCAACCTGGACAAAGTGTACAACCATTGGAGAAGTGAGAAGGACAGATGTGAAAAATAAGGTAAAATTTAAGTCAGATTTGTGTATATTCTAGTGACGGTTATTAAGATTTTGTCTTTATGGATATTAATCATTAAATGTTGTTACTATTAGGTCATTTATGGGTAGTAGAAATGCCAAGAAAAACTGTGTAATTAGATATTTTACAGACAAAGTGTTACAGGAATTTGCACTGTATCACAAGCTACAGCACAAATCATTGTGCAAAATGTGAATGTTTTAATGTGAGCAAAATGTTATGTCTGAAAGGTGTATATGTCTCATATCTTCCAGAACAGGACCCTCAGCCAGGCCAAAGCAGGACTCTTCCTATGGCTAAAGCAAGACTATTCCCATGGCCAAAGCAGGACTCTCGCATACTGTATAACATCTACACATCCCATTTTTCAGATTTTTGTCTTTTTTTTTTAAGTGGAACAAATTACTTATTTAAAAATAAAGCGTGCATATCTGATGTTGCTCACAGTAGTCCTCAGTTTGCTCAGAGAACTTGTGTGTATGCCCAGATACATGAAAAATTAGAGGAAACATTGTTGGGGCAAATATCCATCTACATAAGATCAAATATTTACAGCTCTAAAAGAAAATAAAGTGACAATCGGGTCGCGGGTATCATTTTGGGACAGAAAACTCAAGTTAACCTCTGGTTTAACATACTCGGATTAAATTGATAAAACCGCTTTGTGGAATACTCCCTTGTTAGCCTTCTGAGTCGCACAGTAACATGTGCAGCTGAAACAAAAAACATAAATTGCTCAAAACTATAAGGATGACTGAAAGAATTGCAAACACATTGTTGTTTATGTTATGCGTTTTCCTGTGTGTTTTTGTTGAACTTATCAAATTTGTGTTTTTTTTTTTTTTTTTTTCGTTTATTTTGAATTTTCATCTTTGAATGGCAACATTCTGTGATGTCACTCGGCGTCAAGTTCCGTTGCCCTTCATTGGCTTTTGATGTCTAATTGGCCTTTTATGTCCAAACTATGTAAATACAAGTCCATAACAGAGCTATTTAGGTTATTACTGCGACTCAGAGTAATTCTCACACAGCAGCAATGTTCTACGGAGAAGGCACTTTTAGTAAAGTTGCTAAATGTTTGGACCTTAACACCAATACGATAGTAGCGGTGAAGGTACTCAAAGACAGTGACGAGGTTTACGCACGCCAGGAGATAAAGATGTTACAGGCAATCAAGGTTCTTGATCTGGACCAATACAACATCGTGAGCTTCATGGAGCACTTCAGGTATTGTGAACTCTCTTTCCTGTCACTTGAGATGCTTCACAAGAGCCTTTGGGACTTAATGGTACAGCGGAGTTGGATGCCTCTGCATCTCAATGACATCCGCTATGTGACAAAGCAACTTCTGGTTGCTTTGGACGGGCTTAAGTCCTTTGGGATAATGCACAGTGACCTGAAGCTGGAGAATACCATGCTCATTAACCACCACGAGCAGCCCTTCAAAACCAAAATGATGGACTTTCGCAAAGCGATGCCTCAGGCCAAAGCATGGGTTGGGATGCCTATGCGAGACCATGCTTTCAGGGCCCCTGAAGTCTCCTTGGGGCTCCCCTTGACAACAGCAGTGGATATGTGGG
>CM028911.1:963384-1255884 GCA_016801845.1 Polydactylus sextarius
ACAGGTGTCAAACTCTGGCCCGCGGGGCCAAATTTGGCCCGCCGTGTAATTTCATTTGGCCCGTGGGGCAATATCAAATTAACATTAGAGCTGGCCCGCCGGTATTATATACAGCGGCGGTGTTGCTGTAACACCGCATTCACCGCGAATACTACAAATCCCATAATGCTCTGCGGTTGTTTTGGTGCGCCAGCTTGGTGTCAGTAGATTTCTAGCAAGCAGCGTTCTTTCCAGACGTGCTGCGGCCCAATACTACAACTCTAGGTGTCACTGTTTTACCCCTACCAAAAATGACGAAAAGGAAGGGAGAAAACAGAACTTTTCGGGACAGGTGGGAGACAGAATATATGTTTACGTATCTGAAAGACAGACCTGTTTGTCTCGTTTGTGGAGCCAACGTGTCGGTACCTAAGGAGTACAACCTTAGGCGACACTATGAAACGAAACATCAGGACAAGTACAAGGACCTGGACACGACTCAAAGGAGCCAGAAAGTAGAGGAGATGAAGAGAGGGTTGGTTTCACAACAAAATATGTTCAAAAAAGCCACAGCACAAAACGAGGCTGCTGTAAAAGCGCGAGTTTTATCGTGGCAGAAGAAATTGCCAAATCAACCCGATCCTTTAATGAGGGAGAATTTATTAAAAAGATAATGCTGAAAGTTTGTGACCAAGTGTGCCCAGAGAAAAAACAGGCCTTTTCAAACGTAAGCCTGAGCAGGAACACAATAGCGGAGCGCATATGTGATCTTGCCACCAATCTGCATGACCAGCTGATGGAAAAGGGGAAAGATTTTGTTTCTTTTTCCCTCGCTGTGGACGAGAGCACTGACGCGTCTGATACTGCGCAGCTGTCAGTCTTCATCCGCGGTGTCGACTCAAAAATGTGTGTTACGGAGGAGCTTTTGGGATTTAAATCCATGCATGGCACAACCACAGGGAAGGACATTTTTGAGGAGGTTTGCAAATGTGTAACTGAAATAAACCTGCCGTGGGATAAACTCGTGGGATTAACCACTGATGGTGCGCCAGCGATGAGTGGTAAAAAGAATGGTCTGGTGGGCAGGATGCGTGAAAAGATGCGGGAAGAGAACTGTGCAGGTGAGCTATCGGTTTATCACTGCATTATACATCAAGAGTCACTGTGTGCTAAAGCCCTAAAGATGGAACATGTTATGACCACAGTAACACAAGTTGTTAACTTTATAAGAGCCAAAGGTCTGAATCACCGCGAGTTTAAGTCTTTTCTGGAAGAGTTTGGTTCGGAACACACAGACGTGCCGTATCACACAGAGGTGAGATGGTTAAGCCGCGGAAAAGTACTGAACAGATTTTTCGAGCTGCGTGAAGAAATATGTCAGTTTCTGCAAAGCAAAGGGAAGGACACAGCAGAACTCCAGGAGCAAAAGTTTATGTGTGAGCTGGCCTTTCTGTCTGACATCGCAAGCCATCTTGATGCGCTGAACCTGCAGCTACAGGGCGGGGCCGCATCATCACCGAGATGTACTCGTCAGTGAAAGCTTTTAAAGCTAAACTCTGCCTGTGGGAGAATCAGCTGCTGCAAAGAAAACCTTGGCCATTTCCCCTGTTGCCAAACCATAAATACGCAGATCTCTACCGCCGTGTGCGCACAGTTTGCTGAAAAACTCAGTGTACTCGGCGCTGAGTTTAACCGGCGATTTGGCGACTTTGATGGTCAGAAATGGAGATTTGAACTGCTTAGTAATCCCTTCGCAGTCGATGTGGAAAAAGCACCAACTAACATTCAAATGGAGCTGATTGAACTCCAGTGTGATGACACGCTGAAGTCAAAGTATGATGCTGTTGGCGCCGCACAGTTTCCACAGTACATCCCTGACACAATGCCTCAGCTCCGCACCCAAGCTGCTCAATTGCTCTCCATGTTCGGCAGCACTTACCTATGTGAGCAACTTTTCTCCTCAATGAAGATGACGAAAACATCTCACAGGGCACGTCTCACTGATGAACACCTTTGTTCGATAATGAAGGTTGCCTCAGCTCAAAGCCTGAGCCCCGACACTGATGAACTAGCATCCAAGAAAAGATGCCAGGTGTCTGGCTTGAACACACCATGTTAGATCAGTGTGTCGCAAACTGAACAGTAAAAAGGCCTGAATGATTGATTTATGTATTAGCCAGTGGAAAAAGTTAATGTTGATATTTAGCAAATTGAAAAGAGGCATTCATTTTTTATTTAAATGTTATTTAATATGCCATTGATGTTTCTTCGTTTGTTCTTTGACAGTTGATTTTGCACTATTAAGTTAAGTTAAGCTATAAGCATGGCTTGTTCCATATTCAGTGTTAAAGCAAATCACTGTAGCAAACTGAGCAAAAACATTTTATTCATGCACTCTTCTCTTGCTACTTCAAGGCTTGAATGTTTGATTCATTCATTATTGTTATTTTGTTTTCAAATGTATTTATTAGCCTGTGGAAAAAAGTTTATTTTGATATTTACCTCAGAAGGCTGCAAATAGAAAAGAGGCATTCAATTTTTATATTTAAACATGAAACTCGGGTTTGCATGTCATTATAAAGTTATATAAGCCTTGCTTGTTCAATTTTCAATGCAAAACTTGTTTGGATGCCTATTAAAAGGTAATTTTTTTCAACCTTGGCCCGCGGCTTTGTTCAGTTTTAAATTTTGGCCCACTCATTATTTGAGTTTGACACCCCTGTTCTATAACATCAAATTAACCTTTGATGTTATAGTAGCTGATTGTCATTAATCTCTGTGTAAAACATATTCTTATGACACATTTTAAACGCAGAGCAAAGTACCAATATGCAATGAGCCTACAATATTTACTGCTTCACTCACCATAAATACAGGCAGCTTTTTATAATTATATATGAACTGCTATAACGGAGCTTTTAACTCCACATTACAACCATCCTACATACTCTTACATTTTGCTCCTATAAACATTAATTGCACCAAGTACTGTAAAATATATAAAATATATCAGTTTTGACATTGAATAGGATTCAATTATTGTCTTTATGCAGTTGCATACCATTAAATACCGCACATCGATTGACACTGGGTTTTAAGCAATAATGTACTAATAATAACAATCGTCATAGTAATTGTGAGTCATGGTTCTGAACCGTGTCCTGTCCATGTGACTGGTAACTGCCAGAATTTCAATGTTGTTCCAGAACTCGACGTATCCCGTTGCCATGGTTCGTCTCCAGGTGCGTCATCAAGTTCCACACGCGGTCTATAAAAGGCGGAACCGAGCGTCTTCTGAACACTTCGGAACCAGCGGACCACACTGCGTGCACAGATTGACCCAGGCTCTGTGCAACCGGAGGATTTCTCTCGTTGAAAATGTAAGTTTGACACTTTTCTCTTTTAAAATTCTATTGTTTTCAACGTATTTCGCTGTTGGAGACTTTCACAACCTCATCAAACCAACATTAACTGGTAAAACCGCTAATGCTAACGGGTCTGATTCTGTCAACTGTTGGGACTGAAGATTGGTTTTAATTATCAAACTTTGTTTGTGAAACTCACGTTAAACTACTGAAGAAACAAACAGTAAAGTTAGAAGATAGCGGCTAACAAGGCGGGTTTTTATAAAATTGGCTACACAGAAAAATCAAGATGGTGCTTTTTTTGATTACGTCAGATTCAGTGTTTCGTTCCATCCTTTTAAGTTTCGTTCCATATAGGAACTTTCTTTACATCATTACGTCACAAGACACAGAAACCAACCAGTGTCCTCGAGCTGAAATGATTAGTTCATTTTAACTGACTGCTTTATTGACAAGAACATACATTGGAAAAATACTTGGGCCTCATGAAATAATGATGGGTATTTAATTTAGTATTTTCTGACATTGATGGGGCACGTGTGGTATGTATTAACATGTTGTTTGTATTTGTGGCAAATATTCATCTACATGTAAACTTTTATTTGGAGTGTTACTGTTTTGGACTACTTTTGATTGACTGACGTGGTACGTTGAGCCGATGTCTAACACTTGTATTTACTTCCACCCTCAGGTGGCCCAGAGCTTCAGGTGGACTGCGGTTGTGCTTTCAGGACCTGGCTGCCCGACCAGCCTCCAGCTGCTGCTACTGAAGGTAAGTGATTCAGGTAAGTGTCTGTGCCAAGAATAAGATGCAAGACAGTAAACTTAGATAGGATATAATATATAATATATATAATAAATGCCTTGAGATAAATGTTGTTTTTTTTCATGATTTGGGATGATACACATAAGAGTAAATTGAACTAAATTAAACTGAATTATGATAAGATAGTTTGAGCCAGGGTAGAATATAAGCTAAGACAGGATGTTGTTGATATTGTTTCTGCTACTGTTACTATTGTTGTTGTCACTAATTACATGTTGGATGAGCAATTTGAGGATTCTGATTGGATGTGAGAGAGCTGCGGACGCTGAAAGTAAGCCATTCAGGTAAGAATCTCTGCACTAAGAATAAGATCAGATGAAATAGGATATAAGAAATGATAAGATTTTTAATGTGACACATCTACTGATTCTTCGTTAGGGCACGTCAATGTATAACTTTTATTTGGAGTGTTACTGTTTTGGACTACTTTTGATTGACTGACGTGGTACGTTGAGCCGATGTCTAA
Organism: Polydactylus sextarius; assembly: GCA_016801845.1. Lineage (NCBI taxonomy): Eukaryota > Metazoa > Chordata > Actinopteri > Polynemidae > Polydactylus > Polydactylus sextarius. The sequence continues at coordinate 968,021 of CM028911.1, forward strand.
CACTTGTATTTACTTCCCATCCAGAGGTGGACTGCGGTTGTGCTTCCAGGACATGGCTGCCCGACCAGCCTCCAGCTCGTCCCTCTCAGGGTATTTTTAATTGAATGAAGTTATAACTAACAGTTATTGTCCCTCTCAGGGTATTTTTAATTAAATGAAGGTATGACTGACAGATGTAAAAAGTGTAGCAGAGGTGTTAACGCCTCTATTTGTTTTCTACCTCAGGTGAGCTCGGCCTTCAAATGGGAGCCAGTTGTGCTTCCAAACCCCGGGATCCAGACCACCTCCAGCTCGTCCCTCACGGTATTTTTAATTGAATGATGTTATAACTAACAATTATTATGTTAATGCAGTTGATGAACTGTGTAACTGGTACTGGTATGTGTATGAGAAGTGGAGTTGAGGTTCTAACTCTTGTATTTGTCTCCACCCTCAAACGGACTCGACCTTCAAGTGGACTCGTTGGACTGCTGCTGCCGTTGTTGTTACTGTTTATGTGAATGGGGAATTTGAGGATTGTGATTAGGTGTAATAGAGATGCAAGACAGTAAACTTAGATAGGATAGAATAGGACATAGGATAAGTTGGAGTAAGATAAGGGAGGACACAGGTTAAGACACTGTGAGCTAAAGTAGGATACAAGATAGGATAGGATAAGAGGATATTGCTGCTGTTGCCGCTTTCCCTGTCTCTCCATTTCCATTTTCTCTCTTTTATTTTGTCCCTCCCGCCCCCAACCGGTCGAGGCAGATGACCGTCCACTCTGAGCCTGGTTCTGCTGGAGGTTTCTTCCTGTTAAAAGGAGTTTTCCTCTCCACTGTCGCCAAGTGCTTGCTCATTGTGGAAACTGTTGGGGTTTTTTTTTTTTTTTCTATTTTTTAATATTACAATTCAAGTGCCTTGAGATAAATGCGTTTTCCTTATGATTTGGGATGATACACATAACAGTAAATTGAATTGAATTGAATTGAATCAAGATAAGATAGTTTGAGCCAGGGTAGAATATAAGCTAAGACAGGATGTTGTTGATATTGTTTCTGCTACTGTTACTATTGTTGTTGTTGTTGTTGTCACTAATTACATGTTGGATGAGCAATTTGAGGATTCTGATTGGATGTGAGAGAGATGATGGGAGGGCAGAATGGTGTGTGATCTCCCTCCTGTAAACAGGTAAATATCCATTTATCTAATTTTCACTGATTTGTTCTTCTTCTAGTCAGTGATTTGTTTGTAACTGTCTTTTGTCTTGACTTTTACTTTGACAGAGAGGAGAGACAGTGAAGGAGAAGAAATTGCAGTTAGGGGTGAATCGCGCTTTTTTTTTTTCTTTTATGTTTTGGCACAACAAACATGTTTTAAATTAAAAATAAATGTGTTTGCAAGATGAAAGATCTGAGTCTGGTCTATATTGTTCATGTTTTACCACATGCTTTTACTACTGATTATATATGCTGTAATGCTAATAATACAGAGCTGGTTTCCTAGCTGTTTCGTTCCTTTAGCTTTGATTACAGCATGCGATCACTTAGCGTTGTTTCAATAAGCTTCTGCATCGTCACAAGATTAATTTCCGTCCAGTGTTGCATTAATTTTTCAGCGAGATATTGTCTTGATGATGGGAGAGTCGGACCACTGTGCAAAGTCTTCTCCAGCACATCCCAGAGATTCACAATAAGGTTAAGGTCTGGACTCTGTAGCCAATTGATGTGTAAAAATGATGTCTCCTGCTCCCTGAACAACTCTTTCATAATTTGAGCCCCATGAATCCTGGTATTGTCATCTTGGAATATGCCCGTTGCCATCAGGTAAGAAAAAATAACCTGGTCATTCAGTATATTCAGGTAGTCAGCTGACCTCATTCTTTAGGCAAATAATGTTGCTGAACCCAGATCTGAGCAACTGCAGCAACCCCAGATCATAGCACTGCCCCCACAGGCTTGTAACAGTATCACTAGGTATGATGGGTCATCACTTCATCAGGTAGCAACTGTTTTTTTTTTTTTTTTTTTTTGCCAGTCAGTGTATAAATCAATGGAAAATGTGAGTTAAAGCATTAGAACTCAGCAGTTCACTGCACATCAAACAGAGCGTTCTGCGCTGCCAGACTACCGTCTTATAGTGGTTCTCGTAAAAGTCTCAAAAATCAATACTCATTGTTGATGCTCAGTTTAAATTTTATCTGTGTAAAATGTAGCAACTGTCACTTAGCAGATTCAATCACAGTATAATATAACGGAAATTCACCGTCAAATTCACTTCATCGGACAAACAGTTTGGACTTTCTTCATCCTTTTACATCTGAGGTCACAACCAAAACATAAATGGACTCTAAGGTATTTGACATCCACAGCCTGCTCAACCTCCTGCTCAGCATATTTTTTGGGGCCTTTTCTTGCTTTTTCTCATGTCGATAATCAACTCCAGTGATTCCTTTGTGTTGAGGATGAGATCATTGGCCTCACATCAACCGACCAGTGTTTGGACCTCCTCTCTACAAGTTCACTGTTGTTAATCACCAAACCAACATTGTCATCTGCAAATTTAACTATGACATCTTTCTGTAATCACTCCTTGTTACGTATTTTTCACGTAATATTTTTCAAATGCAGACAGCCGTAGACATGCTCTTTTCTTTTATGTTCTTCCTGCATCTTTTGCCATCTTTGTTTCTGTCTTTAGTTTTTCTTTCATAACTTTATAATTATCACCATGACTTCACTTTTAAGATTTTAGGAGGTTTTTGTGTTGTCAGGCCAACACCAACCCCTTCCAAAGTTATTTATCTATTCAGCCGTCAATTCAAGCATTGACCCATTGACCGTTGCAGAAAACGTAAAACCTTACTTTCTTCTCAAGACCAACATTTTAATCTTTACAGTTCATAGATAGATACCTCACTATATATAATATAGCCATACATTAAATAGCCGGATCACATTCTGTCTCATCATTACCCAAAACCATCCAACCATTTATTGTCGTCTACTTTGTTCATTTATTCCACTTTGTCATTGTCTGATAGACCAAACTGTTGCACTTTTCCTTCCGGTAAAGACATTTGATCTAGAAACAAACCAGTACTTCTGTTTCACTTTATCTCCAAAAGTAACGTGGTTATTAATCTGTTGCTTTGTGAATTCTGAAACAGTTTAAATAAACATATACTTTATTACTCAGTGATTCATTTATAGTAACATAGATAAAAAGAATACTGATACAGTTTACTGAGCCAAGTGCAGCTGCAACCATGTCTATTAATATCATTTTTGGCAACTCATTACTTTGATTTACAGTATTGTTAGTCTTATATGATACACAGATGAAGGAAGTGAGTTTCAGGTGAATTCAGTTCATGGGTTTTATACTTTTTATATCCTTTTACATTTAGATTCAAACAATTAGGTCCAAACATGCAGCCAAGACAATTACTATAGTACTATTCTGTGCTGGGCATCATTGTTTACTACTGTAAACGTTGTCTTACAATACCAGTGTTGCCCTTTAGGTAGAGGAAACTTACATGAGGTTCTACACTTCAGATTTTGCATCCTTAAACCAATAATAACTGAAAGTTTTCCCTAAAATGTCATTCTATTCCATGTATTTGTAGATGTTAGGATCTTCTGTAAAGCTCCACTGTTTAACCTTGCTCACCCTGACCAGAGCTGGATTATTCCACGTACATATGGACCATATGTAACAGAGAAGAAGGAACACGTCAGTAACAACAGACAGGCAGTCGACAAAGGCTAAATAGGAAGAAGTCCACAAAGGGAAGAGGCTGTCAAGATCATCTTGAGCAGGCAGACAAATGGAATGATCAGGTGGCCGACCTGGAATTCATTTGTAGTGATCCAATCCAAGAATAAAACCCATCACCGTTAGAACTACACCACCAGACTTCGTCACTGTTTTTTTGATTTGTCGCTATTTCTTTAAATGAGAATTAATCTTATATGGAGATCTTTAGATCTTTATTATTTATTTGTGGTACGTAGAGTGTCTTTTAGTGTCAGTTCCAGTACAACAGTACATTTTTCTGCTTAACTTGAGTGGCATCAAGCTACATATACTGATTATTTTTTTGGGATATCTGCCTCTGAGATTTCTGCATAACACTAGTGGAACAGAGGTAAGTAGAAGGTAGAATTTCCATTTTGGTGCTGAAGTTCTGGAAAAAAATACAGTAGAAAAATTGAGTAGGAGCTGATAAACCAAAGGTTCGTGGCTTCCCATCTTACTGGAGTGGCAGCAGACGCTACATATGCAGAAATCTCAGACTTTTGGCAAGTAAACCAGAACTGAGCAAGGTCAGACCAAGCTGGGGTAAAAGGCAAAATTATTGTTTGTGATAAGGGTGAAGTGACAACAAAAACTAACTAGGTCTAGGTCTAAAAAACACACAAAAATAGAAATGTTCATGAGGAGCAGCATGGAGGAGTCTAACGTGGAATTTTTTTAAATTGATCCCTGATCAAGTAAACCTGTGTTAACAGTTTTTTAAATCAACTAAATAATTTAAACTGAAAAAAAAAAAAAAAAAAACATTCAAGATGAAAATGAGAGTTAGATACAAAGAGGTACAGTAAATCCAAAACTTTACAGAATCAGTCATTAATAAGCACACAGCTTGGATTTCAACCAACACCCCATTTAATGTAAATTTAGTAAAATGGAGATCACCAGAGGGCAGTAACTGTGTCTCAGTGATTGTAGAATAAACACACATGTATCTGGAAGCTCCAGTCACTGATCTAATCTAAAATTACACCATGAAGACAAAATAACACTCCAATCAACTCTGATAAAAAAAAAAAAAAAAAAAAAAAAAAAAAATAGTGAAAAGTTCAAGCCAGGTGTAGGAGCTATTTGTAGAGTTAGTCTTTGTTTTTGATTTTTGTTGTAAATTTAATTTGCTAATTATGAGTAACTTTGTTTGATTAACTTAAGAGTTTGTTTTATTTAGATTAGAGTTTTTGATATTCTTTGTTGATTATTTGTTTAGGATATTTAGATTTGTATAGTTAATATTTTTTGTTTATTTGTTGGTAATTGGGTCACACTGTGGGCACCTGAAGTTACTTAGGTAGGCAGGCACCTTGAGGACCAGCATGCACCTGGGTGGGCACATGGTTTTTTACCAGTGCAAGGGAGGAACCAGCAGCCATGATTTTCTTTGTTCTTTTCTTTGTTTTATTAATTTGGAAATAAATCATAACAAAACGCAAGAATCAGGATTGGACATTTATCTTCTTTTGCCTGCGTCAAACCACATCACCATGGTGCATCAGTGGCCTGTTGATTATGTTTGGTTTAAAGTTTAATTTGTTTTTTCCGGACAAATGGCCACTACATCAAGTAAAAAACCAGCCCTTGGACTAAAAGCAAGGACATCATCATCATTGGACAGAATGGATCTTCTTGGATTATGGACTGATGATCAGCATGGATTGTTTCATCCAACACCGTGGGTAATATCATCGACATCAGCAACACTGCCTGCGGCTCAGATGAACAAAAGTGCTCAGTCTTCTCACAAGAAAGTGGTATGTAATGCTACTGCTGTATGGGACAACGGCCAAGCGAGTGGAGTTTGAAAGTCAGTATTTTATATCGGATCGGAAAAGTTTGAACGGCGCTGAACTGCTAAATGTCATCTTTACGCACACTTTACGGATATCTGTCAGCGGCCTCCATTCATAAAATTACTCAACCTCAGTGTGTAGTGTTGAGTGCGATGAATTCTGATCTGATCTGCCAATTGTTTTTGCTGCTTTTATCTGCACGATTTGCCCATTGTGGATTTTGATTGCTGCACAACAAGCAGTTTTGGAAGAATCAACAAAATGTCTGATGATACGGCGAAGGAGGCTGAAATGTTGTCAACTAAAAGGAATATTAAACTCACTTCTAAAGGACTGAGCTTCTATATTGAAACGAGCCAGGAAAAAAGGAGTGTAAAATGTAAACAAGCAAAAAAGTCTGTGGAAAAAATCACTGCATTAATGGAATCAAATGAAAATGTCAATTCAGTGAATTTTGAGCTTGCAAATCTTATCCAGTGTTGTCAAGACGCAAATGAACTGCACGAATCTTTAATAAACTTACCTTTGCCACAAGAGGAAATTAAAAGACAACGTGAATACTTCGAAGCAAAGATGATAAAGTTGAATGATTTCACTGAAACCATAAAAAGCTGGCTCTCCGAACTGGGTCATCCATATGTGTATCAAAGCACTGAATCTCCTGATGATCAGGGCGTCACTGATGAAATAAATCCTGAGGATAGCGCTTCCAATGTGTCTTGTGTAAAAGTAAACTCTGTAAAATCACACTCCCAGTTATCACGGACCTCCTCGACCGCATCAGCGCGCATTAAAACCCAGGCCGAAAGAGCAGCACTGATGCAGCGTGTTGCTGCGCTAAAAAGGAAACATTTAATCGAAGCGAAAGAGGAAAAGTTAAGGAGAGAAAAGGAACAGCTGAAACTTGAAACTGAACTGGCGGCAACAAATGCAAAACTTAATGTTCTGGAGATTAATTCATCTGAGCATGGCTCAAAACTTTTAGACGGGATGAACTCTTATTTTGAAAGGAACATTTCTCAAGGAGCAAATGTATTGAATCCTGATGCTGATATGTTTGTACCAGTAACCTTGGATGAAAAGATGAATGTTACTGATATGCCTGTGATCCCTCAACCACAAGTTGTTAGGCCTAAACAAAGCCAAGAAACACGAAGGGATGAGATGTTGGATGTTCGTGAACAAGTTCAATTTGCATTGACTGCTGATCAAAATCAAGCAAGACTGGTACAACCTCAACATCATGCTCTGACAAATGGCTCTCAGGATGAGATTGTAAACATTATGCAGAGACAAAATGACATCGCTGCTCTGCTGGTTCAACAAAATCTAAGCTCTGTCCTTCCATCACAAAATATCCCTGTATTCGATGGAGATCCTCTTCACTACAGGTCTTTCATCAGAGCTTTTGAAAATGGAGTGGAAGAGAAAACATCTAATTGAAGTGACCGTTTACATTTTCTTGAACAATACACCAGGGGTGAACCAAGGAATTTGGTGCACAGTTGTCAACACTTGCCTTCAGAGCTGGGATACAATAAGGCCAAAATTCTTCTTGCAGAGCATTTTGGAAATGAATACAAAATTTCTAGTGCTTATATGGAAAAGATTCTTAATTGGACACCTGTTAAAAGTGAGGATGTTAAATCATTACAGTCATTCTCTCTATTTCTGCGAGGATGTTCAAATTTAACAGAGCAAATGACACAACTGAAAGAGCTGGACTTACCATCTAACATGAGAAGCATTATCATGAAACTTCCTTACAAGCTAAGAGAAAGATGGAGGAATGTTGCTTGTGATCTACTTGAGAAAAATGGTCGGAGAGCACAATTTGTTGATCTTGTTACCTTTATTGAAAAGCAAGTTAAAATAGCCTCAGATCCACTTTTTGGCAACATTCAAGACTCACCACCCACCAAATTCAAATCCTCCAAGACATCCTCCAGTCATTTTATGCAAAGAAAAAAGGAAAGCAGTTTTGCTACTAATGTCGCCACGATAAAGGAAGGAGACATGACTCAACGTATAGCAATAAAAAGGAATATGTTTTGGTTGCCTGAAAGTAGGCCACATGAGCAAAGGCTGTAGGAGTCGTTTGGATTGCAACATGTGTAACCAAAAGCACCCAGGAATCCTTCACATCGAGCGGCAGGATAAAGGCACATCCTCCAAACAATCACAACAGATTATGAGCCCTCCAAGTGTTTCTACTGTAATGGTACAGACCTGTGGCCATATTGGGGCCGGTGCTGAAGATGATTCTATCTTTTCTGTTGTTGCAGTTAAAGTTAGGAGCCATAAGAGTAACAAACTTGTACAGACCTACGCTTTTCTGGACCCAGGAAGTTCAGGAACGTTTTGCACAGAGAGCCTGGCAAGAAAATTAAATGTGAGTGGCAAAAAGACAAGTTTTTTCTGATGAGAACAATGGGGCAAAAGAAAATTGTAAATGCTCGTATTCTGTCAGGTCTTGAGGTGTCTGGTGTGGATATGAACGATTTTATCCAGTTACCTAATGTTTTAACGCAGAGATCCATGCCTGTCTCCTCACTCAATGTCCCTCGACAAATGCATCTTGTTCAGTGGTCTTATCTGAAGGATGTAAAGGTCCATGATATTAATGCAGATGTAGACCTCCTAATTGGAACCGATGCCCCCAAAGTAATAGAGCCTTGGGAGGTAATAAACAGCCAGAATGAAGGACCCTACGCAGTAAGGACCAGGGTCCGTTGGGTCGTTAATGGTCCACTTCGTGGCACAAGCAGTAGGAATAGAAGTGGCTGTCCTGCTGTAACAGCCAACCGAATCTCTATTGAACATCTTCAAGAAATGTTGGTTCACCAATATAACCATGATTTTAATGAGAGATCAGCTGAGGAACAGTGGAGATATGTGTGTTCAAAAGAGAATCCAGCAGATGAAGCATCAAGAGGAATGAGAGCTCAGGATTTCCTGACAGGCAGGAGATGGTTGAATGGACCTGAGTTTCTCTCCAAATCAGAGGAGGAATGGCCTAATCTGAGAGAGGATTGTGATGCAGTTTCTGACGATGACCCAGAGGTCAAAAGGGATTTGACAGTGAATGCTATTATCAAGGATGTGGAAAAGGCCACCAGCCAGCTGATCAATTACTTTTCATCATGGATTAAGTTAAGAACATCCGTGTCTTGGTTTTTGAAAATCAAAGCAGTGCTCATGACATTGGCACAGAAGAGGAAGGAGTTTAGTGCTTCTGCAGGCCTTAATAAAGAACAGGAAGTGGACACGAAGGTTCAGAACTTTAAAGTCACATTCAAAGGACAAAGTCTGACTCCAGAAGATCTTGTGAAGGCAGAAGAGTCCATCATTCTGTATGTACAAAACCACAAGTTTGAAGCTGAAATTGCCTCGCTCAAGAGTGGATGTAAACCTATCTCCAAAGAAAGCATGCTGTACAAACTAGGTCCAGTGTTGGATAATGGAATCCTCAGAGTTGGTGGTCGGTTGAATAAAGCATTGCCAGCAGAATCTAAACATCCAGTGATTCTTTCTAAAGGCATGCATGTATCCACACTCATTCTGCGTCATATTCATAACCAACTGGGACATGCAGGAAGGAATCACATGCTATCCAGGTTACGGCAAAAATACTGGATCACTAATGCAAACTCTGCTGCTAGAAAGGTAATATCTGACTGTATTGTGTGCAGACGCAACAGAGGAAAGCTGATTGAGCAGAAGATGGCTGATTTACCTGAAGAGAGAGTGTTGCCTGAAAAGGCTCCTTTCACAAATGTGGAAATTGATTATTTTGGCCCTATCGATGTTAAAAGAGGCAGAAGTCTTCTTAAAAGATATGGAGTGCTGTTTACATGTCTGACTAGTCGTGCTGTGCATCTGGAAGTGGCTTATACACTGGACACAGACTCCTGTATAAATGCAATTGAAGGTTTATCTGTAGACGAGGTCCAGTCTCAGCTATCAGATTGGATAATGGCACAAATTTTGTTGGAGCCAACCGGGAGCTGAAGGAAAGTCTGGCTGCTCTGAATCACAGCAAAATTCAAACAGCTTTTGTTCAGAATGGCATAAAATGGAGCTTCAACACACCAGCAGCTTCCCACCAAGGTGGTATTTGGGAACGCCTGATTCGTTCAGTGAAGAGTGTTCTCACCTCAGTACTGAAACAACAAACTCTGGATGAGGAAGGGCTCCAGACCGTTTTCTGTGAGGTTGAGGCAATACTGAACGACAGACCCATCACAAAAGTCTCAGATGATCCAAATGACTTAGAAGCTCTGACACCGAATCACATTTTAATGTTGAAAGGAAAACCAATCATGCCACCAGGACTGTTTGACCAAAATGATCTTTATATAAAGAAACGGTGGAAACAGGCACAATATATTGCTGAGCTGTTTTGGAAGAGATGGATCTGTGAGTATCTACCCATGATGCAGGAGAGACAAAAATGGACAAGGCCAAGGAAAGGCCTCACTCCTGGAGACATAGTTCTTGTCGTGAGATGCCTCAGCTCCAAGAGGATCTTGGATCATGGGGAAAGTTTTAGACATCAGACCAGATGCAAAGGGCCTAGTACGCACTGTGCGTCTGCAAACTAGGACCAGTGTTCTGGAGAGACCTGTGACGAAGCTCTGTTTACTACTGGAAGCAGCAGTCTGACATCATGACTCTCTCTTTCTCTACCTCTATTTTTTCTTTCTTTTTCTCCAATTAACCTGTGTTTTATTTTGCAGATTCATCAGGAAGACAGTTAGCCATATTAAGGGCTATTATGACTCTATTTAGTAGTTAGTAGTTACTACATAGTTGTAGGTCCAGATGTAGCTCCTTTTTTGTATATAACTGTAATTGTGATGTTATGCACAATTAGCCAGGGAGCCAGAGTGTAGGAGCTATTTGTAGAGTTAGTCTTTGTTTTTGATTTTTGTTGTAAATTTAATTTGCTTATTATGAGTAACTTTGTTTGATTAACTTAAGATTTTGTTTTATTTAGATTAGAGTTTTTGATATTCTTTGTTGATTATTTGTTTAGGATATTTAGATTTGTATAGATAATATTTTTTGTTTATTTGTTGGTAATTGAGTCACACTGTGGGCACCTGAAGTTACTTAGGTAGGCAGGCACCTTGAGGACCAGCATGCACCTGGGTGGGCACATGGTTTTTTACCAGTGCAAGGGAGGAACCAGCAGCCATGATTTTCTTTGTTCTTTTCTTTGTTTTATTAATTTGGAAATAAATCATAACAAAACGCAAGAATCAGGATTGGACATTTATCTTCTTCTTTTTTGCCTGCGTCAAACCACATCACCATGGTGCATCAGTGGCCTGTTGATTATGTTTGGTTTAAAGTTTAATTTGTTTTTTCCGGACAAATGGCCACTACACCAGGATTGATAGAAAACATCTCCTGGCGTTGAATTAAGTCCATCACTACTACTACTTTGAAGGAGAATGTTGTAGCTTCACTGGTCACAGGACACAGGCAGACAGACAGACAGACAGACAGACAGACAGACAGACAACTTTGTTAATCCCTTAGAGAGTTTCCTGGTTTGAGAAGTAAAATGGAGCTTTTTGGCCATCTTCTATAACATCAAATTAACCTTTGATGTTATAGTAGCTGATTGTCATTAATCTCTGTGTAAAACATATTCTTATGACACATTTTAAACGCAGAGCAAAGTACCAATATGCAATGAGCCTACAATATTTACTGCTTCACTCACCATAAATACAGGCAGCTTTTTATAATTATATATGAACTGCTATAACAGAGCTTTTAACTCCACATTACAACCATCCTACATACTCTTACATTTTGCACCTATAAACATTAATTGCACCAAGTACTGTAAAATATATGAAATTATATCAGTTCTGACATTGAATAGGATTCAATTATTGTCTTTATGCAGTTGCATACCATTAAATACCGCACATCGATTGACACTGGGTTTTAAGCAATAATGTACTAATAATAACAATCGTCATAGTAATTGTGAGTCATGGTTCTGAACCGTGTCCTGTCCATGTGACTGGTAACTGCCAGAATTTCAATGTTGTTCCAGAACTCGACGTGTCCCGTTGCCATGGTTCGTCTCCAGGTGCGTCATCAAGTTCCACACGCGGTCTATAAAAGGCGGAACCGAGCGTCTTCTGAACACTTCGGAACCAGCGGACCACACTGCGTGCACAGATTGACCCAGGCTCTGTGCAACCGGAGGATTTCTCTCGTTGAAAATGTAAGTTTGACACTTTTCTCTTTTAAAATTCTATTGTTTTCAACGTATTTCGCTGTTGGAGACTTTCACAACCTCATCAAACCAACATTAACTGGTAAAACCGCTAATGCTAACGGGTCTGATTCTGTCAACTGTTGGGACTGAAGATTGGTTTTAATTATCAAACTTTGTTTGTGAAACTCACGTTAAACTACTGAAGAAACAAACAGTAAAGTTAGAAGATAGCGGCTAACAAGGCGGGTTTTTATAAAATTGGCTACACAGAAAAATCAAGATGGTGCTTTTTTTTGATTACGTCAGATTCAGTGTTTCGTTCCATCCTTTTAAGTTTCGTTCCATATAGGAACTTTCTTTACATCATTACGTCACAAGACACAGAAACCAACCAGTGTCCTCGAGCTGAAATGATTAGTTCATTTTAACTGACTGCTTTATTGACAAGAACATACATTGGAAAAATACTTGGGCCTCATGAAATAATGATGGGTATTTAATTTAGTATTTTCTGACATTGATGGGGCACGTGTGGTATGTATTAACATGTTGTTTGTATTTGTGGCAAATATTCATCTACATGTAAACTTTTATTTGGAGTGTTACTGTTTTGGACTACTTTTGATTGACTGACGTGGTATGCGTTGAGCCGATGTCTAACACTTGTATTTACTTCCACCCTCAGGTGGCCCAGAGCTTCAGGTGGACTGCGGTTGTGCTTTCAGGACCTGGCTGCCCGACCAGCCTCCAGCTGCTGCTACTGAAGGTAAGTGATTCAGGTAAGTGTCTGTGCCAAGAATAAGATGCAAGACAGTAAACTTAGATAGGATATAATATATAATATATATAATAAATGCCTTGAGATAAATGTTTTTTTTTTTTCATGATTTGGGATGATACACATAAGAGTAAATTGAACTAAATTAAACTGAATTATGATAAGATAGTTTGAGCCAGGGTAGAATATAAGCTAAGACAGGATGTTGTTGATATTGTTTCTGCTACTGTTACTATTGTTGTTGTTGTTGTTGTTGTCACTAATTACATGTTGGATGAGCAATTTGAGGATTCTGATTGGATGTGAGAGCTGCGGACGCTGAAAGTAAGCCATTCAGGTAAGAATCTTTTTATTGGAGTGTTACTGTTTTGGACTACTTTTGATTGACTGACGTGGTACGTTGAGCCGATGTCTAACACTTGTATTTACTTCCCATCCAGAGGTGGACTGCGGTTGTGCTTCCAGGACATGGCTGCCCGACCAGCCTCCAGCTCGTCCCTCTCAGGGTATTTTTAATTGAATGAAGTTATAACTAACAGTTATTGTCCCTCTCAGGGTATTTTTAATTAAAGGAAGGTATGACTGACAGATGTAAAAAGTGTAGCAGAGGTGTTAACGCCTCTATTTGTTTTCTACCTCAGGTGAGCTCGGCCTTCAAATGGGAGCCAGTTGTGCTTCCAAACCCCGGGATCCAGACCACCCTCCAGCTCGTCCCTCACGGTATTTTTAATTGAATGATGTTATAACTAACAATTATTATGTTAATGCAGTTGATGAACTGTGTAACTGGTACTGGTATGTGTATGAGAAGTGGAGTTGAGGTTCTAACTCTTGTATTTGTCTCCACCCTCCAACGGACTGGACCTTCAAGTGGACTCGTTGGACTGCTGCCGCCGTTGTTGTTACTGTTTATGTGAATGGGGAATTTGAGGATTGTGATTAGGTGTAATAGAGATGCAAGACAGTAAACTTAGATAGGATAGAATAGGACATAGGATAAGTTGGAGTAAGATAAGGGAGGACACAGGTTAAGACACTGTGAGCTAAAGTAGGATACAAGATAGGATAGGATAAGAGGATATTGCTGCTGTTGCCGCTTTCCCTGTCTCTCCATTTCCATTTTCTCTCTTTTATTTTGTCCCTCCCGCCCCCAACCGGTCGAGGCAGATGACCGTCCACTCTGAGCCTGGTTCTGCTGGAGGTTTCTTCCTGTTAAAAGGGAGTTTTTCCTCTCCACTGTCGCCAAGTGCTTGCTCATTGTGGAAACTGTTGGGTTTTTTTTTTTTTTTTTTTCTATTTTTTAATATTACAATTCAAGTGCCTTGAGATAAATGCGTTTTTCCTTATGATTTGGGATGATACACATAACAGTAAATTGAATTGAATTGAATTGAATTGAATCAAGATAAGATAGTTTGAGCCAGGGTAGAATATAAGCTAAGACAGGATGTTGTTGATATTGTTTCTGCTACTGTTACTATTGTTGTTGTTGTTGTCACTAATTACATGTTGGATGAGCAATTTGAGGATTCTGATTGGATGTGAGAGAGATGATGGGAGGGCAGAATGGTGTGTGATCTCCCTCCTGTAAACAGGTAAATATCCATTTATCTAATTTTCACTGATTTGTTCTTCTTCTAGTCAGTGATTTGTTTGTAACTGTCTTTTGTCTTGACTTTTACTTTGACAGAGAGGAGAGACAGTGAAGGAGAAGAAATTGCAGTTAGGGGTGAATCGCGCTTTTTTTTTCTTTTATGTTTTGGCACAACAAACATGTTTTAAATTAAAAATAAATGTGTTTGCAAGATGAAAGATCTGAGTCTGGTCTATATTGTTCATGTTTTACCACATGCTTTTACTACTGATTATATATGCTGTAATGCTAATAATACAGAGCTGGTTTCCTAGCTGTTTCGTTCCTTTAGCTTTGATTACAGCATGCGATCACTTAGCGTTGTTTCAATAAGCTTCTGCATCGTCACAAGATTAATTTCCGTCCAGTGTTGCATTAATTTTTCACCGAGATATTGTCTTGATGATGGGAGAGTCGGACCACTGTGCAAAGTCTTCTCCAGCACGTCCCAGAGATTCACAATAAGGTTAAGGTCTGGACTCTGTAGCCAATTGATGTGTAAAAATGATGTCTCCTGCTCCCTGAACAACTCTTTCATAATTTGAGCCCCATGAATCCTGGTATTGTCATCTTGGAATATGCCCGTTGCCATCAGGTAAGAAAAAATAACCTGGTCATTCAGTATATTCAGGTAGTCAGCTGACCTCATTCTTTAGGCAAATAATGTTGCTGAACCCAGATCTGAGCAACTGCAGCAACCCCAGATCATAGCACTGCCCCCACAGGCTTGTAACAGTATCACTAGGTATGATGGGTCATCACTTCATCAGGTAGCAACTTTTTTTTTTTTTTTTTTTTTTGCCAGTCAGTGTATAAATCAATGGAAAATGTGAGTTAAAGCATTAGAACTCAGCAGTTCACTGCACATGAAACAGAGCGTTCTGCGCTGCCAGACTACCGTCTTATAGTGGTTCTCGTAAAAGTCTCAAAAATCAATACTCATTGTTGATGCTCAGTTTAAATTTTATCTGTGTAAAATGTAGCAACTGTCACTTAGCAGATTCAATCACAGTATAATATAACGGAAATTCACCGTCAAATTCACTTCATCGGACAAACAGTTTGGACTTTCTTCATCCTTTTACATCTGAGGTCACAACCAAAACATAAATGGACTCTAAGGTATTTGACATCCACAGCCTGCTCAACCTCCTGCTCAGCATATTTTTTGGGGCCTTTTCTTGCTTTTCCTCATGTCGATAATCAACTCCAGTGATTCCTTTGTGTTGAGGATGAGATCATTGGCCTCACATCAACCAACCAGTGTTTGGACCTCCTCTCTACAAGTTCACTGTTGTTAATCACCAAACCAACATTGTCATCTGCAAATTTAACTATGACATCTTTCTGTAATCACTCCTTGTTACGTATTTTTCACGTAATATTTTTCAAATGCAGACAGCCGTAGACATGCTCTTTTCTTTTATGTTCTTCCTGCATCTTTTGCCATCTTTGTTTCTGTCTTTAGTTTTTCTTTCATAACTTTATAATTATCACCATGACTTCACTTTTAAGATTTGAGGAGGTTTTTGTGTTGTCAGGCCAACACCAACCCCTTCCAAAGTTATTTATCTATTCAGCCGTCAATTCAAGCATTGACCCATTGACCGCTGCAGAAAACGTAAAACCTTACTTTCTTCTCAAGACCAACATTTTAATCTTTACAGTTCATAGATAGATAGATACCTCACTATATATGATATAGCCATACATTAAATAGCCGGATCACATTCTGTCTCATCATTACCCAAACCATCCAACCATTTATTGTCGTCTACTTTGTTCATTTATTCCACTTTGTCATTGTCTGATAGACCAAACTGTTGCACTTTTCCTTCTGATAAAGACATTTGATCTAGAAACAAACCAGTACTTCTGTTTCACTTTATCTCCAAAAGTAACGTGGTTATTAATCTGTTGCTTTGTGAATTCTGAAACAGTTTAAATAAACATATACTTTATTACTCAGTGATTCATTTATAGTAACATAGATAAAAAGAATACTGATACAGTTTACTGAGCCAAGTGCAGCTGCAACCATGTCTATTAATATCATTTTTGGCAACTCATTACTTTGATTTACAGTATTGTTAGTCTTATATGATACACAGATGAAGGAAGTGAGTTTCAGGTGAATTCAGCTCATGGGTTTTATACTTTTTATATCCTTTTACATTTAGATTCAAACAATTAGGTCCAAACATGCAGCCCAACCAATTACTATAGTACTATTCTGTGCTGGGCATCATTGTTTACTACTGTAAACGTTGTCTTACAATACCAGTGTTGCCCTTTAGGTAGAGGAAACTTACATGAGGTTCTACACTTCAGATTTTGCATCCTTAAACCAATAATAACTGAAAGTTTTCCCTAAAATGTCATTCTATTCCATGTATTTGTAGATGTTAGGATCTTCTGTAAAGCTCCACTGTTTAACCTTGCTCACCATATACTGAGCACTTTGTTTCTTGTGAAAGAATGAGTTTTCGAATGAGATCATTTCTTCTTTTTAAAAATACAATTTTTATTGTGCAACAGATCTAGTAAAAGTGTGAAGACACCACGTTAGAATGCAGAGTCAGAGCAGGTCAGATTAAAAGTTTACTTGATCTTTATTCCAGAAAAAGTTTTGTATTGCATCAAGACTTTGTCCACATCGTTACATATTCCAGATGTAGCAACACCCTCGTCTGGGTTGTAGCTTTAGAAGATAGCCATGTTAAGTGCTTGCTATGTTTGGGTCATTGATATTCAAAGTTCTCCAAGGAGGACATGAGTTTGAACCTAACAGAGAGACCTGTTATCACTTTTTTTAAAGTAAAGTGAAGAAGTTTCTGTTCTTAAGTGCCCAAGCAGAAAACTGAAAAAGACAAACCTGGTACCTGTCTATTTTGAGAGGGTTTCTCTTTAAGGATCTGGTGTACAATCTGCATGTTATACAATTTGATCAGTAGGGAGCTTTTTGCTTATGGTTCAAGTCCTATCTTCTCTCAGAGCTGACATGGTTTCAAGGATGTAGATATGATCAATAAAGTAGTACCAAGAACAAGAAGATTCTGAGTGTTCAAGTCTTGTGTGTGAACTTCAAATTGGTTTCCTCAAATCTTCCTTTTTTCTGCTTTGGTGGAACAAGAAGAATGTCTCAGAAAGACAGTTGGTCCTGGAGCCATATTTGAACTAGACTTAGCTGTTGCAACAAGAACAGAAACGTTTTTCAGATCGTCTTTCCCCCACAACAATCAGCTGGTCTGTGTCTTTTATGTTGTTGCACTGTTGTTGTCGTAGCTCTCTAATTGAAATTCACTGGAATTCAGCCAAAGTAAGAGGGTAATGTGCTCGGGAACCAATTAAACATTCCCCAAAAGACTGGGGTACTGTCTGTAAGGGCTAAGCAGACTTTTAGGGTTGTATAGAACATCACAACCAATCCCCAAACCAGCTGTTTTACATGTGGTTTAACCCATAACGTGTGGCTGAACAAGCTACAAGTGTCTTAGAGAAGCAAGAACGTACCCTGACCAGAGCTGGATTATTCTACGTACATATGGACTATATGTAACAGAGAAGAAGGAACACGTCAGTAACAACAGACAGGCAGTCGACAAAGGCTAAATAGGAAGAAGTCCACAAAGGGAAGAGGCTGTCAAGATCATCTTGAGCAGGCAGACAAATGGAATGATCAGGTGGCCGACCTGGAATTCATTTGTAGTGATCCAATCCAAGAATAAAACCCATCACCGTTAGAACTACACCACCAGACTTCGTCACTGTTTTTTTAATTTGTCGCTATTTCTTTAAATGAGAATTAATCTTATATGGAGATCTTTAGATCTTTATTATTTATTTGGGGTACGTAGAGTGTCTTTTAGTGTCAGTTCCAGTACAACAGTACATTTTTCTGCTTAACTTGAGTGGCATCAAGCTACATATACTGATTATTTTTTTGGGATATCTGCCTCTGAGATTTCTGCATAACACTAGTGGAACAGAGGTAAGTAGAAGGTAGAATTTCCATTTTGGTGCTGAAGTTCTGAAAAAAAATACAGTAGAAAAATTGAGTAGGAGCTGATAAACCAAAGGTTCGTGGCTTCCCATCTTACTGGAGTGGCAGCAGACGCTACATATGCAGAAATCTCAGACTTTTGGCAAGTAAACCAGAACTGAGCAAGGTCAGACCAAGCTGGGGTAAAAGGCAAAATTATTGTTTGTGATAAGGGTGAAGTGACAACAAAAACTAACTAGGTCTAGGTCTAGAAAACACACAAAAATAGAAATGTTCATGAGGAGCAGCATGGAGGAGTCTAACGTGGTGAAGACAGTGTAGCACTGCTGATGCAGCTTAGCTTGAGTCCACCATTGCAGAAACTAAACTGTCGAGTGGGGGCATTGGCGAAAAAAAAAAAGAAGTGTCTGCTATTGTCCAATCTTTTTTCTCTCTCCTCTTTTTTTTGCCAATGTAGATCTTCTTGTGTGGACACACAGAGTGGTAAGGCTCATCCTGGTGCTGACGTCATACAGCAGAGGTCAGAAGTTCGGTTTTATTCAAGCTCGACCAGCAGGTCTCCCTCTCCCACCGTCTCCCCTGGTTTACAGTGGACACTCTTAACCTGTGAAACAAGAGGACACACATCCACACACATCACCAGCAAGCATTTGTTTACACTTCATAAAGCCAATAATACTTAAATCAAAAACATTAATTGTCTGTTTTGCTCCCAACACCCGCACCAACAAATAGCATATGGATTAGCTGCTATCTTAAAAACATATGTATTTATTTAATAGGTTGCATTGACTCAATTTAGCAACACACCCACATTGAAATCTATGGACTAGATGCTAATAGGTACTGTTACTGTTACCTTTGCTTGCTTCGCAGCAGTCAAACTGTTCTGCATCTTCATGGCTTCGATGACACAGATCTCCTGTCCCTCTGCAACCTACAACACACGCAAACACAATGTATGAGTCATGGTTTAGGAGCTTTAATGTTTGCAGTTTGTCTTTCGCTTCTTGAGAGGGAGGCAGGTGTGTGTAGGTGCGTTGTAAGACTACATGTTGGGATGTGATGTTACGCACCGTATCTCCAGGCTTGACGGACACAGCCACCATCGTGCCCGGCATCGGTGACCGCAGAATGCTGCTGGTGTCTTCTGGTACTTTCTCTGGCATGTAGGCGCTCAACTCTGCGGCCAACTTTGACAGAACGCGGACCTGGAACTACATAAAAACACACAACAGGAAATTGTTACAGTATATATAACATATGTTCAGACAGTATTAAGATAAGATAATCTATGTGAGGACACACATATGTGATGCAACGTACCGATGTGCCCAGATACTGTAGGACAATATTTCCTGAGGCATCTCTGGACAGACACTGAAACAAAAGACAAAATATCATTTGCAATAAACCTGTAGACGACTGAACTTTCAGTGCTAAAAATCAATGAATGTATTATTCAACAACCTGCACTGTATGTATGTGTAGGTGTGTATGTTACCTGTAGCATCCTGTGTGTGCCGTTGATGTTGAGCGGCAGCAGTGGTGAAGCCAGGTTCCACTGTCCACTGACCTCCACCTTCCCTCCATCCACCTCCACCTACAAATACAGGTTGTTCAGTTGACTGGGCTGCAACAACTCAGAGTCATTAGCTGATTAGACAGTCACATCCTGCTCTGGTACTGCTCTGTTTATGTGCACGATTATCATGACATTTATTAATACACTGGGGCCAAACACTTCAGGGTCACTCCGATTTCAAGTACCAATACTGATATATTTAATTTGTTCACAAATGCGCAGTCATTTAATACTCACTGTGTAAACATCTCCTGATTTGGTGATCTCCAAAGCATAACGTCCCTCACCCAGCTCCACACACAGCTCCCAGTGGTTACACTCCACAGGGCAGGAAGACACTCTGCAACACACACACACACACACACACACACACACACAGCTTTTTCAACTGTGATAACATTGTGGTTGTGTATGATTTTCTTTAGTTTGGCCCTTCACGTCAAACATCTCTACAAACATGGAGAATATGGGATTTAGTGATATTTTTTTATTTATACTACAATCAGCCATCATGAAGCAACTGCAATATTCCAGCATCTTCATACATAGTCTATAATGTATAAAATGTACTTAACTCTTTTACCAGATATTTCTAGTTTCTCTGAGCAAAATGCTCCACAATCTTTAAGATTCAGCTTCCTCATCTGATTTGATAAAGACCAGCTGCTACCAACAAAGAGCAGTTTTGAAGTGAAGCATTTGACTTACAGATGAGAGCGAAAATTAGATTTGGGTGCAGCAGTGGAAGTGAGTCTGGGTTTAAATCTTGGCCTTGCAACACTCAGAAAAACTACGCAACAGCCAACAATCCTTTGGACAGGTGATGATTGGATCTGATCATGCTACAATGAAAATGTGGTGAATTTTTAATTTAATGTACTTTATTATGCTGGTGTCCTCACCTCAGGTTGCCCAGGACCTTCTGTGAACGCAGCTCAGCGGTGATGTACAGTGCCGCCGCCGAGGCCAGAAGCTCCCTGCGTTTGTCCGCCATCAGCTGATGGCCCTTGAAGCCTTCTGGATAAACCTCAGGCAGGAAGTTGGTGCTGATGTCACCAGAGATAAAGCGAGGGTGTGTGATGATTTCCCTCAGGAGGGGAATGTTGTGGGTCACACCTGCAGAGAAGATGCAAAGATTTTTTTTTTTTCACAAATTCCCATTACAGAGAAAAATGATCTGTACAGATATTGTTGAGCTAATGTATCTGTAAAAGTCTGTTGTTGTACCTCTGATTACATAGTTATCTAGAGCATCCTCCATCTTGGCAAGAGCTTCAGCTCGCGTTGCTCCGTAGGTAACCAACTATAAACAGGTAGTACATGAAATTATTGAAGAGCCAGTAACACTTGTGGTGCAGTGGTATTTTGTAATCTCTCATGCTGCAACTATGAAACATATCATTTATAAAATCTTTTAATACATCTCTGACCTTTGAGATCATGGGATCATAGTAGATGCTGATGTCACTGCCCTCCTGGATGCCGCTGTCTACACGGACCTGATGGGGAGAGGAACGGACAGAGACGTTTGGTGTGAAATGACTCCAAATGACAAAGTTTGAGGCCTGAATGTGTCTATATTGCCGTGTGGACTGATGAGGTGGTCGTAACACTCAAATTTCTCTTTCTCACACGCACGCACGCACGCACACACACACACACACACACACACACACACACACTCCCTTACACAGTTAAGGTTGAGTGGCTCTTGGTACTGAGACAACCGTCCAATGGAGGGAAGACCGAAAGACTTGTAAGGATCCTAATAGAGAAACAATGGACAAAAGAAATTCCAGATTTCATTCACAACAGAAGCATAAGCAGAAGGTTACGTCAAATGTTTTCTTACTCTGTCTTAAAGTTGTCTCAAGTGATTTATCAGGAAAGAAAAACATCGCGATCTCATGTAGTTCATTTTATCCATTATAATCCAGCCATATTTAAATGAACATCACACACACACCTCAGCATAGACTCGACTCTCGATGGCCCAACCGTTTATTGGAATATCTTCCTGTTTGTGTTTCAGTTTGTAACCCTTGGCAACCCTTATCATCTGCTCCACCAGGTCCAGGCCAGTGATGCACTCTGTAATTGGATGTTCCACCTGTGGTCAAAGGTCAGACAGAGAAGATACAGGTTTATGAAAGCAAACTAATCTGCTTGTTCATCAGCAGCAGGAGGATTTTGTGTCGTCGTCATGGAGACTGTTGAAATGCTTTGATCAAACTCAATGCACTGATGAAAACCAACTCAAACAGAATCATCACTCTGCTTTCAGATGTTCCAGCTGTGTTAAATCATTCAAATTGATACCGGAGCTTATGATTCCATGATCTGATCCACATCTGGTGATTTCAATATGAACATGATTAATAGCAACTGTTCTTCCCAGTAAATATACAATTTCTGTAGAGTTTTGACACATCCTATTTATGTGACTACTTCTTTGCATTTTTCTTTTTTTGTAGATTTCTTCTACAGTTCACAGTTGACACGTGAAATGGGCTCTCTCTCTTCAGTGGTGGTTTCCAAGTGAAAACAGTCAGACCAGTGTCTACGCCCAGGTACAGAGTAGTTCACATAGTTGGTCTAACACTGACCTGTAGTCGTGTGTTCATCTCCAGGAAGTAAAAGTTCTTCTTAGAATCCACCAGGAATTCCACGGTACCAGCAGATGAATACTGTACGGCCTTGGCCAGCTGCACCGCCTGCTCACCCATCGCCCGCCGTGTGTTCGGGTCCAGGAAAGTGCTTGAGAGAACACAACACGAAACACTCAGACACTTGTTTCTGAAATTGTGGAATTCTTGAGGAATTGCTTCCACACAGGCCTGAGGCTGGCATAGAAATTATTCATAATATCACATGACCCTGGCAACCAATCACTCTCTTGAAGCATCGGCTTAATATTTTTAATACAATGATTTTAGTTAGATTTCAATCTTTGCAATAATTTCAGACGTTCTTGTGTCAAAACTAAGCTTGTTATGTTGTGTGTAATAAGTGTCTAATAACCTGGGAGCTTCTTCCACAACTTTCTGGTTCCTCCTCTGGATGGAGCACTCCCTCTCATTCAGCCACAGAGCATTACCATGTTTGTCAGCCAGCACCTATGAGAAGCACACAGAGCTCTGGTTGTTTGTTGGGAAGAACTGTTGCATTAATCACTAAATGGTTGAGGACAAGGAGGGACTGAACGAATCCAATCTGTACAATGAAGAAACAGCAAAAGAAAAAAAACATCTTTTGCATGATTAAGAGAAGAGTCAGATTTTAAAACTGTGGTAAGACTAACTAAAGACTGTAGAAACGAAGTGTGTCTGATACCTGTATCTCAATATGTCTGGGATTGTCTATGTATTTCTCGATGAGCAGCCTGTCGTCTCCAAAGCTGGATGCAGCCTCCTGTGATGAGAACCGGAAACCTTCTCTGTAACAGCACACAAACACACAAAATAATTGCAGCAGTTTTTTTTAATTTTGCAAATACAAGAGAGTTGAGACATTCTACAACGAAGGTGTAACAGATAAAATACCTCGTCTCCTCATCATTCCAAGCAATCCTCATTCCTTTCCCTCCTCCTCCTGCAGATGCCTTGATCATCACTGGGTAGCCTAGCAACAACGCAAAAATAAAGCAACTGTAAACAGTGCTTTTGGGAAACTAAACGGTCACTTAAGCTTAATGACACAAATGTGACCACAAGTAATGAAACATAACATGAACATCATAATAGTTCAACAGTCTGACTGTCAACTAAATAATATTCAACATTGTAACATACAAGTGTGCAAGAGTCACAACACCTGCAAAGAGACAACTGTGGAAAGAGAAAAAAAAATGCTGTCGAAAGTTTAAATGAATTGGGAAATGTGCTGAATTACTGGGGATCTGTGGTCACAGTAGAGAGATTGTCTCTTAACTTTATGGTGATTTTACACAGCTGGCAATGTCTCTGTGTAAATATAGCTTGTTTGACTGCAGATCACAATGGGAAAGTCCAAAGAGTTTGGCGCAGATCTGAGAGAGCAGATTTAAACAATATATTTACACAAACCAACAATATCACTGGGGGCCGACCCAAAACAACATCAGATCCCAAGATCTCTAGTACAAATAGTTACTGTATAAATGCAAACAGTGAACAGTGGGCACCCAAGGGCTGCTGAATGATAACTGGACTGGAAAAACAGATGTAGAAGTAGAATGTCTAACAAACAGGTGTGACACAAGAGAGGAAACGTTTAGAAGAATCGTCTTTGAGCTAAAACCTATAGTGAAGAGTTTGGTCGGAGAAAACACTTTTTTATTTTTTGGCTTTTGGAAAACCCTTCTCATAGTCCTGACCTTAAACCGTTTGAAAATCCATGAAAGATAACAAAAACACTTGGTTCTAAGATCCAAACAGAATTCTGTTGGAACTTAATGGATATGAAAAATGGAGATGACAGAGCACTGGAACAAGTAGCAAGACATACTAGGAAATATGGGGTCAGCTGGATGAGAAATAACTCTGTCACACACAGTAACACATGCTGAACATTTTCAGTGTGAGAACTGACAGCTTACCAATTTCCTGTGCAATCTTCACAGCATCTTCAGCAGTCTGACACAAAGAGAGGTTATGATTAATGATGGTAAACCACAGTTTTTAATGGCAAATGTACAATACAAGCATCTTGCATGTTTGAACTACACTGCAATTAGCACAATAAAGTTTGATGGAACATAATACGGCAAAGAGGACACTGAAAACTAAACCACAACAATGTTAAACATATACTTTACTGGAAACAGTGTTGGTTAGTTAAGCTGTGCAGTAACATTTGTAGTATGACTGAGTGACTCTACCTATGTGAATTTGTTCAGACTCTCAGGCAAAAATGGATTATGTACAACTTGAACGACAAAATGTTTGTATTGTTTGAATGTAAAAGGGCCCACGAAGACCCAACAAAACCTGAAGCATATGTTCACCTTGTGTACGAGCAGCGCAGTGTGTGAGTGTCCGTACCTTCACGACTCCATCGAAGCCCGGGATAGTGTTGACCTTAGCAGCTTTAGCGATTAGCTTGCTCTCAATTTTATCTCCCATTGCCTGGATAGCATGAGTGTCTGGACCAATGAAAGTCACACCCTCTGCTGCCTACAAACAAAACAATTTAAATGTGTATCAGTACAAATCAGTCAACATGTGTGTAGATACTGATAATGGCAAATATTGGCTGAATAAGCACAGTTCATAATAAAATTCAATATTCCTATAAATGTTCTTACAAAAAAAATGCATAAAAAACATGAAGTAGAACTTGTGCCTCCACTGCTTGTCCAATAGTATTTGATATATGAAATATTCAAATGTTAACAATATAATTTCAGTTATGTGTAACACACATAACTGAACCCTGAGATGAAGAATGAACAGAAAGTAAAGAATAAAACAGAAAGTGAACCTCTGAAATTGTGTGAATAAATAAATGGCCAGACTGACACATTTTTTGTTTACGATTCACAACAAATATCAACAAGCAAGGTGAACCATGCCTCGCAAGATCTCAGATCAGGATCTGCAAAGTTGATCTCTGGATCTTCCAAGATAATGTCAGTGTGGACGTCCACCAGCTGAAGCTCAAAGGTGGGCTGAAGAACTGAGTCGTTACAGAACAGCTTCAAACAAAGAAAATCTGCATTTTGGAGAAAACCGGTAATGTAATAAAAAATGGTCCAAAGTTCCTCTTGAACATTGTGCAGGTCTGACCCACAACAACTGGAGGAATTGATTTGCGGTTATTGCTGCTAAAGATCAACCTTTTTTTAATATTCAGAGTTCACTCACTTTTTTCCACCAGGGATGTGAATATTTCATGGATGCGTCACATAATTTCAGGAAGTAAATCATAAAAAAAAAAAAAAAAAAAAAAATCAGCATCGAAGACGGAACCATCACTCTGTGTATTACTCACCAGTCGCTTTGCAAACTCTTTGTTTTCAGAGAGAAACCCATAGCCAGGATGAACCTTCATGGAGGAAAAACAAATATAAGTGGAACACATGGCTAAAGGTTTGAGATTGTATAAGCATGGATATTTTCTAGAAACCAAATGTTTAGAAGAGCCACAATTAGTTGTATGTTGTTTGTGTATTAGACACATGGAGTGACATACTAACAGCTACAGAACTACTTACAGCTTGTGCTCCAGTCATTTTGATGGCTTCCATGATGGCGTCCATGTTCAAGTAGCTCTTATTCGTGGGGGCGGGGCCAACGCACACTGCCTCATCAGCCATCTTTGCATGAACCTATATGAACACATACAACAGGAAATCCCAGTATGTCCCAAAAACACCAAAACAATGAATCTAAAATATGGACTTTGACTCAAATTACCACTTTAAGAGTCTATTGTTCTATGAATGAGTATAACTGCAGGTAATTAATGTGATAAGTCTTATGTTATTTATAAAAAATATTGTTTTGATGTAGTGTGAAATCAGTAGAGTAGAGATGGGGAGATTTTTCCTACAAAATAAAAGGATCTGTGGGATTAGACACAATAGTTTCCCACTGGATGAACACAAATGGTAACTTACAGCACTGGAGTCTACGTCACTGTGAACAGCTACAGTCTTGATGCCCATCTTCTTACACGTCTTGATCACCTGACGGAAAAACGGATTAAATATTAAAACTGAACTGTTTTCATTGATTAAAGTACTGGTTGAAATGTGCTTGTTTCTCGTACTCGTTCTTTTCAAGGTTCTTCAGACTTTATTCACATTTGACAGTAATCCACCGAGAGTTTAAGTAGGGCTTCATTTACAATGTGCGTGTCTGTGTGTTAAGTCTTACCCTGCAAGCGATCTCTCCTCTGTTAGCGATGAGGATCTTATCAAAGGTCTATGGAAGGAAACGGCAAACAGATTATCACGTTTTATCACCGGTACAAAGAGAACTTCCTTTACTCAAACTTTTTGTCAACACAGACTTGTTCTTTACCAACCACTTCATGCCCAAGGTGTTTTGTAGCAGAAGTCACTCGTTGCCTCACAATTATTTAATTTAGACATCATTTTAGCATGAACCGATGACAGCTGACTACATCAGTGTTACAAACAAGAGGGACGAGAAGAAGAAGAGATGTTTGTTTTACCTTTTCACTGGTGTTGTGGACAGTAGAATACTGAGCTTTGCTGTGTAACACACAGCATCTGGAGTGGAGTGAGCCATACTGAAAAATACATACATACATATATACACTGTGTTAGGCTTGAATACAATTTTCTTTCATTCATTATTCACAATGACGTGGGTCTGTTCTACTTCTGTCAGCCTATTCCTATTTACAGGTTCACATAAATGGTTCCAAATGACATGATATAGGATTAATTCTTCTTCTTTGGGATTTCTCTCCATGTATATACCTCGGCTGCCACCCACCTGACATAGCCTAAACAGAAAATGATGATGATAGTTTTACTGCTGCGATGGTGAATGTTGAAAGAGGTAATACACTTTGCTGTCGCTGCTGCCGGTTTAAATATTGTCTTTCTTTCTCCGGCTTTAGTTTCGACAGCTTGACAAAACTTTACTGACATGAAAAATCAGATTTCACATCTGATGGTGTTTGCAAAGAAATCAGAGTAGACAGGATATGAGTGGAAAGTGCTTAGGAGCCCAAAGCTAATGCATTTTACTAAATAGCCCAAAATTTGACAATGCTTAAAAATGACAAAGATCAAAGGTGATAATCAGGAGTCATTTTTGCCCCCTAGAGGAATAATGTGGTTAAGCACCAGACCTGTTGGAGGTCAATCAACAAAGTTTAACAGCAGCAGTGTAGCTCCTATACAAATGAGGCGTTAATGTCTTGATGTTGATAAAAGACAAATGCAAACAGCATTTAATTATAATAATCATGAACAATCAGCCTTATAGTAACGTGAGGTTTGTTATACAGTGAACATGTCGATGGTGACAGACAAAGAGTGAGAGAGATGGAAAATTAGGGTTTAGTTTTGAGAATTAAACGGACTCCTTGCGTTTAATATTTGATGCTGTTTATACTTATAAACATATCCGATCAGACCGCTGGTTTAACCTTTTGGAGGACAGCCCGTCTGATAAGACGTCAGGTGTCACGTTATGACGTTATGACGTTATGACGTTACACCTGCACAGAAACGACGCAGCCCGCTGTGAACTTATGAAAACTTTGTCAACTACCTGCCTCACACCTTTAACAACGTGTTTAATGTCTGTTATATTCTCATGAGAAGAAACTGTGTCTGAGCTGCCTGCTCGGTTCAGGACCGTCCTGCTCGCCGGTAACAGGTCGAACCGAGTTACCGACTGTCGTGTCATTCGCCTGTAGTTTTGTCGTTTAAAGGCACGAGTCTGTGTAGTGCACAGTTTGTGCACTGGGCTCACCTTTACAGCGAACAGCAGCCTGGACAGAGACGGAGAGAGAGTGTGCGACGCCATGTTGCCCCTCTGTGACGGTCAACACCGACGACGTGATGACGTCTCAGCTTTACAAAGACGTGAGTGGTGGGAAACAGAGGCGTCAACCTATGGCGTCAACTCCCATTCATTCTTCTTCTCTGGTGTTTTACAGCAATTGGTATCCACAACATGCACGACCGCCACCATATGTTTTTTAAATCTCACACTGCCGAACTTCACAGTCGACCTTAAAAAATAAACAGCTATTTCCTCTTTGAACACTACATGTTCTAATGCAGGATACTTAAATGTTTTCCTCTACAGGACTGTCACTGCATTAGATGCAGGAGATGCTCACCAGTCTTAGCCTCCTAACTTTTACCACATAGACTCACTAAATGTTTTCAAATGATGTTCAGTGCAATGTTAAAGTTAACATTTTTACTGGATTTGTACAGTGCTGTAGTTTCTCCATTCTATAATGTAAAAATGCAGATCATTGGCTTTGATCATCATTAGCTGATGCAGATGTGATCCAGACTATACCACTCTCGTTTTAATAGGGATAATACTATTATAGTAGTATAAATACTAGTATTTATATTAGTATTTATAATAGTATTTAATAGGTATGATAGTATTTGGTTGTTAGGTGTATGATTCAGGTCTAATGAAAATAGTTGCAGCAAGGAAACCACAGTTGAAAATGATAAATGAGAAGAAAAGACTTACCTGGAACAAGAAACACAAAAACTTTACATAAGAGTTAACATGAAGGTTGAAGACTAATTTGTCTAAATTTCAAGAGAAAGTTATAAGGTGCATGAAGGGCGAGCATATGAGTTCTGCATGTGTGATACCTATTGTGAAAAACTGAGGAGGCAGTGTGATAGGGGTCTTTAGCTTGTAACTGATTTGGTGAGTTTCATAAAATCTGTTGTATCTTAATTCATAAAACTTTCATTTCAATGCCACATGTTTGTGCAGAAGTTATTAGAGAAAAGAGAGGATTGATTTTTAATTTCCAGGGCATTTTTGTTCCTTTCAAAGATACCACATGTTAGTTATTGAGTGTATTATGTACTGAAGCATTCAGATAAACTTATCTGATGGACAATGTGGTGTTTGTTTTCAGTATGTCTACTCAAACACAAACCAAGAGGACAGCAGCAGGTACTTTAAGGCCCTGTGAGTTGTGAGGTTGGTCCTGCACATCTAACAGATATTCAATTGGACTGGGATCTGAGGAACTTGGAGCCTAAATTAACACCTTGAACTTGTTGTTGTGTTAAACTAGCCCTGAACAACTCTTGCATTGTGACAGGAGCATTAACCTTTTGACAGAGGCCACTGCCATGAGGGAATTTCCATGTAAGGGGGAATTTGAGTGACACGTGGCATGTGTCAAAGTACCATCCACATGAATGACAGGACCTGAAGTTTCGCAGAAAAACATGATCACTCACCAAAACAAACAAACAAACAAATACCTTGAAATTGCCTGAAATAGCAATGTTAAAGGTGCAAATGTGCAATTTCAACTAATTCTCATGAATCATGGATCTGTCTTGTTCCAGCACATCCAACAGATGCCCAACCCAGTTGGTATTTGAGTAGTTTGGAGTCAGGGTCAGCACCTTGGGCTCTTTGTCACATTCCTCTGAATCATTTCTCGGCAGGCTCTACTGCTGCAGGGTGCATTATCCTGAGGAGGGCACTGCTGTTAGGGAGCATCTTTGCATGGGATTATGTGTTTGGTTTGAAGTGATGTTTAGGTTGGTTGTACCCATTAAAGCAACTGCCAGATGAATCTTAGGACCCGTGGTTTCCCAGCAGAACATTGTGATGTAAGAAGATGATCACTGTTATTCACCACTTTTAATGTTGTGGCTGATCATTACAAATACTTCATTCTTTGTCAGGGCTTTGATGATGATATATTGTAAATCAATACTACCCATCCCTGTTTGGTCATGAAACTCAAAAGCTCATTATGACTCAAACTTGTGACATCTTGATACTAGATGTGCAGTCAGTTGCTGTTTTTCCTTTTGAATTTTCCATTTTAATTATTTTTGAAGTCCTGAGGAAATTAAAGATATCTGTCTGTAGCTGGAATCCTAATTAAAGCTCTAACTGGTAACAATGATCACTGCATGTTTTATTAAATCCAATAAGGTCTCACTCACTCAATATTTGTTTTGCTCTAATTAAACAATGCACAGTCCAGTCCAGTCTGCGTGACCTTTGGCCTCATATACAAATCACACATAGTCACAAAAATGTGTATGGCATCTTTCACACTTCTGGCCTCCTGATTTACTAAGAAACAAAAGAAAGTGACAATTTGAAACCTACTTTATTTTGTTTCTAATGGCGATAAAGTGAAACAGCTAACGTCAGAAACTAGTTTAGGGTTGTTCATACCACATGTTGAAGTAAATGGTTACTGGAACTAACACATTCATATCTGCAATGAATAAATAGACACAGAAATATGTGCAAAAGGCTGCAGTATATCCTCTAGAAATAATGGTTTTCTTGGCTTTATGACAGGTCATTGAATGGAAAAAATATGATTATGTGTGTATGTGTATGTTTTTAGAGACCTCACACAGATTTTTAGGTTTTTTTTTTTTCATTAAAAAGGAACATAGTGAAGCATCACACATTGCCTGTGTTGACCACACTGAGTTTCCTTGTAACTTAGCCAGTCAGTCCAGAGGGAGCTGGAACAAGCTATAAACTGGTGCGGTGTGTGATGGTTGGGTTCAAACTAATTAATTTATATTCATTTATTTTAAAACAAACTTAAAAGTTTAAACTCTCTGATCCCACGGAAATCCCCAAATATGTTGTATTTAAATCATCATCACCCCTAAATGGTTTAGACAACAGACATGCTAGGATTTTTTTCCCCTAGAGAATCAGCACTTTCCGACAAGCTCTTGTTGTTTCTGTGAGTCATTTACTTCCTTCAATAAACTAACGTGTAAAGTTGGAAAATATTTGAACAGTCTCACCTTTTGCTTGGCGCAATGCTGCATCCTGCCTCTGTGTGAATGGAAAATGGTGAATGAACGGCGAAATAAACCAAATACTACTGTCAAACTTTTCTTTTGATCATGTCAATCAAAAAAAGTCCAAAATGTTCAACAAAATGACTCACACACCACTGAGTCTTTTGTGAGCACGCACCTAAACCACAAACCTGCCACCACAGATTAGAAATTACTATTTTATTACGCTTTTATACCAACCTGTTTGGAGATTACAGCATTATAGACTTGTATGTGACTTCTCATGTGACTGTAACCACATTTTTTCGGTTTCTTTATTTGTCTACTGTCTAGTTTGATATGTTTATGCTCTTTTATGGCCATGAAAAAAGTCAAAATATGCTCTGAAACAAAATGTGTTTGCATGGACAAAGAGAAACTAAATAAACATTAAGTAGTGAAAACCAAAGTCTGAAATAAGAGAAATAATAAGCAAATAATCATCTCATATACATGTAGATTGATCTTGTGACCAATAGTGTGGGAAATATTTATTTAAAAAGCAGACAAAATTGTAATCATGCGGCTGTTCTACTCTTTGATTCTGCATACCGTGGATATCAAGGTCCAAAATTCACATGAATAGATATCTGTGTTGACAAACCCTCCATTAAATTACTACTGACACAGTGCTTGTTCCTTGAGAGTAGAGATGATCAACCCAAGGACCTTATGATCAGTGGATAATTCACTGTTCCTCCTGAGCAACAGCAACACATTACATCACTCAGCAACTTCCAAAGGAAACTCACACAAATGAGGGCACCTCAGGGTTCAGTCCAAGGCCACACCAACATGAAAGAATTGGGAATTGACCTGCAAACTTTCCGTTGAGTGGACGAGCCTTTCCTCCTCCAGCAAAAGGTGGATTGAAGCCACAGCGTGTTGTCTTCTTTCTGACTCTTCTTTCAGGTACAAAGTGGCAGTTGTTGTGACAGCAGTTGGAAACCACATGTTTTGTTGCACTAGTTTGAAACTTCGTTTCAAATATGACAATTTTTTTATTTTAACTTACCTTAGAATCATGTGTTTATGTGACAAATCTCTCTCACCGTATTAAAACTAAACACTTAATATTCCTGACTGGACCAACAACTTTCTCTACTTACAGTCCAATCAGATACTTCTAACCAAATGAGACAAAAACAAAGAAAAACTTTATACTTCAAAGAAAATAACTAGTTTTAAATATTGGCTGAAGTGCTGGATGTGGAATTAATCAATCAATCATAAATTTTAAATAGTAGCACCAACCAGGTTGTGGATTCATTTTGTTTTCGTAGAGCCAAGCATTTGATTGTAGAGCCTGATTATAATCACCTTACCACAGATGTAGCATTAGCATGACAAAAAAAAAAATCTTATCCCCAGTGTGATTCACTGGTTTTGTCTGGAGCATCTTGTGTTCTTATTCAGCCTCGATGTGGCTGAAAGCTTCAGGAGCAATCGAGTACGTAGACATCCAGTTTGTTTTTCTGGTAAATTGAGAAAAAGCGTCCATGTTCATGTTGTGAACTGGCTGAACTGGATAAGAATCCTTTATTTGCTTTCTGGTCACATTTCAGAGACAGATGAACATGTTAAGTTGTGGGAAAGTAAAGTCTGTTCTCTTTAAGCCTCATGAGTCTGGATAATCATCATGATACAGGAACACACTGTAGGAATGTTTTTTTAGCTGATTTTCAAAGCCATTTTGAAAAAATCTAAATACAATTTGAAAATAAAATGGACAAATATGTCATTATTCATCAGCAGTAGTATGGAATTATGGTAAAATCTAACAATTTGTTGTTTTATCATTTATTGCTTCACTTGGTCATTCACTCAATTGTGCTTTAGTGTTGTCTTGTTGGAGAATCAGGGTGTTAATGCTGAAACAGGAGAGGGGATACAGGTTGATCTTTCATTTCATTTCTTTTCATGACAGCAGACTGCAATTTTATAAAGACAGAATGAATGGCTCAGTGAAAGTATGTATATATTAATTATGGGATCTGGCGTTCCACTGCATCAAACAGCCTTTCTTCATCAAATCATATTCCTTCATCATATTTTCTGAAGAGACAGACTCACAAAGATGTGCTATTCAGTGGTAATTATCTCTAATATGTCCACCTGATAATGAAGTCAGTTATATGGGAGGTTATTTACAGCCCAGCTGTCGTGCAGGAAGCGTCATTAGGCTGTAATCAGTATGTTGGACAAGTGGTAAGACAATGCTGGACGAAATGTTTATTCTAATTTTAATCTAAGAATCTGTTGTGCCCACTTTTCATTAGTTGAGACTGTGAACACTTGCTATCATGATGAGGCTTTTACATGGTTCATTTCCCCATACATACATACATACATAGTTTGTAAATGGTTGTTAAAGGTTAAATTAACAAACACTAGGAAGAGTCTAATGTTCCACACAAAGAAGCAGGATGGTGCTTCGTTTTAATCTTTCAACTATATCAGCTTATTGTGCACAGGGTCTAGCATAACTTTATATAACACTATTATATTTATGTCATATTTGGGCATGTTGCCAGTCTATAGCACAGGGCTAGTATCAGTCACACTGTCACGCTCACTTATTCTGTTTCAGACCAGCATTTGTTTGGGATTTCACACAGATTCTGTTTATAGCCAGCGTCATCATGAGTTTTTAGTGATCTGGTCACAAGTGGGCAGTTGTGAGTGCTGGTGTGAGTGCACCCAAGGCACTTTGAGATGTGACTGCTCAGACCAGACTGCTCTGAGATGATACTGGGTCGCATATGGTCATATTCTTTTGGCAGCATGTTCTGGCCCCAACCGAGAGGGACTTCTCTACTCTACTCAACTGATTCATCTGTGCGAGTGTCAGTGCATACTCATTTTCACTCATGTAGTTGATTCTCACATCACGTATGCTAGCTTTGTCTGCAGTGTCAACAGAGATATGAGCACATCAAACATTTCGGGTGGATTGGTTTGCCTGTAACACACCAGGAATATGGAGACAGATTAGACATCGGAAGTTGAACGCATTTCGCTAATTTAAATAGCAATGATGTACACATTTATTTGCAAATAGAGCAAAGAGGAGAGAAGCGATCACAAGTGATCTTGAGACACATGTGGACAGATGTGAAGTGACACTGCTCCAGCTGGAGGACTCAAACCAGGAGCTTATAAAAGTGCTGACCACTGTTCCACTGTGCCGACAATATGAACAGTGTTAATTTCATAAATTGGGGACATTTGCTTGTTTATACTGTATCTAGAGATTACTTAGAGATCATCTAGAAAACAAGACTTTAAAATTGCATTTCTGTTCTCTCTCTGTGCTCACAGAACTCAGTATACGCTCTTTGCTTTACATTCGCAGATCTAAAACTTTGTCAACATTGAAGCGACTAAGTAATTTTGAAAAGCCTCAAAATTCCTAAAACTTGTGTTATTTTAAGAGAATTTTGTTTCGTTCAACTTGACTGTTACTGCTGCAGCTTTGTCTGTCATTTCCAGCAGTAAAAATAATTAAAACATATAAAACAAAATATAAATATGAGGATTAAAAACAATTAAATGGTGTAATTATAATTACTAACCCAACATAACAGTTTAGAGACCCGTGTCTTGTGTTAACTTCGATCAGCTGTACTTACTGTAGTTGCGTACCCAGTTTTCCTGTGCAATGAAGGAATATTATGGATGTTTTAGTCATGATCACTTGTTCTCACCTGGGTGGGAATACACGTTTCATTTTGAAGGCATATATGTGAGAATGTGATATAATTAACTTGTATCATTTACTCTTTGACAATTACAAGTGCATGGATTGTGACAGAACTTTAAAAACATAAGACAATCCTTGATTTCCTCCTCAGTTGCCTTTAACAGCCTGCAGACTGATGTCTATGTAAAATTCATGTGATTCCATCTTCCACTTATGTACAGCAACAGTGTGCAACACCAAGCAATGTTAGCTTAAAGATGGAGTCCACTAATGTTGACCGAATGAGCTGCTCCCAACTGCCAAACCCATTTCAGTGCAGTAATGCAACATATGCATATCGACTGTGGGCATAACATAACCTAAATGAAATTCGTAATGGAAACTGCTGCGTCAATCATGATGCATGGAAACAACTTCTTTGTAATGTCAGGTCTAGTACTAACTAGTAGGCCTGGGTGTAAAAAATAAACTATATATTATGGATTGATTGATATGATATGGATTGAAAAAAATATATTGGTTGATAATGTGCATCATTTCCAGTGTCATCTGCTTGTAGTCCCATGTTACTGCGCAGCTGAACATTTTGGATTTCTTTCATCCTTATATCAACTTTGGGGTCAATTTTAAACATAAACATTCATTTTTGTTAAATTTGCAGCATTAGTTTTGTGAAAATCTCTTTTGTATCCAAGTATAAAATTGGTATTGAAAACAAATCAATATTGCATCATAATGATATCATATGGTAAATAGAATTGAATCAGGACCATGTGAATCATAATTGAATCAAATCAGGAAATAAGTAGCAATACCCAGCCCTACTAATAAGCAGGATGGATGTTAAATCCTATTTCAAAATAACCAAATTCTTGCCAGAATACGTCTGAACCTATGGAGTGTCAATATCAATTGGATGTTGACTGTAGTTCACTGTATGTTACCTTTAAAATATCATTTAAATGTGGTTTAATGTACGTTCAGGTAGGTTTCCTTACATCCCAGGTTCAAATCCAGCTTGAAATCACCTACTAGTGGATGGATAATGCACATAAGTCACTTATAAACCATTTAAAGTGTTGTCTTCAGAAACATAGATTACACATTTTTCCAAGCTGTACCACAATCTTACACAATACTTTGCACTTCTCTCGATTCATTGACACTACAGGATGCTTTACATCAAGTTAATATTCAAATCCAGATGCCACCTGTTTTTTTTTTTTTTTTTTTTTTGGAGCAGCACTCAATCAAAGGCAAAATACTAAAAAATACTAGATGTTTTGTGCATCATTTAATACACATTTTTATGTTAAAGGAATATGTTCATGACATATATGGTTATTTTTCAAAAACCACAGGGGGTTCTTAACTAAATCGTAAATGGAGTGTAAACATTAACCAATGATTAACTCACTGAAAGGTCCATAAAGTTGAAGAAGTTAAGGAGACACTTGATGATCAGTAGAAAGAAGGATCAGTCTCTGTTGTCTTAAAACCTACAGCCTGATGGCTGCAGGTTGGATTAGACTGTGATCACATAAAACACCTTTGAACAAGTAGGGTTTATTAGTGAAGGCTTCAGTTTGCTTCAGACAAAGTGCTTGTGAGACCCCACTCCCACCCCCACCCCTTTCTCCGCCAGCTGTATCAGCTCTTTCCCACCATTTATTATTATTTTTTTTGTAACTTTACGACATTTATACAAACTACTTTGCGAAAAGCATACTGAGGCCTTAACAGGCACACGCTCACCCGCTCTGTTACCACGTGTACAATACTAACATTAGCTCAGGTTAACATTAACCACGTTCCATCAGTGTCAATTTAGCCCTTGTAATCGCTTCAGCTAGGTGGAGCTGTCGGATAAACTGATCAATCCTCATCACGTACACACATACTCTTCATATTCTTTTAACTGCAATCGGAGCCAACATTCTCTGGTCCATTTGTACAGTTATCCCCTGTGTTAGTTCGAGTTAGCTAGCTAACACTGATCGGATAACTTAAAAGTTTTTTTGTTGTTGTTTTTTTTTTTTTTTTTTTTTTTCTCTGACGTTTAGTTCAATAACCATAGCGATGAAATTCCTGTTGTTGCTTCTTGGAATCATCTGAGCCATAGCTTTTGGTCCACAGATAGCAACGATCCTCCGAGCTGAGTTTAGTATCTGAGACGGGGCAAAAAAACAAACAAACAAAAAAAAAAGAGAAACCCTTTGTCTGATCACAGCCTTCTCCTTCTCAGAAGGGCCACTGATGATGACAACACAACTGCTGGTTCTGGAAAACTACAGCAACTATGATTCCACAGAGCATCCTCTGACCTGACTCGGGTCTGACAATTATTTGAGGTCTGTTCTTTTTACCTCCAGTTTCACCAGTCCGTCCATCTTACGTGACGTACTCCTCGTCATCGCTAGGTTCTGATTTGATGTGGTCTGGGTGAAGTAGAGGGAAATGTGGCGCTGTAGTCCTGGTACAGACATACCACTCTTTAATATTAGACAACTGAGGTAAGGCTGGGTTGACTGAGCGCTGGCTCCTCCGCGGGGGCCTGCTACTCTGTTGCTTCTGGGCCAGCTGATTCTTCAAGCCTGACAGAGACAGATCCAGAGGCATCGCCATCGGAGACGAACTCCGCAGCAGCAGCTTATGGTCCACTTCGCTGGCTGAGCTGATATCCAATTCGTGATTAGACAGAAGAGGAAAATGAGCATTTCTGTTTGCGAGCGATGGCGAGATACAGTTCATTTTAAGGTCAAGGGGCTCGAGGAGAGCCTGATGAGGTTGTTGGTGTTGATGAGGGATGGAGTCGTAGGGGTCATGGGGTTCAGAGGTAGGTGACGATTTGACGTGAACCTTCATGTGTTTGCGCAGGGAGCTGGGGTGGGTGTAGGACTTGGTGCAGCCCAGGGCCTTGCAGTCGTAGGGCTTCGAGGCCGTGTGGACCTGTGAGTGCTTCTTCCGGTCGCTGCTGTTGGCAAAGCGCCGCTCGCAAAACTCACACTGGAATGGCTTCTCACCTGCGAGACACAAAAACAAGACTCGCAATTATCACAGATAATTATGTCGATTATTCTTTTGTACAAGAAGAACTGGCCAGTGTTTACACGAAGACACATTGATTATGGTTTATATATCTATTTGCTTCGTTAACTCATTAAATGTATTGTTTTATGTGGCTTCTTTTTGCTTCATATCATTTCTCATTCCTGCGTCACCATGTCATGAACACAATACTAGTGTTGTGCCTATTTTAGTTCTCTTAGTTACTGTAGTTGTTTGTGTTGTGGGAGTTGCTTTGTGACTTTGTGTTTTGTTATCAGTAAATATTATCAGTCATTGCTTTTCTAGCTATTTTAAACTCAATACACATTATTTCATGAAACCACAAATAACCAACTGGGACAAAAATATATTTACACCTAAACAAACATCCTACTTCATTAGGTCCAACCTAAATAAAACAATTCCACTTCCTTCACATAAGTTGTAATGTTTTCTCTTCTGATGAACTGTACATAGATCAGCCACAACATTAAAAATAATCGCAATTTAATGTGCATTGGCTGAACAGTGTGTACACATACGTGTGTGTAAAAATATAATGAGAATATACTTAAAGTAATTGCTGTATTTTTAAACAGTTAATACATTTGCTGTGTTTTTTCATTATAGATACAATTTAAGCCATGTAAAAGAATAACAATCGCTTATTATTATGGAACATCCTTGTGTCTGATCATCCTCCTTCCATCATTACATGTGCCTTGTGTGTTCAGTGAGTGTTTCAGTTCATGGCATCTCTCACTTTCTAGTAAATTCACATCCCAAAGAAAACGAGTAAATCCTCAGCACGGTAAATGGATGAATCAAATCTTCTGTGTGTGAATTTTAGGATCCAAGTAACCTGAGTTGATACTGAGCATCACTATGTCAGGGACATTTTAATGGACCTTTACACTGCAGAATACACAAATAAAGCTAACAACAATAATAATAATAATAATAATAAAAACTGTTTCTCAACCCAGCCACCTAAGACTTCTTCTGATTGATGACTTCATTAGAAAAAGATACATCATTGCATCACTCATGGTATTTTCACTGTATAGATTAATAGATAAATTCACTTATGAATAGAGTGACAGCTGAGTTTATTTAAAACTGTGTGTATGATTCTGGGTAAATGAGGACAAAAACAATCATTGCAAACTACTGTTTTTTATGCAAATCGTCAATTGAAGTGATAAATATAGCTCCGTGTTTTGCCTCTACACACTCGTTTCTGTCGTGTACATCGGATCATTTGAATTGTGCACTCATCCTTCTCCCCTCTCTCATGATCCAGATGCTCTACGGTGCTTCCTGTCACCTTACATGACTCCAGAGCTGCAGCTTAAACGCTGTGGCTCCTCGAGGAGACAAGGGAGCAAACGAAGGACGTGTGTGAATCGGAACTGAACCGAGCCTACGTAAACATGGAGGGGATCCCAAAGCAGACAATCTCTATTAACCTCTTTATTCTCGGTCCCTGTCATGAGGCTGCTGTCCTGCCGGATGACACGGGTTTGCGCTCTCTGTCTCTGTTTGTGTGTGTGTGTGTGTAGCCCCCCTTTTTCTTTTGCATGCAATCACGAAACCATACCCGTGTGCGTGCGCGTGTGAATCTTGAGGTTCTCCGAGCGTGCGAACATCTTGCCGCAGTTGGGGAACGCGCAAGAGAAAGGCTTTTCCCCGGTGTGCACGCGAATGTGGTTGATGAGTTTGTATTTGGCTTTGAACGCCTTCCCGCCGCGCATACACTCGTCCCACATGCAGACATGACTGAGGGTCTCGAGCCCCGCTGCTACATGCTCGGTGGTGACGTGGTCCACCAGCTCGTGCATGGAGCTGAAAGTTTGGTCGCAGACGGATGTCGCCGTCCGCCCAAGCCTCTGTCTCGAAGAAGTTCGGTCAATCCATTTGCAGACCAGTTCGGTTTTGACGGTGGGGCCTTTGGAAAAATCCAGTAGGCCGTCCATCCCAGCGCCGGCACCGCTGTCGGCAGAAGCGGGGATGCTAGCGGCTCTCGGCTGGGGTGGTGAGACGATGCTCGAAGCTCCGGAGTTGTTGTTCCCCAGCGGAGAGACGAGGCCATTGTGCCTGGCCACTACAGCCGTCCGCTTCATGCTCAGCACGGCGGGCTGCCCCGCTCCTTTTCGTCAACTATAATCCTCTCTTTCACTAAAAAAGAATGAGTTAAATCCAAGTGGCGGAGCGTTTTCCGCGTCCCTCTTCCTTCCTGTGTGTTTTGGTGATATGGAGAGCGCATGCGGCAGTGTCTTTTACCCCCCGCTGCTCGGTGTTAGATCCCGAGAGTCAGAGCCTCCATGCTTTTATTTACTGTGTGAATGGAGGTGAACGGAGTCGTATGAATACAGCATGCTGCGACCCAACACTGCCTGCCTGCTCCCTTGTCTCCTTCCCTTCGCCACTTCTTTCGTTCCCTTTGTGATTTTTTACCCTTTTCTTTGACTAACTGACTCATGAAGTTGTGTCTGTGGTAAAACACACAAATAAACACATTCACCACCATCGATGACACGCTCTAACGGGTTTTAGTGGAAATAACCTCAGCTTGTCAAACACACACGATTCATTTGGAAATCTGTGATGAAATGACAAAATATGAAAACAAAAATAAATGTAGTGATTAGATTAGAAATTTTAGTAATTTATTGTAGTGATTAGATTACAGTTAGTATATTATATGTTCCAGATGAGGCTCACATAGTTTTGGCAATTATTCTCATCAATTAGGATAACAACAATATTGATAATTATAATAATAATAATAATAATAATTATTATTATTATTATTATTATTATTATTATTATTCATAATAATAATACAAACAATTTTCGATTAAGAGATTAGTTTGAAAATGTTATATTTAATTTGCATATTATTATTGTTATTGTTATTAGTATTATTATGATTACTAATAATAACAGTATTGATATTATTAATGATGATAAAAATGATAATGATATAATAAATTGTAAACTAACTGTCTGTTGTTTTTACAAACACCGTCTTCTCATTCACAAATCCAGAGGTCTAATCTGGTCTCAAACTCTCTGTTGCGTAATATAACAATTCTAAGACAACACAAACAAAAAAGTTTAACCTCAAATCAAAGCTGCGGTATGAATGGTGTGATCACAATCAGCTTTATTGGCCAAGTAATGAGTGAATTTGACTTTGGTTTTACACTGCTCTCAATGTATTTACAAACAGCAGAAAAAGCCAGAGCAGAATGAGGACAGCGGACTGAATGATAACCTGAAAAACAGTACAAAATTAAACAATAATCAACAATATATAGAAAGGGAGATGAATGAGAAAGTGTACATCAGGTCACCTACTGCATGATGAGTTCAGTGTAATATATTATGTTATATAATATGAATTCCAACAGTCCTGAAATATTTGCCACTGTGTTGTCCTAAAAACAGCCATCCTTCTCTAACTAATCACATTAGCTTTTACTTTACTGTTCTTTGTCTCAGTGTCATGTCTTTTTTCAGTGAAACTCAATATTTCGTGCAGATGTTTTCTACAGATGTTTCCCTATGAACACTCATCCCTTTCTGCTCTGTAGTCTGTAGTTCATACTCGTCTGTTGTTGATTATATGAATATATGGGCTGTTTCTTGGCTGTGAATCACTTCACTTCATCCATAAACTCTGTTTGTGTCTTCATGTTGATGCTCTGTTAGCTCTGATTTTTTATACCTGTTCTGTACAAATATGTCAGTCTTTACTGTGAAGAAACCAATGTCCTGGGACTTCGGTCTGTGCACATAAGACTGCACCAGTGTCACAAATTCACAAATGTGCATTTTTATACTCGAGGACTGTGTCCATCACCTCTTTTCACAACAGATTACTATCACAATCAACCATGTCATCTCTAGGTTACTGGTACTGTAACTGGATTTAATGTTGTTGCTGATCTGTGTGTACCTTGTTTATATTATTTCTTTGAATGCTCCTCTGCCAGCGGTGTTTTAAGACAGCAAGCTGAACTATGGAGAGATCCCATTTTTATATCTATTCACTTTTTATTCTATTCTTGCGTCTTTCTGTTACATGCCGTATCTGATGTCACAACCTGTAGTATATTTCATCTGACATTGTGCTTAACCCCTTGCTTTA
Organism: Polydactylus sextarius; assembly: GCA_016801845.1. Lineage (NCBI taxonomy): Eukaryota > Metazoa > Chordata > Actinopteri > Polynemidae > Polydactylus > Polydactylus sextarius. Next base: position 1,010,265 of record CM028911.1, read on the forward strand.
CCGTTTATTTCTCTTCCACCTCCATCTTGTTACACAAGCACTGACCACTTTTTTCCTCTGTGGTGGTCTGCAGGGATTTGATCCGTTATCACTCACTTGCTGAGATCTGGTTTTTCCTCAGTTCTACTAAAATATCTGCTCAACCCACTTACTACCCCTCAGCAGAAAGCTAAAATGACTGCACAGATGCCACGAAGGCTTGTCATGAGATTTGTGCAGAACTAGATAGTTATTTAGTGCAGTGATGTACAACAGTAATTATGGATAAAACTGAGAAAATAACAATTTTTCTAATGACAATTTAAACATTTCACAAATGTTTCATCTTTTAGAGACTGTGGTGATCTTCTTTTGGGTATTATTACCATTATTATGACACCAGGAAGATATTTATATATTTATACTATTTAAATGTTATTTCGTTTTAATATATTTATGTATTTATTTACGTATTTATTTATTGTTATTATTTTTCATCGTTTTTATTTATTTATTTATTTATTTTTTTATCGCGCCTTGGTTCAGTATGTTTTCGCGTATCTGAAACTTTATTTTGAAAATCAAGCGGAAGTTGTAATGAAAGTGCTTCCTGTCAGAAGCGGCACAGACGGATTCAAGCTAGCAGTCCGGTCCATGTTGACCAGAGATGTCGGACTCTCCGGACGCTCGTAGCCTGGTCTCTGCTTCCTCACAGCTCAACCTGATGGAGGTGGACGCGGTGAGACGCTCGGTGTTTATTTTAAAATGTTGTCGATAGAAAACTTGAAGGAGAATGAGCTCAGTAGTCTGTTGTTGTTGTTGTTGTTGTTGTTGTCTCGCCGGTGTCGATACACACAGAGGTGGTTCTGCTCAGGAGCTGCAACAGATTCTGGTCTCGTTGTACTTTAACTCTGTGGTTTAATAACAAACCCGACACCAGCTCATTACTGAATCAATGACTGACATTTGCGTATGTGTCGTTGTTAGCAACGCTGTTGTATCTCACAGTGACATTTCTGACTTGTCATTCTATCTAATTTTCTAATTTAAAGAAGTCAAACGCCTCGTAGAAAACTGCTTCAATGGAAACTAATATTATTTGGTGAATGACTTGTTTTTAACAGTAACGACACATTCATTACACCGTCCCAAAGGCTGAACACTGTCACGTGATTCAGCTCAGCGCTGTCATAAACGTTGTTTATTTCAACAAGAAATGTCCACACTGTGTTTCAGACAAAGACAAAGAATAAGAGATGCGTCCTTCCTCTCCTCCAAGTAATTTACAGAAATATTAACATATACAATATTAATAAAGGTTGGTTTATGATTGTACAACTTGCTTTCCCTGATGCCTTCAGGCTCTGCCACTTCCCGTTATGTTGAACCTCCTACACGCCCTCAACAGCAGCTTTTTATTCGGAGGGTATTGATTATTAACACGTTCATGTACATGTCAGACGACCAGGATAGAGACATCTCCTCATCATATCAACATAGGAAAGTTACACCTCCATCATTCACACATGGAGTTTAGTGACATCATGTAATGACTGTGTGTGGCTCCACCTTGAGCCAGAGTAGCTGAAACATCTTTGTGAGGACTTTGAGCCCATTTACACTTATTGTTCTTAGTCGTTTACGTATATAGTCTCAAAAAGCAAAGTGTAAGTTCATCAGACACTTAAGACGGACTAACATATGAGGCAGCCAGATGCAGAAGGGCCACAGTGTGTAATATCTGAGTCCAGGACTCGGACTCAAGTCCAACTCGGACTTGCTTACTAATGACTTGTACTTGAACTCGTGCTTTAACTGTGTTTGCACTTAAGGACTTAAGGAATTTTTTGTAATATGCAATAATTATGTAGCTTAATATATTTATTTAGGCTACATTTTTTGTGCATGTGCACTAAAAAAATGACTCGGACTTGACTTGGACTCGAACACTGGAGACTTGAAGCTTGACTTGGACTCGAGGTTTAGAGGTTTACTCTTTGCTCGAGGTTTACTAGTGAGATGTGTGTTTTTATATCCGGAGGAAATCGGTGTCATAGTCAGTTCATAGTATTGTGGTCAGAAAAAGGGGAAGCACACACACTTTCTTACAGTCCTAGGATTTGGGCCCTTTGAGTCTATTAAGGGTTTTTGTGTTTAAATCTGTAGAGAACTAGACTAAAGTAGTTTCACCTACATCATGTTGTTGTTTGCATTATTTCAAAAGTGGTTTGAATATTATTGTGTTAAATGTAAATGAATATACATATGTTAAAATATGAATATGAATAAAAAGGATGCAGGGGCAACTAGAATCATACAGATGTGATTGTCTGAAATGAAGGGTTTAATTTAAAACAATGTTCTGGTCCAGAACATCTTCAGTCCCATCAAGGGATTTTGTGTTTTTTTTTTTTTTTTTTTTTTTTTGATTGCGGCTTTATTTGTCTGATGTTGCAGCAGCTTTTCTGAAAAAATTGAGATGAAATTTGCAAAATTTTTAGCCGTTTTGTTGCAGGTGCCCAAAGTCAAAATTGTGATTAAAAGGCAAAAAATAAATCTGTCTTGTCTGACGTCCTCCCTGTGATTCTACCATTCTCGGTGAGTTTTGCGGTGGCGAAGTGTTTCTCAATACTGTAGACGTCGACGACTTCCTCTTGTGCTCACAACAATATTTCAGCAGTGCGAAATAGTTTTCCTCTGCTTTTGTGAACTCTGCCTGGATACTGTTTCTTGTGCTTCTTAGCAGTGATGTTGGAAGGTAAAAGTGAGACTTTTTTATTTCACGTTTCCTGCGACGTACAGAACAAAACAAAGAAGTGAGTTCACTGACGTATGGCTCAATGTTTTGTGGGAAATAACAATGATTGTTCAAAATTACAAGGGGGCACAGAATTCATGGGGATTAGTTGGATTTGCTTTAATAGCTGCGGCTGCAACATCCTGAAGGGTCCGTATATCACATATCTGTGTATCTACAGTTATGTCTCCAGCAGTCATTTTGCTGCTGTGTTAGTAACAGGCAATGACACAATTATTCAAAATGCTGTAGAGAGTTTCAATATTATAACAGACCATTGACCAAATTGTGGTGAAACATTTCTTAAATCCAATCTAAGCAGCCACAGCCTCAACATACTTTAACAGATTTGCCAAAATAATAATAATGAAATGTTTTTGGGTTTTTATTTTTTTGTTTTTTTTGAGCCAGTTGGGTTCATACTGGATATTTGCATAGCAGTGATAGTGTCACCACCCTGTGTGTGTGAGTAGGCGCACCAATTCTAGTTTGAGCTGCAGTGCTGCTGCCTGCTGGGAACGTCTGGCAGATTATTTCCCTACTAGAGCTGGGAGAGAGTGGGAAACCAGCATGTCATCAGTCACACTCACAGGAAGGTTTTGGCGTCTTTACAGTCATCAGTATTAATTATTATGTGTTAGTGTGTCTTGATGAGCGGATGATGGTGTAGAAGCCTCCATTGTGTTCCCTGCTTGACTGCTGATTGAAAGAGATTTCACTCATTTTAAATTAAGCTTTTCACGTGTGAAAACAAGCAAAAATACGTTTTGGCAGGTGGTTGGAGTAGTGTTTGATGCTGTAATATTATTTTTAGCCACAAGAGGCTGAAGTGCACCACAACCCAAATCTGAATGGGATTAAAACTATTTATTCATACAGATCTGCCACAATGTTCAAACTACTACTTATAGGTGAAGTTATTGATATTGATTATCTCTTTACAATCATAAGGAAAGCACTATGGAGCACAACACTGCTGAGAAATGGCTCAAGAAATGTGACAAAGCCATCTGTTGAATGATTATTCTGGCGAAACCTTTTTTTTCATCTGTTCTGAAATCGTAAACACATGAGATCTAGATCAGACTTCACATGATTATCAGGCTTCTACATTAATCGCATTTTTTATTTTTTACTTTGCCAAAGCATTTTCCTCACCCAAAGTTGTCGGCGTCAGTCTGCTCTACAGTAGTACGCTCTAAACCACAGCAGTAAGTCCTGTTTGCTTTTCCAAACTCTATCTGTTTGAACTGAACTTTTCTCCTTAATCTAATCTAGTACAGTCGTTGCTACTGAGGGTTACTGCCACTTCCTGTCATTCACAACCTGGATTCACTCATTTGGTCTAATCAAATACCGTTTATTGTCTGGGTTTACTTTAAGATCTTATCTTTGTTTCGTGGATATGAAAAAGATAATTTAGATGGATCACTGTCATTAATCCTGGATTTCACTCATTTCTCCTGATAACAACGCTGAAGACAGCTGTTAATCTGCTAATGTCAGCTCCACATCCACAGTACACGATAGTTACAAAATGAAGAATCAGGGTGGCCACACAACTAGAGTTGTGTTTTCTACGGCGGGTGGTTATACCCAAAATGGCCAAACTTGGCGTAGCTGTGGTCATGCCTGTTTTCAGTGGCCTCAGCAGGGAATACCACGTCCTGGTGAGAAACTGGCTCAGCATATGTTGTCATACAAATAAACAGAGAGGAAATGCCACGGCTGTCATCTAACAGACAGCAGGTGTTTGTGTCTTTGTGTTTGGTCTGATCACGTCTCTGTCTGGTTTTCTAGGCCGCTAATGACAATTACAGTGTAAATCCTGACATTTTAACTGATAACATGTTTCGCAGAGTTTAAAATGTATCAATTTCTCAAACATAGGCCACATACAAACCCATGCTCCCTGCTGGGATGGAGATTTCATTTCCCCTGCATACACAGCACACACTGTGAGCTCTGATTTAATGAACAGATAATAATTCCCTTTAAGTGTCTTTGCAATATACTGGATGAGACTGCCCCTTGGTTGTTTTCAATAATTAACAGGCCTTTGTCCTTTGGCTGTGTCCCACAATATCTGAAGACTGGCTGTGTTGAACCACTCATTAAAAATCTGGCCTTGATCCACAAGAACGCAGTAATTACAGAAAATTACCTTTTATCCCAAAACTCTTTGAGAGGATGTTCTGCCTTCAAGTCCTGAGGTGGTCGGAACAAAATAAATTGAATAAAGATGTTTTAGGAAGAGCGTGCTCAGCCCAACGCTCCATCCTTGTACTACTGGACTCAAGTCTCTCTGCACGGGATTCTGACTTGACAGGCTGCAGCAATTTAAGGTTATTTTGAAATGCTCAGAAGAGATGGATCTGAAGACGAGACAGGACAGACAGGTGTGATAGTGCAGATAGATATGGGGATGATGTAGAATTAAAAGATGTTAAAAAGTGCGGGAAAAGACAAATCTTTGTCAGTGAAAATCTTAGATTTAGAGGATGGGTTTTTGCCAATTCAGCACAAACTAAAACCAAGAATGAGACACAGCTGGACTGTTTGACTGTGTTGTAAGTGTTTATGGTGTCCAGATGAGGCATTTTGGCATTTTAGATGAAAGGTTTCTAGTGTTAATTGAGCTCAAGACACATGGACACCATGCTGCCATCAGGACAGTTGAAGTAGCTCCACATATGTACATTGCAATGGAAGTACAGAGAAGTAGTCAATGCTTTCTAACCCTTTTTATTCTGCTTCTCTTCTCAGATCGATGATAAGGAGTTTGACATCCCCCAGGTGGACACGCCTCCCACTCTGGAGAGCATCCTCAATGAGGTCAAGTTACTGTCACTGTTTGACCACTGTACTGCATCAAACACTGTCAACAATATCATAACAACTTAGTAACAACATCACTTTATTCAGCTGCTGCAATGTTGTTAAGTTTGTTCGTGATAGGAAAGATGAAGAGCAAAGTCACTCACTCAGTAAGAAACTTCACAATAACCCATGCACTTATCCAACCTGCTGCATATGCCATGGAGAAGCTGAAGTGGTTTTGAAAAGATGTGCTGTTGACAGATGAAGTTAAAGCTGAAACTAAACACCACAGTCATCCCAAAGCCTACATTTTCAGTCATCATCAGTTAATTGATAAATAACTCACAAAAACACTTCAGTGTGTTGTGTTTGTTCATGCATATGTAATGTCAGAACCAGGCCTGTATGTGAAACAGGTTTAGTTCAGAGAATTTCTCTCTATTTGTGCCGTATGTTATATTACTTTTTGACCATCGCATGCCTCCAAAGAATGTCTGGTGTACATTGCCTACACATAGAGCCGTCTCAGTCCAGACTAGTGATCTCTTGATGGCTTCTCTCAGAGCAGAACATCTTCTCTCCTAACTCCTCAAACATCCTGACATTTCTAACTAGCGCTTAGTCTGCACTGGATGCCTTCTGATTTCATCTGTTTAACTTTGTCTTATCCAACTGATCAAACACTTGTTTGCTTCCTTCACATCTCCTTCCAAAATGAGGCTTGAGTGTTTTCCCTCATTTTGAATCACTTTTGTCCACGGTTTGGACAAGATTCAAATATCTAAAATGTAAATGTAATCGACACCCTACCTTGGTCAGAAATCTGTAAACTCTTAATGGGCCCTGACAGATGGACTCAGCAGTCTTCTTACAGCGCTGCTGTGGATGTAGGAGAGCCTTCTCATTGCTGCATTTGATGTGATCTTGTGTTTAAAATGCTTTGTGATCAACTTGAGACCCCTAGTGATTTACAGGTTTATTGTACTCGGCAGGTTGACGACTCTACAGACTGTAATTTAAATACTGGTATAGTAAATCTTGTAAGTCAGTGATTTGTTTTCCTAGTCATGTTAAATCATAAGATTAAGTCAAGTAATTTCCTCACTTCTGTCCAGCTTCATATGACTTTAACACCAGTTTGTTTTCCTGTCTCGCGCGTCTGCAGCTGGAGGATGAGGAGGATCCGTTTGTGTTAGAAGACACCTGCGCGCTAAACACGGACAACATGGACGCTCACTCCTGTGACACGTCGTCTCTGGCCAGTTCTGACAGTGGAGACCCAGCACACCTCAAACGGCATGGACACACAACACACACGCACACACACACACAAAGTCTCACAGGTTTTTCTCATACCACTGATAGTTTTGTAGTTGCAGCTCTGTCACAGGTGTGTGCCAAACTTTGATACTGATATCGAAAAATGTGATCTTGTGATCCAGCACCAAATTTCAGGTAGTAAATATCAACCGCATCAGTCAGCCAATTAGCTGCAACATATCTGAATATCAGCGTCAAAGGGAAAAGGTAAGAGTGGATCAGGCACAATGTTGAGTGGCACTGAGGTTGAAAATAACCTCAATTCACTGAGTTGAATGATGCTCACAATCATTAGCATCAGCAGCAACCAGTGATGTCATTCTCGAGACCAGTCTTGGTTGAGACCGCTATGTCTGAGACCAAGACAAGACTGAGACCAATTTTTTGTGGTCTCGGTCTTGTCTTGGTCTTGGACATAGCGGTTTTAATGGTGTTTGTACAAAAATCGAGCAAGCTGCTCATGTGCATCATCACAGAACAGTATCATTATTTATCATGCTCCTCTCTTTGAATGCAACTAGTCAGATGCATCCAATTAAAAACATGTTACATTTTATACATTTTCTCAACGGGCACATTCATCATTGATCTTTCAGTAGCATCTGTCTGTTGCCATTGGGTTGACTGTGCTATATGGTTACATTAACCCTTTAAATGAATCGCATATGGAACAGCGTGTACTAACAGGTTTAAGTCATTTTTAGTCATGTTGATATTGAAGTGTAAATATTACAGTGAGACATATTGTTTTCAGTTTATCTTTTAACAAATACAATGTAAGCTATAGTATAGTTATAATTTAACTAAATGTGGTGTTTTTCATTTTTTAGGAAGCATGGTCTTGGAGGTGGAAGTCAAACTGGACTTTCACTCTCTTCAAGGGATCATTAAGTAGCCATATTCATAGGTTAGCCCAGGCCTCTGTCCCTTGTATAAGAGACAAACATGAATATCTTCCTACATCCCATCTCTTATCCTTGATGAGGTCTGATAAAATGGTCATAGGAGAGGATTGCTGAGAATATTGTTTTCCATCAGGCCTAGAGGGAGTGTTAGGCTTATGAAATATAAAGCCTTAGGTATGACTATGACAAATCTAGATGATTTAACCACAAATATGTTTTAAATAGTCATGACACTTTACAGCAAGGCCTTTTTTTTCTACAATTCATACGAGTAATCATGTCATGTCAGTACTAACCCTAGTCTGTTTTCGGTCTTGGTCTTGGACTTGGTCTCGACCAGTCTTGGTCTTGGTCTTGCCTTAGTGTGTCTGGTCTTGGTCTCGATACTTTCCGGTCTCACCAGTGTCTTGGTCTCGGTTAAGGCGGTCTTGACTACAACACTGGCAGCCACTTCTCATTTTAGCCAATGCTGAGTTTCACTTTCAGTGTCGAACACTAGCAGCCGTATATTATATCAGTTGACACTAATCAGTGTTACTTGTCAGTAACTTGATTACAGACTTATCTTACATGTTGCTGTCATCAAGTCGTGAGCTCTGTGCACTATACTACTATTGGAACCATTACTTTCAGTGTTTGAATCAAGAAGATGAGATGTGGCTGATTAACTAATCTTCAGCTGTGTCATATACACAGGCTGTTTAATCAGCTTTAATTAACTTAAATTTAATATCACATCAGACTTCATGATGGCAGATTCTCAGTCTCTCATTAAAGGACTTGGATCAGGATTGGGTCCAAAAAACATCCCCAGTGTTAAATAGGATTATATTGCTGCTTGAAACTGCTGTGAATGTGTGAAAATGCCTAGAATCTAAAAAATAAAACTAAAGACTTGTACTCTCATGTGCAATATGATGTTCTCTTTGTTGTACAAATGCAATAGAAAATCTAAAAATGATAAATGAGCCATATACAATGCAGAGATTTTGATGATCAATCACAATTTTAGGCCCAGATTGGGTTATTTTTCCCAAAGGAAAAATGTACGTCACATGTGATTAGTTCAATGGATATTTTAAAACGAAAACCTGCAGGTGGATTTTGGATTTTTTTTTTATTGTGAAGCTTATTTTATAGACTCTTGATAGTTGAAAGTCTTGAAGTGATATCTAGTCAAATTTAGTTGTTTAGTTCATTTGAGTATTGACGTGCAGGAGTGAATGTATATGTAAATGTGTGATTCATTGTAATTTGAATTTTTTAGAATAACATGGAAATTCAAAACACTTACAATTACTAACCAAAGAGCTACACATGACATATAAAACATTTTAAGTGAAGCAGCGTTAAAAAGCCACAGTCAAACTCAAAAACTGGTCTCATGAAGATTTGACCATGTGACCATGACAAACAAACACAGACGCTCTTTTTCTTTGGTACATGTATCTCATTGTCTCTGCAGTTAGATGATAATAACATGGAACTTTTCTTCTGTCTGTGTGTTTGTGTGACATGTTGACATGTGAAGAAAGAGGAGGACAGTGGATCTAAATTCATCAGTTCACGGGTCTGTTCTTCGACACAGCCTGCTGAAGGGCATCTCTGCTCAGATCGTCTCTGCTGCTGTAAGACACACACACACACACACACACACACACACACACACACACACACACACTGTGTTTGTTTTGAATGCTAGTAATGATAGTAATTCTGCTCCAGTTCTGTTGTCTCTTTGTGGCAAAAACAAATTTTTTGGATGATTTGATGTTACAGATGTTATTACTTAGGACCGGCTTCACACATGTGACTTTTTTTGCAGTAGATGGATACATTCAGTTTATATTCAAGTGTAAAATATGTTTTATACCTGTATCTTTAACTCAGGACAAAGTGGATGCTGGACTTCCAACTGCCATTGTGAGTACTAAGTTTATTCAGCCTTGAGTTGATCAAGGGATTTGATAACAAAATTTGATAATATCAGTCATTCTGTAAATTTTATACTCTCTCATTCATGTTTTGCTTTTCTTCCTGACTTCCTCTGATCTGTTCTAAGTTGTACCTGTGTTTGTGTGTTCAGACAGTGGCGGGTGTGATTGCTGTGGGAACGTCTCATGGACTCGCTCTGGTCTTCGGTGAGTCTAAACCTCATTACCTTCTTTATCTGGACACAGAGATAGAAAGAAAATGTTCCCATTAGAACTAAACTAAACAACTAAAACACAATCAATGTAGTGGCGTGCAACATAATCTTCTTTAATCCTTCCACTAATAAATGTTAGAAAAGCTCTTATTATGTACTCAGTGGTTAGAAATGATTCATTTTGCCAGTGTATGATAAAAAATGCATAAATAACAATATGTAGGAATTATGTTAAGCAATGTTAAAGAAGTTGTTGATTTAGTAAATCTATTTTACTTTTATTAAAAGCGCTTATTTAGTATTTCTAGCATATTTGGACACAAAACAAGTCTAAATAATTGCGCAACAAAGAAGTGTTTTGCTTTTTTGTTTCATACATTTCTTAGTGCAAACAGCCATACTGCAATTACTGAAACACTTTGACTGAACTCAGGGGATCTCGATGTCATTAACTGTGAGACTATAAGCACCAGTTGGCTGAACCTGTGTTGAACTTGGTCAGTTTCTCCAAACTGGGCTAGTATTAAGGTGATCACTAATATCTAATATTTTGATTGACATTATATTGTAGGATTTTTTTCCTCAAAAAAGTGAAATGATATTGATCACAATTCTGTTTGTAAAATCAATAAAAAAGGAAAATCATCCAGGGTGTGAATACATTTGATAAACTCTGTAGATGATTATTTATTTAAAGCTCACGATAAACACATGGTGCATGTGTTGTCACTTTCAATCAGTCTCTGTCTCATAGACATTGTCTAGCTGTGCTGTATGTTGAATAAATATAGGGAACATATATAGAAAATGGATGTATGGAGAATAAAAATAAATATCAGGTGGTAAAATGTGATTGCATGTTATTTGAAATTATAATAATTTAACAGCTTTTAGTATTTAGTGTGTAATTGTTTCCACAATTGATGAATGAACACCACTTTAGTCAGCTGAACTTTCTGAGACATTTTATTAAACTGCGATCATTTCATGAGGTTTACATAACAACGTTTGGCTCCTTCTTCTATCACTAATACATCCCAGTATCACTGATGTCCACCCTCAGGACTGCTTCGCCTGAGTCTGACATGGAGGCACTGACAATAATGTAATCACCCTCATAAGAAATGCAGGAGCCATCGGCTTTCGCTCTTACAAAATTGTTTTCGCTTCCGTTGTACATGACATCGTACAAATTGTAGTCGCAGTCGTTTCCTCTGTCGAAGATCCCCACAGCGAACCAGTTGGAGTAGAGGTTACGGTCGTAGGGCACCGAGTACATGACGGCCATGACGTGGCTGTAGTCATTCAGGTCGGCGTTGAAAAGGTCGTAGGTGAAGACGCCGACTGCACCGGTCGCACTACCGGTGGTCTTGTTAAACATTCCACTGGCGAAGGAACAGGGACCCACCATGGGAGGCAGAGGGACCTCACAGCAGCCGCTTTCAGTGAACACCCTGGACACAGACACACAAACATCTCAAGCTTTAAATCATGAATATAACATTTACGGATGGGTTTGTTTTGTCCTCCTACAATGCGAACATGTCCACGAGGAGTTTCTCATTTGTGTTGTGATAATAGAACTGTAGTGATGGCACATGCATCACATGGTGAAAAGTAAGTGGACAGGCCAAATTTGGCACAATTTTGGTAAAGCTGTAGAAGAATGTATGGCCAAAATTAGGGGTGCAAAAGAAAAAAACAAAAGGATGCCAAAACTCACCCAAAACCAGCTATGGAACTCCAAAAGATTGAGTCCAAAATCCCCACAGTGAAGCTAAAATCCTTTACCTTGCTCACCTTTACTTTTTAACTAGTGTGGTGAACCATAATTATGCCATTGTCAAACCAAAGGCCTTCACTCTGCTTCCTGCCAAATGTCTGTTAAACTACAACCAGGCAACTTGGGAAGTTAACTTGGGAATGTAGACTATAAGTTTGTCTCCTCTCACTTTGTGGCAACTATAGATGGCAGGAACAATTTCAGCACTACTATGTGTGTATAGGCATGTGAGGATCAAGTAGATTTAAACACCTGCTATTTGAACAAGCAGGTAAATATGCTTCTTTAAAGATCTAAATTTCAAAGATTTTAAATTAACAACACATGAAGCCATGAAGAGAAAACCTTTATTTGTCCCTACCTGCTTGTGTTTGGTCGCTGCCTGATACTAAAAAGTTTCTAATGTTCCTTTGTTTCCTTCGGAAAAAGATAAATACAAAAGCAACATCTCACCTCGGGTTGGCCAGAGTGTAGGAGCCAGAGTTGTTGTTAATCTCAATAGCGCAGTGGCGATGAGGCATTGTGATGGGGTGTGGAGTGGTCGGCAGGAGAAGAGAGAGACAGATTGGTTGTGAACTGGAGAGGAGACAGAATCATTTCAGTTAATTCAGTGTCACTGAAGCAGAAGGATGGTGTTTGTCAGGTTGGTTGGTTTCGGTGTGTGATTTGAGTCTAAAGTCTTTGCTGTGTGCATGGTAGAAAATTCGGCTCCGTCTGAAGTTTTTAATCCTCCTAACCTAATTACAGAAACATGGTTTCCTTAGTTACATGACATTTAAGAAATCTGCTCACTGGAGCTGACTGTAATCTGGTCACTGAAGTGTACACGAATGCACCGATGGCTGGAAAAATACTGGAACAATGGAGCTAATATCAAGTAGTGATGGCCGTGTTCCAGTTACCAAGGTGTGTCAATAAGCGCTATCAGTGTCAGGGCTCTGGCACTGCCTTATCTAACTGGAATTTAAATATGAACATATTAACATGTCTCTAGATTCATTGTCATTATGTTTCATTAGGTTGGATTTTCTTTATATTTCCCCTTTAATTCAAAAGTGTCTGACTTTGTATTTATTTCATGAGTTAAAACAATTTATACGCAACCATTTGTCCAGTACAAAGGTGACCTATCGATGAGATGAAACGGTTAAGAGCTTGAATCATCTTCTCTGTAAAAAAACAGCCAGCAGCGCTGGAGCCTGAAGTTAATGGCACCATACAGCCGGAAGAGCTCAGCCAAGTGAGAAGGTGAAACAAAAATAAATGAGAACAACAGCCTGGTTTGGCAGACGGAGGAAAACAGGGTGTTATGGGTGATATCTAGACCCACTGTTTCCACGGACAGAAGGAGAGAAAACGTTGTAGCATCAGGAGAGAAGCCATGTGGTTGTAGTCTGAGAATTAGGTTTATATCTGAGTGAAATAAGAATAAAAACATCCATCCATCCAATATCTTTGGGGATTATTAATGTCAGTTATTGCTGATACATGAAATAGTAGTTTATGGGTTACAAAACTATACTAAAATGTTGATTTTAGTATAGTTTTTGTTTTAATTAAACAAAGAAATTGACTGAATAAAGATCTAATTGAGTAAAAGTGACTAAAACACACACAGATACATCTAAATCTTCAAATAGATGAAGAATAGACTGTTTAAAAACAATAAAATATGCGAATACGGGAATCCTTACCTTTTTATGTTCTGCTGAGTTTGAAAAAAAAGAAAAGAAGCCAGCTGCAGTTGTTAGAGTCAACAGATTGTTGGTCCAGGTGTCAGGCAGGATGTGGTACTGAAGTCACCTTGTCCATGAGCTGTTCTCTCTCTCTCTCTCTGGGTTTTTATTTATTCGGTTAATCAGGACCTAAAGGCACCAGTTGACTCCCTCCTTATCTCCTGTCCAGTATCAGCTCCCCGCTCACCTCTGTTCCCGGACCTCGTCAGCGCCTTATCACCGTGATAGGATTGGATTAGACTGATTACATCAACTTGAGCTTTTGTTTGGCCGCCTTTTTATCCTTTTTATATTTTAGTGGTTATCCGTTTGTTTGTACAGGGTGGGACATCAGAAGGGTGAAGATTTTCCCATTTGCCATTTTCACAGGGTATCACATGGTAACGGAGTATGAGGAGGAGCAATATACAGATCAGTGCAGTCACTATGAAATGAAATGACGGAACAGTGATTGTTGTGATATGGCTCCGATTTGAAAAGCAACATCAAACCAACTATACTGTGACGTGTGACACAAGCACCATTCAATAAATTAATTATGTATGTGCAGAAGCACAAACATTAGTATATATCAAAATGACAAAGTCCATTTGATACTCGTGGTCTCCAGACTTACGTCAGTGTGCTCAAAAATATAAAAAAATATAAAATAAGAAAAAAATGATTTAATTCCCTTAAATGAATATTTTGGATTTTAGTTTATCTTTATACAATTAGTTCTCAAAGACTTCATATAGCATGCCTATTTTTTTTACTTTTCTACTTTCTATTTGGTAATAGTGGCAGTGAACAGCAGGTATAGTCAGTATCAAAGACATCAGATAAATAAAAGAACATTAAATCAATTATAACAACTAATATGAAACATAAAATAACTCCAATTGTTGGTGAAACTGGAGGATAACACACTTAGACATAAAATAATAAGTAAATGAGTCACACAAAGAATAATTAGAGAAAAATCTAATTGGAGAAAGGTTTTCATAGAGAAGTTTCTAGTCTAACCACCTTAGGTGAACTCTTTCAGTGGGTTGTGGCTCTAAAAGTAAAAGCTCTGCCCTCCCATGGTCTTTAGACTTGACTGGGGAGCAGCTGATGTGCCCTAGCTGTCAAACTAGTTCTAAAATGAATACATCAATCAGTAAAAAGAAGATAAAATATTAAAATCACGTCTGTGATCTGGTTAAAAGTCTGACAGCATACCACTCATGTTTTGTTCAAGACATTTAAAACTGCATTACAAAAATCCAAACGAGAGGCAATAAAGACATGAATCACTGTTTGAAAATCATTAAAAGTTAATGATTTTATTACTAAATAATGCTACTGGCTTTTATAGCGATGCTTTCAGTAACAACTTCCCTGCCAACAGTAGTTTTAGTGGATTAAAAATAAAGTTGTAGTCATGATGATGGCAGTGGTTAACAGCAGGGGTAATAATAAAATAATTAGTCAGTTTGAATTAGAAATAGAAGAGAGAATGAAAAACTAATACATTTAATCAGAAAAACACACGTCAGACATTTTTATCCGAAGCAACTTACACCGAAGGACAATTATTACTGAAGCCTCAGTTCAGTAGGAGACGTTAAGGAAGTAAACAAGTGCTGGATTAATTTAAAAAGGCAGAAAACATAGAAGTCAAGTAAGTGCTCTAATGTAGACAAGTCCTAATTGCGGATGTTAGTGTGTTAGAGGAGAGAAGATGTTCTCAGAGGAGACGAGTCTTTAAGAGAAGAGAGAAGGACTCTCCTGCTCTGATAGCAACTGGGAACTTCTTCCACCATCAAAGAACCACAGATGAACATCTGGACTGAGACTGTCTCATGTGAAAGGATGAAACATGTTGTTCAAAGAGTTTAAACCTGTACGGTTGAGTTCAAGTAGACAGGTGCAGACGCAGAAGGCAGCACAGGGGATTTGATTTTGATTGGGGCAGTAATGGGTATCCAGTGGAGTCACATGAGCCCTTTTAGGCTGATCAGAGACCAGATGTGCTGCTGTGTTGTGGAGCACCTGATCCTTGTGTTGGTTCTTGATCAGAACCTATTGAGCAACTAGTAAAGATAATACAGATGCAGATAGTCAGAATGATTGAACAGTGAGCAATCGCCAAATAATTAAAAAATGACTCACCATTTTTCCCTTGATACAAAAAAAAAAAAAAAAAAGTGACAAGCCAGCCAAGTAAAAAAAAGGTCTCCAAATCCTCACACGATGAAATCAAATCAAAAACTGGTTTCTGGTTTCTTTTCTTCTCTCCTTTTTTTCTTCTCTTTTTTTTTTTTTTTTTTATTTTTCCCTATAACTACAGTACAGAGACTGTAGATCACTTTTCATGGGAAAAGCTGGTAAAAGAAATATCACAACTGCTTGATGTTTTTAAAACAAATTTCCTAATTATTAAAAAAAAACACAAATCTTTATCTAAATATTTTAAAATACGTATTTTCAAAAAAATCTAAATCAAAATTTCCCCAAAAAACAAACAAAGAATAAATCTAAATACATGAACATAGTCTGTTTCAGTTTCAATTAGATTTTCAAAAAGATTTTCATCACATTTCAGGTGAGAGCTATAGAAATGATATGTTACAGTTTTGTAATTGGCAGTGAAACAAAACAAATCATCCGCTGGTCTCCAAAAATATAAAATGATTAAGTTAACTAGTCGTTTGTGGTTGTACTGGGGCTGAGGCTTCAGCAGGGCTGACTCATGTCTCTTTATATTGCTGACATAATGATGCCCGGGCAGGAAAAGGTATGAACATCTCTATTGAGTCACTCATGCTTAATTTTCATTTTGTGTTCAACCTGACTGGCTCTGAGATGTGACATGTGACTGTTCATGTCCATTTTGTTGGTGCATGCATGTTTAGTTATTTTCAGTCAGCTGTTTTTATTTTTATTTTTTATTATTATTGCTTCTCCAACTCTTCATTTGCTGCTAATGTGTTGTGTGTTTGGTATCAATGTTCTGTTTGATTCTCTGACTGTGGAATGTTTATCTTTTTTTGAATTTCATTTTACCATCGACATCTCTTCTTTGTGCTTTAGAAGTTAAACATCTTCTTCATCTCCAGATACTAACCAGGCCCTGCGGCTCTGTCTGGGAACCAAGACGACTGGGGCAGAGTTTGGAGCCGTCTCTGCCCTCAGCATCAACTATGATTGCTCACGACTTCTCTGTGGGTTTGCCAAAGGACAGGTACTGTACACACACACACACACACACACACACACACACACACACGCCTATTGACTGTGTGCTGATAAAAGTTTAAGTAAATTAAATTGGGTGGAAGCCGGACATAAGTTAAACAGGATTTCTATTGTATATATATTTGAATGTTCAATTTTATTCGTATTGTGCCACAGAAATTGATAGATTGTATAACATATAATGTTCAGATTACTGTGTTAACCTCCTCACTTTAAATCCTCAATGTCTTTTTTCTGTCTGTTTCCATAATTAGATCACAATGTGGGATCTAGCCAATGGGAAACTTCTGAGAACGATCACGGATGCCCACCCTCCTGGCACGGCTATACTGCATGTGAAGGTACATGCGCACACACACACACACACACACACCACGGTGGCTACAGTCAATGTACTTTGTTACATTGGTCTTGTTATGTTGGTTGTATCACTTCTGATTTTTGTCTCTTGTTATTCTTTCCCTTTGTCTCCATGTGTCCATAGTTCACAGACGACCCAACTCTTGCAGTGTGTAATGATAGCGGAGGATCTGTTTTTGAACTGGCCTTCAGGTAAAGAACTAAAAAAAAAAAAAGATTAATTAAAAGTGAAAATCCTTTGCCTGGACAGAATCGTCAAACATCTCAGGATTGTTGTTTTATAATCCTGATGTTATGAAAAGGTCAAAGACAATAATAGCTGTGCAAACATCTGAAATGTGAACGTGAACAGAATCAGTTGAAAAAAAAATGAATCTGTGTTTCTTTCTAGCGCCGGTTTCACTCAGTTCAGGAACTGCACCTTTAGGTGTGACACATCCTTTGTAGATATTTCCCATTTTTAACCAGTGAAAGTGACACTTAGACAGGACTAGAATGATTTTTTTTTTTACATTTTCTTTTTATTTTGAAGTAAGATAAGATAACTCATAACATAAGAATTTACAACATAACTGCAACCAGACTGAGAGGAAAGAGCAATTCAGTCACAGTGTGCAGTGAAAATTTCCATTAGCAAATATTATGACTGTATGTTTCTGTCCTCACTGGTAAAATTAACGATGACTATTTTTTCAAGTGAAACTGTTTCTCCTTGTTTCAGGAGGGTGATGGGGATGCGATCCTGTGACTCTCGCTGTCTCTTCAGTGGTTCTAAAGGAGAGGTCTGCTGTATAGAACCTCTCCGTGCTCCTCCAGACTTCAGAGACCATCCCATCACACACTACTCTCTGCTCGCTATGGCCTCTCTCACTAAAGTACACAAACACACACACTATTCACAGTGTATCTACTATTCTTTGCTTATCCACCCAACTGTGTGCAAAGTCTCTGATGCTGGAGCGACCTTTGCTTTTCTTCCACCAGATTCTCGTCATCGGGCTAAAACCCTCCCTGAAAGTCTGGATGACTTTTCCTTACAGCAAGGTCTGCATGTGGAAGTTCTCAACATCAATGAGCATTTGGAAAATTACTCCAAGAGGTTAAGTAATTACTGATGTGACATGATACGTTGTGTCTCTCTCTCTCACTAGTCTGACCCGTCCAGTGTTCCTCAGCTGGCCTGGCAATTTGTTCCTGTTCAGAAGACGGTCAACCCAATCCTGGCTTTCTGCAAAGGAGATACAGTTCACTTCCTCCTGGTATCTGCTTAATGTCCTCAAATCTTTTCTTAAATGTTTATCCTCCCTGTAATGCCATTTGATTTTTTATAACACAGTTATAACACAAAACAGTGCTCTAGATTGGTATAATGAGGTGAGTGTGGCTCTTATAGTAAGACATAACACTTCGATTACTCAAAGAACTGGTTTTATCTTAAAGGGCAGTGAGTGATTTTGTGGATTTAGATCTAAAACATTTTTTTGTCATGTTCACGCCCTATAACAACACTGTAAAAGAAATCTGGTCTATGTCAGCCCAGGCACTGAAAACCTCACAAACCAACACAAAGTGTGCATCCCGTGCACTGAAACAATAACTGACGTTCATGGTGAGAGAAACATCGGCGCCAGGGGGAAGTTGGAGAGGAAACTAGCTCTCGGTTTTGTTTTGATTCAGAAGTGACATTACCAAAAAAATCGCTTATTGTACCTTTTAAGTTATAGGAAGGTGTTTCACACATGAGAACATTCAAGTTGAAGAGGCTTTAACTTGATATTTTCCAGATGTTAAACTACATCAACAGTATATTTTCAGAGAAATGGCCAGTGATCACAGCAGAGTATAATGTCTGCACTACTGCACCTTCAGGTAAAGAAGGAGGAGACGGGGACCATCCACGTCATCAAGCAAAGACAACTCCACCTCAGCTGTGATATCATTAGCCTGAATGTAAGTACCAAACTGAAACTTCCTGTGTCCTCTCACACTGACTCTCAGCAGATCTCAGCACTGAGCAACTGTGTCATCATTTGTTTCTGAGCTGGAGTCCAGTTTCTGTTTGAGACATAGAATCTATTTAGAATAGATCTGGGCCAGTTGAACATTTGGCAAAAGATTGCTTTGCAAACATTGGCAATTGAAGAGATGAAGCTGATCATCAAGTATCTGAAAAGTCTTTACTGGACTTGTAAATACAGCTGCTTGAATAACGAGGCAGGTTTCTTGGCTGAAGCCTCTGTGAGTTTCTGATTGTCTTCATGGTTGTTAGATGCACAGCGTGACATTAAATATACATTTTATATCAATATCTCATTAAATTTTTGGCCTCAATGCCCAGCATGTAGAGTTTTCTGGCTAGAATCTTTGTTTGCAATCGTACAAAGTCCATGATTTGTTGTCCTCCTGTGTCTGTGTCCCTCCAGTGGATCAACAGTCGTACCCTGGTCCTGGTGGACAGCCATGAGAAGCTGCACGTTGTGGACCGACCCAGTCAGGAGATTTTAGAGACTCTGGACTTGGACCAGGTGCAACTTGTCTATAACAGCCGACATTTCAAGTCACTGGCCACCGGAGGGAACGTGTCCCAGGCTCTGGTGAGGATTTATCTCTTAAACTGACTTGTTAGATCAAGGGGTTCAAGTTTAAGATTCATTTTCAGTAAGAGAAATATAAAAGGAACCAAGATAAAATGTAAAACCAATTAATAAAAGGCTGTGGAAAAAAATAGTCTTCAGCTTTAATTTAACTGAGAGCTGCAGCAGACAGTTTGTTCTACACATTTGAAGCATAAAAACAGAACATTGCTTTTAATTTTCAACATTTCGAAGGAATAAAAAGCAGAACTGACCTCAGAAATGTATTTTCACATTAAAACGTTCATTCAATCGTTGCAATATTCTTTTAAATGAGTTTGTTGACAGACAAGACAAAGTTTTTGCTCAGACTTTTAATCCTTGGTATGTTGCTATGGTGACAGTAGGTTATTTGTGTAACTGTCGGGTCTGAATCCATGATTACACCAAGATGTCTGGCTTAGTTTGTGTTTTTTTTTTTAATTTCACTGATGGACTTTTAACTGTCCTCCCTGTCTCCAAAAACCAATTACTTCAGTTTCACTTTTGTTTATTTGAAACATCCAGTGTATCTCCTCAACTTGTAACTCGAGGAATGACGTAGATGTTGAACAGCACAAGCTGTTGAATTGAGACACAAAATAATTCCCTGTCCTTGAGGAAGGACTCAAACCCGGGGAGGTATTTGCCAGGAAGCCTCATCCAGATTTGTATTCTGTCTATTAATGGTTGTGGTCGACTGAAACGCAGCAGAGTGATGCCAAGAAGACTGAAATTCTGACACTGTTTTTGTTGTTGGCGGAGGTCAGTGGTGTGGTGTGGTTGAAATCCTGCGTGAAGTGTTCGTGACGTCCTGCGGTTGTTCTTTTTTTAGGCTCGATGAAGGAAACACGTCTGAAAGAAGAGACGTGTTGACAAATTGTAGAAGAATTGACGTCATGCCCTTAAAAAAAAAAAAAAAAACTAGGAAGAAAATGACAGAAACAACAGGAGGATTTCAGATGTTGTGTAATTTCCTTGATAGGATCAAACACTTATTAAAACACATGAGACTTTATTAGGCCCAAGGGTTTTTATTTATTTTGCTAAGACTTTTTTTTCTTTATAGATGTCATGATGCTTGTGTTCTGTTTATTTTTCTCACCGGAAATAATCACCCTTTATGGCTACAGTGGTGTCCATGTCATTTTTTAAATTTTATTTTATAATTGCTACATTAAAAGCTCATTTCCTGAGACATAGGAGGATCTACAAGAGAAAGTCTAAATAATATAGCACATAAAGAAAATACAGGAATGATCAGTGAGGGTAATATCAGTAACTACAACCTCCTTGAAGATGAATAAGTCCAGAGAGTGCCCTTTGCCGATGAGTCAGTGCCTTGTTGCGAAGAACACGACACATTTCTTTCGGTGTCTCTGTCCTCAGGGTTGTCAACATGGCTGTTAAAGTCTCCAAAAATAACCAACACAGTCCACGTCAATACAGATTAGAGACGGCAGTTCAGCAAAGTCATGAAACAGTGGAGCATCCTCTTCCTCTTTGCTCTGAGGTCTCCTATGATTAAAGCTCTTTCTAGGTGGAGGCTGAGTCTTCATCCTGTTTTGATTCCGCTCGTCTCTTGTCCTTGGCAGAGGGAAAAGATGGGTGATGCAGGAAGAAAAACGGGTCAGAGGTGAAGTCTATTTGTCTTAAAAACACGTCTGCGGTGCCAGGAGAGGTTGAAATTGTCAAGTGCACTGAATGGGCGGTACATATGTGTCCCGACTGTCATTAAAGCGTCACTGACAGATGCACATGGAGAGTTCGGGGGAGCTCACTGTGTTCAACGTGTCGCTAAACTCTCACTTGACTGCAGCTATTTTTTTCCCATTCTCTGATTAGCTCTCTTCACAATCAACACATCAGTTTCTCTCTTTATCAGTCAGCTGAAATTTTATCTTTAATTTTATCTTTGTCTCATCTGTCACGTTTAATGTTGTGTCTGTGTTTCAGGCTTTAGTCGGAGAGAAGGCCTGCTACCAGTCAGTTTCAAGCTATGCTGGGCAGATCGTCTTTTTGGGCACTAAGGTATTGTAGTGTATCATTTGTTTCCTGTGTGTGTAAGATGTCTCTGAACATTTGAGAATATCAGATCAGAATGTTTTCCTTAATTTCCGTCCCAAACTACCCTTTCTTTAGAGAGGACTAAATGATATGTTCTTGTCTTGCAGTCGGCTCATATTATGACCCTAAAGAACTGGAGAGAGGTGAGTATGAATGACAGGCATGACATTATAGTTTGCAGAATAAATCTGTCACTGTATAGTTAAATAATAGAACTAAACATCAAATACACACACACATACAGTCTTGTTTTCATGCCTTCAGGGGACATTTCCTTGACTTGCATTCATTTCCTGGCGACTTTCCTGGAAACCCTGGAGATCTCAATTGTTGCTACCACTTGTCAAACCTTTATCTAAACTTGACCCCAACCGTAACCAAACCTTAAGTTATGTCTTCACCTTCATTTTTTCATCTTTTTACATTATTAGGACCTGTTTTTTCTCTCCATAAGGGGTGTGTGGCACCCCTGTGTGTAGACAGTCCCCACAATGTAGGAAAAACACGCGCACACACAAACACTGTAGGAAAAACATGTACACACACACACTCAGATTAGATGTGTGTAAATACAGCTAATCTGAGATATTTGGTCACACCCCCATTATCAGATTGAGAACTTGTCAATTCCTCTTTGTATCTGATGATGAGATGATCATGTTTTGCGAAAATGATCAAACACTGAGCACTTACACTGTAGCATTGAAAAATTTAGGGCAGAGACAAACAGATGCCTCAGTTCACAGTGGACTATTTGATAAAATCGGTGAATGGAAGATTTTAATATAAGATATTTCTGTTTGAGCTCCTTTGTACGGGAGGTTAATAAATGTGTGTGTGTGTGTGTGTGTGTGTGTGTGTGTGTGTGTGTGTGTGTGTGTGTGTGTGTGTGTGTGTGTGTGTGTGTGTGTGTGTGCAGCGTATAGACTGTCTGCTGAAGCAGGAGCATTTCGTGGAGGCGCTAGCTTTGGCCTGGTCTTTCCATGAGGGAACTGCTAAAGCTGTAGTTGGTGGGTATAAGACATGTTGTATTTCTTTGATAAAGGAATCAGGTTATACTTTATATTTAACTGTATTAGTTCATTATTTAGTCGTACTTAAGTTTTTAATGAGTTGAGGTACTGATTTGAGTCATTTAACCAGATGTGACAGTCACACGATAACAGGTGGTTGACTTAAAAACCAAGACACTCGCTGCTTCATCAGCAAGTAACAGATTGTTATTTAACAGATCATTCTCCTTGAGCTTCTTTTGTCCTTGGAGGTTCAGGGCTCTGAGCTGGATTCAGCTCTTTATCTAACCCAGTCTTCTACACTCTGTGCTCACATATACAGTATTTCATTACAGCTCAATCTGGAGTGATTTATTGACACACGGACAAGAATAAAGTGTGACGTGTGTGTTTATTTCAGGGCTGTTTGGAGATCCAACAAAAAGGAAGGGAGTTGTAAGTGACAAGGTAAAGACCAGAAAAACCACCTCCTGATATATTTATATTTATCTTCTGACTCTCACGTTGCTCGTGCTCGCTTTTTCGTTTTGTGCCGTTCTGTGTGTGTGTTCTCAGATGTTAGAGATCCTTTGCCAGTTTGCGGAGCACGCTTTGAAGAAGTGTCCAGAACAAGGCAAGATCCAAGTGCTGGAGCAACATTTCCACGTAAGAAAACAAAAACACCTCATAGAGGGTTTTTTTGAAACACTCTAAATTAAATTACTAATAGTAACTAGTTAGCAGAAGTTAAAATAGAATATTTGTTTATAAATTGTTGTAGATAATAAATACAGGCAGATTAATTACCATAGTCAGTATACATACATCCCAAATCTCTACTTAAGTAGTGACTATTAAGCATACTACTTCAGCTAATGTGTTAAGCTCCTGATGATGGATTATTTGAGTCTATCTGACGGCATGTTTGGGTTGTAGAAGTGAGGATGCTTTTATTTTGTCTTCTATAGATAGTTCACTTATTTCATTAAAACATATAATAAATGTCTTAATCTCTCTCTCTCTGCTGTGGTGTGTTTAGGATGTGGTTCCAGTCCTTTTGGATTACAGCCTTCTGCTTCAAAGAGCGTAAGTGTATCTTTCAATACAAAAGTGTGTCACCTCCAAAGCAAATTGCATGTTTTGTTTGTAAGAGAAAAAGTTAAGCTGTGTGCTTAAACATTAAAGAAGTTCTGTACTTTGATATAAACATTTGTGAAGAAGTAAATGATGTAAATGTAGAATCTGTAGCTACTGTTTATTGTGGATGAGGGTGGAAGTGGAGACCTGCTTAATGCTCCTCAGTCCACTGCTGTTGCACGTGGTCTCACTTAGATCATCATGAGAAGTGATTCCTTTATTTCATGTGGAGTGCTGCTGTTTTCCACTTTAAAAGCTTCACGTTATTTATTGGTGTGTTTCATCGCAGCGACCTGCTGTTTAACCAGCTCTACACTCGGCTGGTGGAGAACACGGTCGCTAAGGGTGTTTTCCTGGAGTCGCTGGAGTCTTACATCATCGCCGACCGCCTCGGTCACCTCCCCACACCCGTCATGAAGGACCTCCTGGCTCATTACCATGGCAGTGGGATGCTAGACAGTCTGGAGAGATGTATAGTCCATCTGGATGTCACCAGCCTGGACATACAGCAGGTGTGTGTGTGTGTCAGCATCTCTTTGTGTGTGTGTGTGTGTGTGTGTGTGTGTGTGTGTGTGTGCGTGTGCAAAAATCAGCCAAAAGTAATGAGGACTCGCTAGAGAACATTTACAGTTACACTGTGTATATGTGTAGGTGGTTCAAGTGTGTTGGGAGAACCAACTCTACGATGCGATGATCTACGTTTTCAACAGTGGCATGAATGATTACAACACACCCATGGAGGTAAGTCTGTCAACAAAACCCTGTTTCATCACATTCATCATGTCAAAAATGATGCTGATTATTTTTTTTTATCCAAATTAAACATTTCTGAATTAACAGCAAGATAGGTTCAGTTCGATTGACATGACAGTCATCTGTTTCTAAGTTTAAACAATCTGTATGGAATAAAGTTTTGTGAGATGTAACTGTTTCACACAAGTTTCAGTCATAAATGCTTAAACCTGCAAACACATGTCATGACATGTCTCACAAATCATGTGAGTAATATTTGACCATTTGACACTTTAGGACTCATTTATGTTCTTCATAAACTGCCTGCATCTATAATTTCAGTTCTGGGATCATGAAATTATCATATGAGCTGGTTTGTCCTAATATGTTGTTGATGTGATATGAAAATTATTAACAAAAAAAGGTAAGATGATGGTGGATATAATAAGCAGTAATTGATTACTTATCCATCATTGTACTTTCTGTTTATATTTCAGAAACTCTTTGCAGTGATTGGACCACCAATCAGGGAGGGGAGGAGCTTAACAGGTAAGACTGAGGACTCAAGAAACCTCAAACATACAACTAGAGACAGTTGGTATCACAACTAAAGTGGTTATCAACTGTGTTTGTTAACTCAGGCTTTCTGCTTTAGAGCATATGTTACTGTGGTGATGTCACTTTGTAGTTGAACTCCTTGGAAAACACATCCCCTGAAAGTGCCACGTATTTGACGTTAAAGTTGGAAAAGCACAGGCTGCACAATTGTAAAATTGTGCTCTTTTTTTCTTTTTGGACAGATGAGGAAGTGGTGATGGGAAACAAACTTCTGGTTTACATAAGGTGAGTCACCCATCAGACTGTACAGCAGACTGACAATCTGCCCAAAATGCCATTATAGCTGCTACCAGTGTTTTCACTCAGATTACATAATTCATCGAGTTGACTAATGAAAAAAACAAAAAAACAAAACAAACACATTTTATGAGCTGCTCAAATCCTAAAAACAGTATAAAAGACACCACGCAAGTTGTAACACGTTTATGGAGTTTCACATTATTACATGTTTATCCAGTGTCTGTTTCTTCAGAGACTTCATGTCTGAGAATAAATAAAGTTATTTAGATTTGTTTGCTCAGTTTGTATAATTGTTGTTATAGATATTTGAATGACTGGAAGCTGCAGACATTGTGTTGACAGTCTGTGTTCACGGATAAAACGCTCAGTTGATTCAGATGTCAGTTTGAGTTTGACAGTTGTGTAAACACACAAAGCTGGAAATGCACGTCCATGTTGTCAAAAGGTTTTGTTTGATTGCAGTTCTCTGTCAAAAACCACGGTTCTTAACAATGTCACTCACTCTGATTGTACAATGTATAACCTGTGTGTGTGTGTGTGTGTGTGTGTGTGTGTGTGTGTGTGTGTGTGTGTGTAGCTGCTGTCTTGCAGGAAGAGCATATCCACTGGGAGACATCCCTGAAGACCTTGTGGTTCAAGTCAAACACCAGGTGAGTAGATACTGATGAACATCACACAACTGTGTGTGTGTGTGTGTGTGTGTGTGTGTGTGTTTTCCCTGTACTTATTGTTTTAATTAATGTCTGGTTTGTTATAAATTCTGGAAGGTTTCTAAAGCGATTCAGTTGCTGATTATATGTGCTATAGAATCCAATCTTTGGACAGTTATAGTTTCATAAGTTCATTTTAGTGAATGAGATTAACATCACACATGATGCTCACACAGCTAAAAGACTCTTGAGCCTTTTATAATTTAAACGAAGTCCGATGATGAAACTATGCTGAGATTTGAAAGAGGAGAAAGGTTTTGGGGATTGAAAATAAATCCTCTATACATTTTAATGTTTTTTTTTTTTTAAGAGAAAATAGAAAGCTGAATATTTTTAAGTAGCAGAACAAGAAAAAATGACAACACAGATACTTTAAAAACATTTTGATGGTGTGTGTGTGTGTGTGTGTGTGTGTGTGTCTCAGGTGTTTGAGTTCCTGATCCGTCTCCATACAGCTGATTCATCAGATGAGGAGGAGATTTTCCCATTTGTTCGTACACTCCTTCATTTTGACACCCGGGAGTTCCTCAATGTTCTTGCAATGGTGAGATTCCTTCATATTGTTGTTAAGCTTTTTTGTCATGTTACTTAATCTGTGTTGAGCACAAACAGACTCTGTTCATTCATTCATTCATTTGAATCAGTTTCATTCGAACACTCATTCCCCTTTTTATTTGTCAGCAAGAACAAAATAATTCTCCCGACTTTTCTGACATATTTGAAGTCACATGTGGAGACTCTCTGTCTAAACCAACCACACACAGGGAGTTACCAGTGTTAGGAGTCCGGTCGAGTCCCTCACCTGCCTGTTACTTCACTAACACCACAACAGTGTAACAGCCTTTTCTCAATAGCTGGTCTGGAAGTGCCCTGTTAATGAAAGGATGTTTTTTTTCTCTTTTGCTTCATTGGATGCTTCAAAATAAATGTAATACTGTTAGTAACTCCCAGGACTGCCAGGTGCTAAATGTTGATCATTACAATCAGAGAAAAAAGAGATAATGAAAATTAGAAAACAAGCTCTGCAATGCAGAGAGACATTGAGAATCATTTATTCTGTGTTTATCAGTTGCTCAGTATTGATTTTTAAAGGGTTGGTTGGAGCATTAGAGTTTTTTTTTTTTTAGAGTCCAGCTGGCTGCTCCCTCCCTCTTCTCCCTCTCAAAGAAAAAAAAAAAAAAAATCATTTACTTTCATATTTGTTGTTGTTGTTGTTTGTGTTACAGTTTGCCTTTTATTTCATTCTAGACATTTGAAGACTTTAAGAATGACAAGCAGGCGCTTGAGTACCAGCAGAGGATAGTGGACATCTTATTACAGGTACAATCACAAAAACATTGAAGATTAGAAGTTCATGTGTTTATGTAAGAGACTGGAGAGAAGTGAAATCTTTGCAATCACAAATCTCTTCTTTGATGCTCTTTAAATCTGTCAAACAACAGACACTAAATACCAAATACAGCAAAGTGATTATGTTTTATAGCTGAAGTATAAAGTGATTTATTTAAACGACACAGTATTTATTTATATTTTAAACTTATACAATACACTGATGTGGTATTTAGTTCATGTGAAGAGTTACATTACAGAACAGTACCAGATGTAAATGTCATTAACAATTGTGATGATTTTTTTTCTGTCATTTTCTTTGCCTGGATAAATTAATATGTCTCTCTGGTTGCCTAGGTGATGGTGGACAACCCAGATTTTACTCCCTCCCAGGTGGGCGGGCTCTTCACCTTTTTGGCGCGACAGTTGGCCAAACCAGACAACACGCTTTTCGTGAACAGGAAGCTCTTTGATCAGGTAACTGATCAGATCAGGATTGTATTAAATTGTGCATTTTTATAGGACTTTTCTAGACTTTATGTCCTCTGGTTAAGGCAATATAGGGAACGGTCAGATTAGTTCAAATAAATGTGTTTGTTAATTTCATAAGACTAAATTGAATCTATCAGCTTCTTATTTGCCAGTGTCAGCTGTACTTGCGATCACTGGCTATCAAAATATATTTCATTTTAACAAGCAAACTCAACACAGGAGATACCAGACAGTTTCTTTAAGGAATGGAAACTTATAAAATGCCTCGGGTACCAGCTTTTGGGGAGAAAGCACAGAATCTTTTTTTCTGCGTCATAGTCAGACGATGACTTCTTCAGACGAGGTTCACCTCCTCAGTCTGTCCAGTCAATACAGTCTGTTTTGTCAGGAGCCAGTATATTTCTTGGGGGGACTGTAATTGTTTGGCCACATTCTCAAACCTATCAAATCTAGCAAGAGAGAATGAAATAGGATGAGTCTGAGAGCAGACAGCCTCCAGCACCATTCATCAGCATCTTTTACTCTTATTGTCTTTCCAGGTTTTGGAGTTCTTGTGTTGCCCAGACGATGACTCCCGACACACTGAGAGGCAGCAGGTTTGTCAAATATATGACATGTACACATTCTCTCTTCCTCTGGCGCCAAATCCTCCTTGATTTAACAATTACTTGGGAACAATTGACCACACAGATTACTTTTCTGCAGCCAAAAAAACAAACAAACAAATCTTGTCCAGATGGCGATAAAAATGAAATGGTCATAGGGGGACTTGTGGATGCATTGCACAGAAAGGAGAAAACTCACAATCTGCTTTCTGCCATTTCATAGTTTTACTGAGGTTTTCCTCGCTCACTCTGGTTTGTAGGTCCTGCTGGAGCTGCTGCAGGTCGGGGGTGTGGTCCAGTTTGATGAAGGACGGCTGCTGGCTTTGGCAGAAAAAGCCAAATTGTGAGTAGTTGATCTTTGACATTTGCATTAAATAACTGCCTTTAGTAGGCTAGTTGAACTTCTAGAAATGTCACATTTAGTTACAACTTGACTTTGTCACCTCATTAATTTTGTCATGTCATGTCTTCGTGTTTTGTCCTCCAGCTACCAAATCTGTGAATTTCTTTATGAGAAGAAACATCTGTATGACAGAATCATTGACTGCTACCTGAGAGACCCTCTGAGGAAGGTAACATACACTTCACATGCCTTCAGTTTTCAGCTGGGATATGTAGCCCAAGTGTTGTAGTTGCAGTTGTAATTATTGGATTAATATAAAATATATATAACATAAGTAATAATATAAAATATATATTAAATTGTGTGTGTGTTGTGGTAGGTGGAGATCTTCAGCTACATCCACAACCTGCTTTCTATGCCTGGATACTCCCCCGAGGAGAAACAAAGTGTCAAGGACAAAGCACTGCTACACATCCCGGTCAGTGTGCGCACACACACACACACACACACACACGCACACTCACACACACACACACACACACACACTGTCTGCTACCCAGTGTGAATTTTCTTGAAAAAAAATCAGAACTAGGTTTACAGAGGAAGCTGCAACCAAATCACAAAGATCTTTTCCCAGGAAGCTGAAGTGGTGGAGACACACTGGTCAAATATTCACACAGATTAAGTTTTGGTGTCCAAAGGATGAAAGTTCATTGTGACCTTGTAAAGGAACAGAAATAAAAACTCAAATTTTGCTTTAAGTTTTGCTCAAACTCAAAGATGAAGGTTAGAGGGACCTTATGTTATCGTGAACAATTTATATCAGGAACACCAAGGACATAACTCATGAACTGAAGCATTAATTACCTCTAGCTGGACTAGTTGTCTGAGGTACACAACTGCAAGATGTAAACTTTCTGGATAATGGATAATAACATACGTATAAGTGATTGTTTTTGCATTTATATATGACAACATACCTACAACATATGTTCACAGGAGCTGGTGACCTTTGACCCCAGCAAGTCAGCTGACATAGTGTTGTTTCACTTCACTGAGGAGGTGCAACAAATCATCTCTGAGCTTGAGGTAAGATGAGGTCAAAATGAACAGTTTGGAAACCTGCAGCAACCACCTGCACCAAATCTGCTGAAGACCATTTTTATTTTCACTGGAAGTAATGTGATGCCACAGGGTTCTTTAAAATAGGAAAAGAAGCTTTTCAGTGCAAAAGGTTTGAAACTGAATACGCTGGATAGAATCACCTGCTTTAATAAAGGTAGTAAAACGTGAGCAGCTGCTGTCCAAGTCTTCTCTTGTGTTCTGTATCTTCCTTTGTGTCTGCAGTTTGTTCACAGACTGAGCAGATTGAATTTCACACTTTTTTACACTGAATAGACTGAATAGAGTTCAGATAGAGACAGAAAGAATAGAGATTTTTTTGCCTTTGAATGTGATGTGTCTGTAACACATTGAGGGAATTTCTCTAAATTTGGCACAAATGTTCCCTTAGACTTCAGGATGAGGAGGCCAGATTTTGGTGGTCAAAGATGTTTTTTTTTTTCTTTCTGTCTGTCTCTAGGACGACCAACTACTTTTCAAGTTCCTCAGCTGCCTCCTGGAGCCACGGTACAGCGCGCATCTTATTCTACTCTGCTAAATTTGCATCCTCTCCTCCTTGCTCATCTCATCCCTTCCTTCCTTCTCATTTCACGTCTGGTCTGTCCCTCAGGGAGGGCCATCATTCAGCAGCTGTCCTGCCTCAGGAACGTGACCTCCACGAACGTCTGCTGGATTTACTCTGCCGCTTTGCGCCCGAGCAGCTGCTGGGCTTCCTCCAGGTCTCCCAGCACTACCGACTGGAAGAGGCCATACAGGTACTATCTGCTGTACTTTGTGTATGTGCATTAGATTTTGCAGTTGAAGTTGTTCTGTGAAAGGCTGCTTTCACCACATAATGAGAATAGCAGAGGTATATGTGACTATTTGCATCCAATTCATGTGGTGTCTTTAGGTGCTATAGCTCAAGCTATATATACCTCCACTTTTACATTTTTGTGGAGGCGTACGGCAGAAACAGTCCAGATATGTGTGTGGGTGTGTGTAGGCTCTGTGCCCAGACCAGAATGATTAGATTCTTTCAATCAGCAGACAGGAAAGATCCAAATATTCAGTTACCAGTAGAAAGCGGCTGAAAATAACCAACTGACTAAAATAAGACCCAACTCTGGAAGAAAATACATTCCTTAGTAGCCAAACTTGACAGTCATTTGTGTCTGAATAGGTTGTCAAACATTATTACCAAATTCAAGTAAGAGTAAAGGCAGTGGAGGTTAGAGTCTGAGTGTTTTCTCACTGAAGTCTGGACCTTAGTCAGTAAAGTGCCTTGAGATAATATAGTTTGTAGTTTGATATTTTATTGTGAAAAGACCAAAGCCATGTAATCAGCAGCAGCTTGATATGTCTCAACTATCAATCATCTTGATCAAAATGTTGATATAATGAAGTGTGATTGATGAGATGATCTGTGGTTTGATCTACAGATACCGAAACCCCCACGGTTGATGTGGTGTGTGATTGTCCAACTGTTGTATGAGTG
The DNA here is from genome assembly GCA_016801845.1 of Polydactylus sextarius. Classification (NCBI taxonomy): domain Eukaryota; kingdom Metazoa; phylum Chordata; class Actinopteri; family Polynemidae; genus Polydactylus; species Polydactylus sextarius. The sequence continues at coordinate 1,041,812 of CM028911.1, forward strand.
TGTCGGTGGTGAATGTGACTAGGATCGTAAAACTCATGAACACTGAAAAAAGCGTTGTATAAACGAGCAAATATGACTGTTTTTTTCATGCGTTTCTCTCCAGATCGCAGAGAAGCATCACCACAACGAGGCTACAGCTTATCTACTGGAGAAGAAGGGAGACATTCATGGAGCTTTTACTGTCTTGTTAGAGGTAACTACAAAACATAAAGGAATTCATTCAGTTATTCAGCATTTACCTATTTGATACATGAATACAACAGCTCTTGTGTTGAAGAAAATATACATATGTCGTATTGATGTCAGCACTCTGAAGCACCAGCACCAGTAAAACAATCTCCAATTATTAGATTTTAAGTAAATGTTTTTCCTCGAACATCTGCTGTTTTATGTGGCTGTTACAGCCACTGATGTGTTTTAATATTCTCTCCACAGACACTAAATGAGAAACTGCGTCTCCTTACGGTCGAGAGCAACACGAGATCTGGCGGAGACGATGAAGACGACGGAGACTTAACGAGAGTGAAGGATTCGCTCAATGACATCATCGCCTTGTGTGATCGTAGCTCTCACTGCCTCAACCAACAGCAAAGAGAGGTGTGTGTGTGTGTGTGTGTGTGTGTGTGTGTGTGTGTGTGTGTGGTCTAGGTTTTCCTTATTTTGTGGGGATTAATCTTTGGTTAAGGTTAGAGTTAGGCAAGTAGAAGTTATGATTGAAATAGGCTGCGCAGGAAATGAATGTAAGTTAATTAAATTCCTCTGAACTCATGGAAAGACGTGTGTGTGTGTGTGTGTGTGTATGAGAGAGATAGAAACCACCGCCTGTTCACTCATTGTTTTTCTTCAGGTTTTGTGGTTCCCACTTCTGGAGACCATGATGGCTTCACAGAAACTGGTGAAGGGGCACTTTGCCAAACAAACTTCTGAAGGTAAAAGCAAACAGATGCTGTTTGTTTGGGATAGAAGTTTGTAATGCTGTGGTTTTAGTTGGCTGGATTGTGTGTGCGCTGGTTTAGAAAGAAAATCGCGCTGACGTGAGCTCGTGAAGATCATAGTGCGACAGCTTTGCACAGAAATGTAATGGAAATGCAAAAATAATTTGTCATCTGTGATCTCCAATGTTTTCATCATCTCTCATAATCAGTGTTATATTTTAATTGATGTGAATGTAAAAGGGAGGAATTTCTTTCTAATTTGGTAGAAACCTTCACTTATGCATCAGATTTTGTTGATCAGAACTGAAGGTCATTGTGGCGACACAAGACGTGTCTTAATTGTTGTAATTCAAGAATTCACATCTTATCGAACTGGTTGGTGGAAGAGCCAAGTCTTTAAAGTTAAAAGCTGTTTCAAAATCAACTGTGAATGAAGATGGACGCAGCTGTGGAGACCGTGACCATGTGTGAACCCTAATGAATGTGATTAAAATATCTTGTCTGTGTTGCGTCTCAGTGCTGAAGGAGCTGACGATGAAGGTTCTCAACTGTATGAGCAGCTTTATTTCTCTACCTGCCATCATCCAGCGAATACTGCAGGTGCGTGTAATTGTTTTTGCGCAGCCTTTCTTACATCTTCCCCCCTTTAAAGCGATCCCTCTGCATGTCAGTCTGGCACCGTCTGTGTGTTTACTTCAAAAAGAGCTGCAGCTCAGATTCACTTCGATCCCTTCAAATTGCTCTCGGTGGTTTCTAGTGATGCATTGGCAACTCTGATGAATATAAAGTCTGACAGTGACAGGAAGGAAAAGCCTTCAACATGTTTCCTTCGAATCAACCTGTCACTGATGGAGCTGCTCAGCACAGATAAGATGTTGTGGCAGAAAAAATGCCATTTCACTGATATGCCAAACAATATAGGTTGTTTTTGTTTTTCATAGTGTTTCTGTTGATAATGTAAAATGTCTGCCTGTGACATGAGATGCTAACGTTTGTTCGTATCCATCAGGATCCCGTCTATGGGAAAGGAAAGCTGGCAGAGATCCAAGGCCTCATTCTGGGTATGCTGGACACTTTCAACTATGAACAGGTAATGATATAGGTTACGATATAGCTTGTAGCTCCACTCTTTCGTATCGTATGTAAATATCAATGTATTTGCATGTAAAAATATCTTTCCTCTTGAAGACCTTACTTGAAACAACCACCAGTCTATTGAACCATGACCTCCACTGGTCCCTTGCACACCTGCGTGCTGCTGTCACGAGGGGACTCCACCCACGACAAGACTACTGTAACATCTGCCTCCAGCAGTACAAGAGGAGACAGGACTCGGCCGAGGAAATCATCGTGTTCAGGTAGTAAACACAGACACAAACAGTGTAAACAGCAGACACAGGCTATATAATGTTTTATGTACATCTGTGTTATTATGTTTATGTATGTTTGGCTATTTATCTGTCTATCTATCTGCCTGCCTGTCTGTCTGTCTGTCTGTCTGTCTAAAATCTAAAATATTATCTAAAATATTTATTTAGATAGATATATACTTAACTGATCTCACAGGGAAATTGCTCTTAATTGTCATCATATTTTAATTATTTTTTTAAATTATATTTCATAATTTTAATTTCTTAATTTCCTTCTTAATTAATTTAATTATATATCATATTAATTAATTATACTTTAATTATAATCAGTGCCATTCAAAGCATTTATTAATCCTGCCGGGGGAAAATTACAATTTTGAATTTTTACAATTTTATTATATTGTTTTTACATGATTATATTTAAAATTTAATTCAAAATATTTTAATCATTTAATTATACTTTAATGATGATCCCAAGTAAGTCAGATTCTTATCCAGTAAATATTCGTGTTATTATCAACACTGCATGGAAAAACATGACACGTTTATAGGAGCTGACGTGTGTTTTTTGTGTGTGTTTTGTCAGTTGTGGTCACCTGTACCACCTGCAGTGTCTGCAGCAGAAAGACTGTGGGTTAGCAGCTGTTTCAGAGCTGCAGCAGCGATGGAGCTGCTATAAGTGTTCGTCCAGTCAAGGAGGACGAGGTGGAGCGTCCACCGGAGCCAAGCGAGGACGCAGCGCGTCCCTGGCACAGGTGTGTGTTTGTACAGTAAAGAAAAATCCAGATAGACAATATAAGGCTACAAATCTAGCTTATGGAAACTCTATTTGGTTTGTATAGATGAAAGGAAAGTGTGATAATTTTACATGACTTATAAAGAAAAAAAAGGTTTTGTAGCCTTTATACTTATCGAAAACTTACTTATTATGTTTCACACATTCGTGGCCCTGGCTCAACAATGAATACACTAATTATTAACTCTACTAATAACAATATAAGTATTATTGATAATATTTTCCTGTTACATTTTCCTGTAACATTTCACATCTTATTGGTGAAAGTTCAGTTTTCATGCCAGTTGGATTTTGTTACCAAGAACAGAGGATTTATTAAAGTAGAACAGAGTCCTGACACAACCCTGTCATCTTCTCACCGTCTCAGACTCGTGTTTCATCGACGCATCATGAAGCAGGAGCAGAGGCTCGTAAAAAGAAGGTGAGGTTGTAACTGATCCCAGGAAGCTTATTTACTATCTACAAGACAGCGGATCGTCTGTAATGGGTTGTAAACATGTCGCCGTCGATATTAAAACACATTTTTTTATGCTGTTCACATGTTAACACTGTTAACATTTACACTTTACATTTTTATGTGAGCAGGTGTTTGTGGAGGCGACATTGGACCTTCAGCAGGAACAGTCCTGGGATCAGCTACGCTGTTTATACCGTGGACCATCCAGGGTACAGACACTGCAGCAGTCTAATAGATATAAAGATAAACATATATGTATCAACCATTTTGAAAACTGAGAATAAATATCCAGCACAATGTGTTGAGATAGACGGAGAACACACATCACTTCGGAAACAAGTAAAAAATAGATCCATGACTTGGTTTGACTGACTTACTAATTACGCTGTAGTAACTGTAAGAACTAGCACCAATATGTGCCCAACCACAAGTATATCTACTTATGCCGATGATGTCAGATTGTCTGTGTACGTTGCACCAGGTGGAGTTCAGGACATTTACAGCAACATTCAGTAGAAAACAATGTCATGGTCAGACTGAATCAGAGGCAGAGGAGGTGACGGTCTTTAAAAAATGGTTGGAAGAATAATGTTACACATGAACAGACCTCACCTTTTCTTATTATTGTCTCTCTCTTCCAGTTGTCCATCCTATCAGAATTGTCCCAGTGTCACAGCAGTGAGAAGACTGGGCTTCTCATCGCAAACCAACAGGGAGCTGAGAACTTCCAACTGAAACTGTCTCCGCCTCCTCTGTTTGAAGAGTAGAATCAGTTAAAAACAGAAGGTTGTGCTTTTATTTGATGTTCATCAACTCTTCTACATCAGTGTAGATCATCACAATTTCCACTCCTTTTTGTTGTTGTCAGACATTTTGATATTGTATAACTGTATCACTTAACTATGTCAAAATGTGTTAATAATTGGCACTGATAACTACTGTGGCTTTATTTCCATCTACAGCTTATGGTTGATAAACATCCTGTTTGGTTTGCATGTTGGTGTTGGGGTTTCATCCTAACACAAGCTACAACGTAAAGTTTGAATGAGGAAAAATACTTCTGAATGTACGTTTCCTAGCACATTTCATCATCTAGTGTTAGAGATCTGCCTCTGTTATCACGACTGAACAAAAATGACCAGGACATGTTCCGTCTCTGTATTGATCAGAAACAAACCACATCATTATATTCAAATGATCCAAAATTGAGCCAGAATCCAAAAGTGCTGAATGATGCTAAATGCTAACTGCTAAATAGTTTCTTTAAAAAAAATTGCAATTTTTTTTCTTCTGTTTGATGTTGGTTGTGCATCCAACACAATTTTAAATAAATCTATGACTGGATGTTTCTTACTGACTTGCACATCGGGACTTGTAGTGAACTGCTCTCCTTCGGTTTTTATGTGCACACGATTGTTTTTAATCGAAGACCCAGTTTTCTGATACACTTGTCTGTCATCGGCCATTAGTGTCATTCTGACGCAGCGTGAAGAGATCCAGTTATATTGTCTCTTAACTATGAGGGGGAAAAGTGCCACTTCCTAACATACTTCAAGTCTTATCATTTCTCTATTGTTCTGCATTTTCTCTGTAAAATATTCAGTTTGACTTCAACAGTTAAAACCTGTCACGTCGTTCTTTCTCTTGTCTTCTCTCTTGCCCGTTTTAAACGCCGTCCTTTTTCTTTTTTTACACATACATGAATTACAGAGCACTGTCTCTTCATGTCAACTTGAGGTGAGATGGAAGTTTAACCAGGAAACACTTAGGAAACTTAACAGAGGTCACGAGAGTTGACATTTTTCCATATACAGGAACTATCTTACCTTGATGATGGCATCAAGATTTTTTCCGTTCGGACTGGAAACATCTACAGTTGTCACTTCAGGTTTTAGAGATTCTTATATTCTTGCCATCAACATTGTCATGTTTGTGCTTTTACATATATAAGTAGAGCAGTGAGACAGGAGAACCTTTGATGCTGTATTGTAAATATTCTGCAAAATAAACCAACACTATTAATTAATAATGAATTTGTTTGACTTGTTGACGTTTCAGCAGTACTCAGTGTGTTCATGTTTAGTGACAGATGTCAAATGACTCATTCTCTCATACATCCACAGTAGGAATCAGTGACAAAGCCTCGTTGGTTTAACTATAATGTCTCATAGTGATATATTATCAAGATAATGTACTTATGTAACGGCTAACAGCGATTTAAACCAACAAACACTTTACAGCTGATTATAGATAAACAAATGGGTTAAATACACTGGTTTTAGTGCATACACGCCATAAGCCATTACATAACCACCATCATGTGTTATATACGTGCATGTGTGTGTTATACATGACAATGGCTGAGGCATCTGCCTTTTATAACGATAATCACTGGTTTTAGAAGCAACAAGATCGTCACTGCTATTTTTTTCTGTGTTAATGATATACATTATACATTTTTACTGTAGATCTCCCATCAATAAATGGGATTTTTATGGTTTAAATATTTTTTTTTAATATATTTATTTATTTATTTATTTTTTAAATCTCAGCCTTAAGTAGAGGTAAACATGTAAATACCAGCAGGTGGCTCTATCTCCCCAGTGACAACGGTTGTATGAACTGAGTTATAACATGATCAACTTGGTATTATTCATGTTTGTGCTTTTCAGATTTGAAATTAATATTCTTGATATTCATGTCAAAAAAAAATGCTGTGTGTAATAGAAACAAAGCTTCTGCTTAACTTGGAATTTTAACTTCAAATTTAAACTTTGCGGTTCATAAATGTGCTATTTTAATTTGTGATAACATATGGGTTAGTAGATGCTGGTCTTCGCAGTAACGCAGAGGAATCTTTACCAAAACTCATCATCACAGCTGGATGATACTTTTGTAGTAAATACAATTATCAGTATATGTGAAACAGTCCGATAGAGACCCATATATCTGTCTGTCTGTCTGTCTGTCTATCTAAGACCCTTGACACTGAATAATTTGATTTTTAAACTGTGTTTAAAAATGGCACGGTCATAGTCTGTACTGGTATTTCCTGGTATTTTGCAACTTTTTACTCTCACAGAATTGACGACTACATCAAATCATTGAGGAAGAAAAGGATGATAGGATGAAAAGGATGAATTAAAAGGAGGATATTAAGTCTGCATTATCAAGTAGTGCGAGTGAAAGTAGGTGTTGCAGTGACTGTGACAAGTTGTTCCCTTACAAGAAAAAGAAGAACAATGTGGGTGTGTCTGTGCGACCTGACAAACTGGTAACTGGAGATGTGACATTATCATTGTTCAAAGTGTTCAGCAGTGGTTGTGTCTGCATCTGTGAAATCACACTGACGATTCCTGGAAAATGAGACATCCACTGTCTGTGCTTGTAGCTCTTATCCTGGTGTTTTTCTACCAAGGGAACAGTTGGACGGCTCCAGACTTCTGTCATCAGAAACAATGTCCTGAATTCAGAGTAGTTAGTTCAAACCAGGTAAGTTTCAGAACATCTCTCTCACACTCACACAATCTCATTCTCTTTTCTTTTCCAGAATATGTGCAGAAACACAGTTGTATGCTTCTGTTGTGTGCAGGACTTTGAGGAACGTTCATATGTTGCCACTGACTGGATTACCACCAAGATAGAGAGCACAAGCAGTGCTGATGTGGTAGCTGCAAACTCAAAGCTGAAAAATTACTGCAACAGACAGAATGACGCAGGTATGTCTGAGTTATCTTTGGAAAATAAACATTTGTTTCTGGCGCTTCTATTTTCAAGGAACTTCAAACTTTAAAGAAACGTCAATCACAGACAGTGGCAGTGTGAAACGCTTGTTTTTCTCCTGCAGTGTCGCAAACTTTTCTACAGCTTATTGTTTTGTCTCTTCCAGGCTTTGAGCTCCCACTGGACACATGGCCTGTTCTCATCTCTGTCACAAAACGTAAAGACAGTCCTCCTGAATTGTTCCTGTCCTGGTTTATTCCTCCTGGGACTAAAAAACCTGAAGACAATGATCCATCAGTCAAACTGGAAAGCAAACCTGCAGCCACTGTCTATGTCAGGTGAGCAGTCGTTACTTTGCAGTCCACTGTCTTCTAAAAAAATTTTCTTTTTGTTTTTGTTTTTTTTTTCCTGAACTTTTTACAATAATACCAACAAGAAAAATATGTGTACAAAACAGCAAAGACAGAAAAAAGACACATAAGACGAGAGAGAAAGGACACATCATCGTAAAAAGCATACAGAATAATGATTGATAAAGATTTGATTGTATGTGATACTAACTTATAATTTTGTGTCATTGAATAACAGGATGTTCGGTGGCACTCCGAGCATCGACAACGGTGAAAGCAATGCAAACACACTTCGTGAGGCCTTGATCAAAGCTGAGAAAACTTTCAGTCCTGATATTTATTTCGGGGTTGGATACGAGTCCTATTTTTCTCTCACTCACCATAATGAGGTCTGGATCTATGCTGACTGACGTCAAGAGATGTAATCAGCTAAACCTAGTAAACTGTACGTTATAAAATCACTATACTCGTACTGTATATCACCACTAAATTCAACTTTATTCTTTGGGGAAAAAAATGTTCACATTTAGTCACAAAATTGTGTTTTGTAGCTCAGTTCTCAGAGTTCTGCTGAAATCACATGTATCTAAACAGCAGACGGACGCGCACGGATTCTGTTGATGCATGACAGGAACCAGTTTTAAGAATGTGTTGGTATTTACTTTAACTGTCTCGTCTTACATACTGGTGATGATATTTGCCATCTGGAAATGTTTCTTTTCGCTACAAATGTTTTGTCTCTAAATTTGAAAAAGAAAAGAAACAAAAAAAAAAAAACACGTCCTTGACTCAAATAATAAACTGTTAACACGTCTTAACTATCTTTGTTTTGGACTTTGTGGTTGATATCAGAGAGAAAGAAGATTCAGTTTGTTCTCGAACTACAAATCAGCTACCTGATTGAACACAGGCATGTTTGTGACAACTTACTGGTTAGACTGGTTCATGCAGAAGTATTAATTTAGTAAGTTATTCTTGGTGTGTGGCGGTGACTCAAGATAAAACTTTAGAAGGAAGAACAAAGGATCTTATCTTGAGAGCAGAGTACAAATGTACATGTTTTTGGAGTCTGAAGATGAAAAAAATCAGACATCAATCTCTTGATTAAATGGGAATCAGCTCACTGCTAAAATAATGTAGTAATTTGTTTAATTTGTTCATGTCTCCACAGACATACAGACAGAAATATTGAAATCACTTATAACAACATGACACTGACAGGAAGTGAACAATGTTTATTGTTTTATATCTGTCAGTAGATGGAATATATTGGGGAGCATTTGGACATTTTGCCCTTTGAATTCCAACACACATTGTTTCTCCTGAATGTTAACAATAATGGGTGGATGTTGCTGGTTGGATTTTATGACACTTGCCGTGGCCGTCATAAAATAGAGGTCTGCGATGCCATCGATGTAGATCCTTAATTTAAGGTCTGTTTCAGTCATACAGGTCATGGTTTTCTGTGAGTGCTAGAGAAGGCAACTAAACTGAAACCTTGAAAGTTTCACCTTTCTTCTGAAAACAATTCTTCAGCTACAACAATCCTCAGAGAATCGTTGAGAGTTGTTGACCCTTCCAGTTGAGAGTCCTTCACCTTCCCATTCGTCCTGTGTTTGTTACGGCCACTGGAGGCCAGGTGTGAAAAAAATATTAGAAACCCACAGGGTCGTTAGTGTGACTTGTGGATCTCTGAAGTGAGTTTATCATTTAAGTGTACATAGACAAGCAAACACAACAAATCAAGCACAAGGTTGCAGATTATTTTAATCGGATGTATCTGTTGTTAAAATTAAAACTCAGAATTGTGTCACTCAACTGACAACACAAAAGCAGCTCTGTTAACCTACCACTACCTGCCACAGTTTTACATGTGTTACAGTGTTCAGTCAGTAGGTGGTGCTCATTACACATAACGTTTTTACAGGTAAACCCACTACGTCATTGACTTGTGTGATGTAACGTCACACTGCATTGAGATTTCACAGGACCATTATCATCATAATGGAGCAGCTGTGTGATTTCATTGTTTCTTGTACTGACAAAGAAACAGTTTGTGTAAACTGGTCTGTGACTTGTGGTACTGAGTTAAGCATGTACAAAAAGTCTTTGACTAAAGGTCTGAAACGTAGGGGCAGATGAAGATAATTTATCAGGAAAAATTTCACAAGGTGCTGAGAGTTGACTCACTGCATCGATGTAGTAAAGAACGTGAGGGAGAGACTTTGCAACACCTGGTGGCAGAAAAGAGAAGAGCAAGTTTAATTTTAGGAGTTTGGTGCAGAGTTGGGGGATGCTGCCTGCTTATGCCAAAAACCACTGCTGCCACTGTATCTTGACAAATATAAAAAAAAAAAAAAAAAAAAAAAAGTCATTTAATTTCATACTGCTTCACTGGTTTGCTGTCCATCACAGACACACCCTGTCTGAAGACTGGAAGCAGGACAGTTGTTTTCTCTACATTTTTAAGAGCTAATTCAAGATCATGTGATTATTCTGTCACCTTTAGAGCTGCTTTCCAACGTAGCTGAATCTAAGGCAACTGGAGAGATTTAATTTCTGGAAACAGTTTCACCTTCATCCAAGAAGCTTCTTCAGTTCTGATGGAGACTTGTGTGATCCCAGGATTTATCTTCAGTGGGGGGACACCAGAGAGATCTAGTTTTCATAGATGTGTTAACGTGAATGAAAGAGTGAGACAAGTCCAATTAATCACCGAAGGGCTGAGAGAAAGGGCAAACCACCTCCTACAGAGACCGTCATGACCTTGAAGAAGGTCACTGAATTCATTAAGAAGGCCTGGCAATCACAACACATCAGGGGCAAGGATAAGTGAAATAAGAAGTTTCTGGATCTTCAGTCTGGAGCCAACGACACCAGTAGAACAGAGGAACTCACCTGGAGTCATAAAGAGGTCAACGCTACTTTGGAGGACACACATGGCAAATGGGTGAAGAACCTTTAAGGCAGAGACAAAGACAGGGACCTCACCCAAACAGAGAAAGAAGTCTTGTCTTAGCCAAGAGACTCAACTTCGCCATCAAACCACATTTACCCACAGTTGATGTCATCATTGCAACCAAATCACCTTACAAACATACTATCATCTGACTTTAACAACTGATGTTACAAGAAAAGGAGTTTCTCAGTGACCATTAGTGACCCTGAAGACCATCACTGGAGTTACCTGTACTCACCAACAACTGTTATTAATACACCTATGAAAACACAATCTCTTTTGTGCCCACCCACAGAAGATAAATTCTGGGAACACACCACTCTTCTTCAGCCTCTTGGATGAAAGGTGAAACGTCAAGAAATTACAGTTGTCCAGTTTCCGTAGATTCTACGACACTGGATCTTTAGAGGTGCTGTTTTGCTATTTTTGTGGAAAGAGCAAAACCAGATTTTAACCATGTTAACTAGATGTACAAGATAAGCTAACGGGCCACAATTTCACATTGTTCAGATAATCATCAATCAAGAGTAATACTGGTCATCTTAAACTTTAAACATTACCTTTCTGCTAAGGTGAATACATGTACTGCCTGTTCATTTGTTTTATACTCAGCTTTAGAGAATATAGAATAAAGAAAATCTTAGAAGAGATGATGAACACTCATTTGGAAATATACATAAGAGGATCAGGTGACAATTACTTAATGATTATTACAAATGATAGCTAATAGGAAAGTAGTGCAAGTGCTCCAGTACTATGGAAACCTGTATCTATATGAGTACATTTGTTGAAATACAATTCCCACTAACTGTTTGGATGTCTCTCTGATATCATAACTACTTAAAGGGACTGTACGCGGCCTTGTGATCAATAAATTATTTCCGCATCCATTTTGAGATGTTCTTTTAATCACCATCAATAAACAACATTATTGCCAAAAGGATTAGAAGCCTCGGTGGTGCATTTTGCATCATGCGCCACGAGGCTGGATTTGGCAGGAAATCTAAAGAACTGCTTAGAGGCACAAACCTGGAAGAGGGCTGCTGTTCTCATAGCAAAAAGGAGCAACAGTAAAAAGTCAAGTGAGCTGAATGTGAGTATGAAAATAGTAATAATATCATTTTGGTAGGTGCAGCATCAACAATAAAGAATCACTTTGTATTTGCCTAACTAATAATTGAGATATTCAGTAAATGACATATTTATTTGAACTGGAAGTCAAGACACAAACAGGTTTAAATATAGAGGTTTGTGCGTAGGTATGTGTGTGTGTGTAAGGATACAAACAAATGAAGTTAAAAGTCATTCATTCCCTGTCTCTGCTCACACATGGATACACAGAAATCGTGCGTGGTTTTGTTTGGAACAGCCTAAATTGGAAGTGACGTGCTCATTTTAGAGCATCACAGTGGGAACAGCATCTCAGTTAAAGAACATGAACTGTCGGAAATGCTCACACTGATTTCACTGTATGAATCATGTATGAGAAACTATCTGTAGTGTATGACCGGCTGAACTCCTCATTGCTTATTATTAGTATTATTATAATCATTTTGTTCATGTATACATGTACTTGAACTTGTGTGAACCATGTGTGTCCGTTTTGTCATGCCAGTGGGAATGTGTATGTGTGCTTATGTTTGTGTGTGTGCATGTGCGTTTGTGTGAATTTGTATGTGTGTGTGCCCTCTCGAGGACTGCAGAGTTAGATAGGAGACGTCAGTGTCAGCCCTGAGGGAAGACGCCTGCTAATAGAGTTTGCTCTGTGGAGGAGAATGCTCAAAGAATGCAGTGTAAATGTGTGCGTGCGTGCGTATGTTTGTGTGTCTGTACGTGCGCATGTGTCCACTAAACATGCTCAGCAGTGAGGAATAAACACTGCGCTCAGAGGAAAGCTGCTCTTCTTTTATAAAAGAAATAACATTATTTCCAACATTTTAGGAAATACATTGAACTTAATTTCATGCACAATGAAACACTTACACATGATCCAGAGTACTGTCTGGGCCATGTCTGGTATATGTATATGTGTGTGTGTGTGTGTGTGTGTGTGTGTGTGAGAGAGAGAGAGAGACATATGTGAATGGCGTCACATGGCTATTTCTGTCTACATGTATTGAACTGTAGATTTCTAAGGTATAAGTTTAGTTTTTCCATTTTTAGAATGCACTGACAATGGCATTACACCCTCCACTGACAATGAAAACATGTAGTTATACATTAATGGCACATCTGTTGAGATTACATAACCCCAATGTACATGCGTGCGGGTTTGTGTGAGGTCACCGCTCCTCCGTCTTCACAGTGATTCACCTCTTACTTACTCGTTGAACTGCATCTCTATACATCACACCCTGGCTGAGTCTTAAAGGCAGCGAAACATAGTGACACCCAACATTGATGGAAACACTAGAAGCAGGTCATCAGCTAGTGGAGAGAAAAAAAAAGAAATGTATAATGCTCACAGTTTATGCTCCTGCTGTGTTTTGGCATGGTGTCTGTCTCATGATGCACCCTGACAGCTACACACTGTTCCAGAGGAGACGAGGGTCATCCAAACAGATTGGCCTGACAGTAAATAAGCTCATTTATTCAAACAAACACTTTCACCGCCCTACTTATGTTTCTCCTACATCCCACTATCCTCCAGGTGTCTCCTCCAGATGGAGGGACTTATTCGGACATTGCTTAGACTGAAGAAAAAAAATCAGACCCGAGGGATAATTTTGACAGTATTAGCTGTCATTATTTTAGAACCATTTTTTTTTTGTGTGTATATATATATATATATATATATATATATATATATATATATATATACATGCTACAGACACACACACTCGTGCATTCTCTTATATACGATTAATTGTGAGAATGATGTAAACAGAGAAGAAACGAGCAGGAAAAGCTATAATTTCATTACAGTATTTTCTCCATCAGTTGATTTTTTTTTTCATAGATGTTGACCTGGATGGATCTGCAAAAATAATCATGTCCTTAAACTTGAAAAACCCAATTTGACCGTCCTACCGTCCCTCTTGTGTGCAGACAGCCTTCACAATCTCTGTCTGAAGAAACACAAAAGCACATCATAAAGCATGGGTTATGGGCATTATGAGACTGTTGTATTGTGCCAGTACAGTATGGAGTCTAGTAGCAGTGATTGGTTAGTGGTGCTGAATTTAATTTCATAACACTAAGTTGACTAACATAACACATCTAACCACCATCGAGAGGTAAATACTAATCCCAGGGGTAATTCTCACAGCCACATTATCATGGTTCATCATGGAGATGTGTTGTCTTTTAGTAAAGTATGATTCTTACATTCAAGGTTCTCAGGTGGTACAGTTGATATCCACACCACTGTTGTATTTGCTGCAGCGCTGCCACTACATTAAAATAATCACCATCCACATGATGAGTGAGTTACTTGATGAGTAACATTGTATGAACTGTCACATGGTTTTTGTTACTCTTTCTTTGAATCAAATGATTGGAAGAATAGATTTGATGCCAGAAGTTTCATACTACAGGCAGACGTCTGGCTCATCTAATAGGGTAGACTATGAGAACATAGCCAAGTTTTCAATTCCTGCAGACATTATTGATGCAACACAAGCAGCATTTGTGGTTATTGAGGGAGCGCCTCGGTTTTTCAAGTTCATTCAAGTCATTATTCTACTGAACCATGGACAAAGGAGTTTACAATGAAGTGGCGATAATAAGGAGCAATTATTATTTTGTTGTTTTAGTCTTTGCATCCTTTTACAGACCCTCCCAGGAAACACATCATGTGTCAACTGTGGTTTCAACTCAGAGCTTCTAACAAACAGGTTATTGATTGAGATTATTCATAACTTCCACTTTCTGCCACCAGTTTGACTTCATCCTGAAAACATGTCATAGCTCTTTAAAGCGATTCAGCTCAAAGCCAAGTAAATATATGTCTCTCCTATGACGCTGAACTATTCATCTAAACTGATGTTCATAGATGACCATCATGACTAAATGCTAACATCTGTGAAGTTTAATGTGGCACAGTGGTGCTTTGAGCTAAATGCTAACATCAGAGTGCTAGCATGCTCACAAGGTGGTTGATTGTAGATGTAAATTTACATCTAATTTCATCTACAGACCTGAATGTGTTTTCAACAGCTTCATCAGCACTGGATCTACTACTCAAAGAAAGAGATTATAAAACTTTGTCTGTCTTATGTGGCTTATCATGGGAACCAGGATTCTGAAGATGAGAAAGTTTTCAAAATTGCAAGCAGAAATTTTTTCCATTGTACTGATGTGGAGAAAGAAATATTGAAGCATATAACCCAAAGCCTGAGCATTAAGACTTGTTGAAAACATATTGTTTCTAATTTGACTAAACTGAGCAAAATGATTATTTGACGTGACATGCTCACATTTCTCAGTCTGCATAATAAAACACAGCCTTCTGTGTTTGTCAAGTTTTATTATTTCTGATATTTACTTTGTTGTTTCCCTTTGTTTTGTCAGTTTTCCTCCTAGAATGAACCACCACCTAAAAAGCTGTGTTTGGAAAAAGTGGATTGAAATTGTAGTAATTTTTTTTTTTCAACCAAACTGAACTAACTTTGACTTAAAAGCAAACTTTGCACTCCCTTTGTTTTCTTCCTGTCCTCTCCCTTTTGTTAGGTTTTCTTAGATTTAATCTAAATAATTTAGCAGACCTCAAGAACAAACTCAGCGATGCTGTGAAAGTTTTCTTTGGCTGCAGGATGCGAGCAAGTCGAAATATGAAAAAATTCACCGGAGAGCGCTGATTTTGCTGTGAAAGCTCAAGACAGCAGCATGTTTTCTGAACATAAAGTGATGAAAAAATGGAAATGGACACATGTCGGTGACTGTGGATTTGAATTTTAACTCTTCACTTCCCTCAGAATACAGAACAATGAGGCAGAATGAAGGTCATCATTACATTGAAAAATCTCTGTAAAGAGGTTTGAATTTAACCACTTCCCTTTTCTCTCCTCTCCTCCATTTTCCCGCTCCATCACCCCTTCTACCTCCACCCCCTCTTCGCCTTTCTCCTTGGGGTGACTTTGCAATGGATCTCTTCCAAATATAGAGAGAGGAGTCTACCATCATTACTGGAATAGCTCACAGAGAGCAGAGAGTAGAGACACTGTGCTGAGGAGAATCCCCTCAGGGAAAGCCTCGCTGCAATACAAAATGAGCGAAAGGCAGAGCTGTAACTGACTGGAGAAGCTGTGTGAACAAGCACACATGTTCTTCATATGTTTTATTTCACCATGAAAATGTGGAACATCATTCTCACATGTGTTTCTGTACCAGCTGTGTACACTCTGTGAATCTATGAGGACATGACTACACCAGATTAGTGAGCAGGGAGTGAAAAACAGGGGTCTGGTTACAGGAATAAATGGGACAGATCCAAGCTGATAGTGGTAACAGTGGTAACACTGATAACAGCAAATCAAACTCAAGTGAAGGTGCTGTGAGGTCACACCACATGACATCTTTAGAAATCTACGTCAAACACAACATGAGGCAACAAACAAAATATAAGCACTTGCATAAGCAATTACATAATGACATCACATAAGCACAGACACACACACACACACACACACACACACACACACACACACAAACTCTTTCCACAGTGGTCCAATCCTACCGAAGGAGAAATATGGCATATATAATGTGGAAATATGGAAATAATATTGAATTATCACGCATTACTACATTAATTATTCAACCAACAATTCAATTCTGTCTTTTAATTAAGCCAATGATCAGTTCAGACTGTCTGTAATACAGGAACTTTACACAGAGTAAACAACAAAGGATCATATTTATAAAGTGACTGAAAGTCTACACAGACAACGACTTCAATCTTGAATCATTTATTGCTATACACTATGAACAACACATCAGTAGAATCAAATCGATAGCATGAAATAAACTTTATTATCACTTCACAATGAGGTACAATGGAAGTTTTGGTGACAAATGATTTGATACGCATACAAAGAAGCTACAGTGAAGGAAAGGGGGAAGAATATTGAGTTTAGCTGAATAAATATACAGTTGTGAAAGTGGTAAACAGACAGAAAGGTGTGTGTCTGTGGAGGAGCTGATTTCTGTTGAAGTTGTAACTAGAGCAGTGCAGAAGACAGAGTGGGAATCCTTAGGCAGTAAGAATCACAATTTCAGTCACGATCTGTCATAGGGGACAGACACTCACGGTGCTGTCACATTAGAAATAAACAGGAGGAATTGAGAGTGAAATGAGTGGTAAATAAATATATTAACAATTTACACTGTAAATCTGCAACTGACTGGCAACAATCTTCTCTTTCTGATTTTGAACAGAAGAAGATTAAAATGACAGAAAACACTCATATTTCATGGGAACATGCATGTGCCAGACAGTTGATAAAAAACTGCTGTGATACCAGATATCTCTGGTTTAGGGTTTATCAAGCAGCTCATGCAAAGAAAGTCTGAGTACATAGTTACAACCCTGTAGGCCTTGACAGTTAATGATAGTTGATGTGGAAAAGTGATAGTGTGATTCCAGAAATGACCAAGGTGTCAGGGAAACCCTTATAGGTTTGTACTGCGCTGCACAGACACCGAACATACACATAGAAACTGACAAAGAGAAACCACCTACAAGCAGAAAGCGAGACAGACATTAACTATGTATGGACTCTATGATGATCAAAGCACGACCAGAGAGACTGGTCCACACAGGCGGACCTGGCTGCACAGAGAAGACAGGCTGTGTGCAGAGAGAGAGAGAGGGTGGAGGCAGTAATGTTGCTTGCTACAATGTAGAGAATAGAACCACACTGGACTGAACTTCTTTACAAAATGTATTGTAAATAAAAAAAGCTCCAGCTCCATAGAAGCCGGATGATGTCAGTACATGTGTCTATTGTATTTATTATAGTAATTTATCTATAGTGATATCACGACAGACCACCTACACTTTAAATCAGCAGTAAGCAAAGCTCATTCTCGTGTATCTTTGCATCAAACAGTTACCCTTCATATACATCTGCACACATCTGTGTGAACAAGAAACCTGAACAAAACCCTCCATAATCTTCTTACTGAAGTTGGGATTACTCACCCAGAGAACAGCGAGGATTTCTCTAATACAACCTTTCCTGTCTGACAAACTATAACCGATGTATCACTTCATCACATCCGCATAATTACACGTCTTAATTGATTACTGTTTCTGCCTCTGAAGTGAAATACACATGATGAATCCTGAATGAATCCCTGCAGGTAAATTAAGATAATATTCTTAATACCAGCATGTTAGCATCCTCATTTTGAAAACATTAGCATGTTTTGGAGGAGCATTGTTAATTCTGTGATGAAAGGGTGAAGCAACAGCTCATGTCCACAGGGCTTCTTCAGGTTTGTTCAGTCTATTTGTGCTTTGTGGATTTGGAGAATGCTTATGACTTGCTACCTTGGGTGATCTTGTCAGGGTTATTGTGGGAATAAGTTAGCAGCTATCCAAATCTTATACATCCAAAGTGAGAGCTGTCATTCTACTTTCCAGCTCTCACTTATGGTTATGAACTTGTAGCAACTAAGAGAACAAACTGTGTGTACAAGCAGCCGTCACAGGGTGGCTGAGCTCAGCTTTGGAGATATACTGAGTAGACTGAAGAAGTCTGAACAGAGCTGCTGCTCCTTGGCATCAAAAGGAGCCCACACTTGAGAGATTATATATCTCATCTAGTTTGGGAATATGGCACAGGATTATCCAGGAAGAGCTGGAAAGCATTGTTGGGGAATACTGGGCAACCCTGTTTGACCTGCGACCATTGTGACCTGACCCCTGGATAAGAGGCTGAGAAATGAAGGTGTAGATGAAGGGATGCACGGTGTGATTATGTTAGCATTTTTTAATGATAAATTTATGTATACAGCATGGCTGTATCATAGCTTTGTCCCATGAAGGGTGACACTGTTCATAACATCACTGCCATGAGATGCATCTTTTGAATCTGATTAGATTTTCTGATCCCAACGGACAGAAGCAAGTGTCAGAAGCACAATTACTTTTTTGACCCTTTATATACTTTATTGACTATTGCAAAAAGTAGAAATATATGTAAATATATCTCTCCTAGAGATATCAAAATATAAATGACTATATACTATAGTGCGGTATTATGTGCATTTGTGTGCAAATGTTAATACAGTTTGTATGGTACAGTATGTATCTTGCAGTGCATATACAGACTACAGACATGTCTCGTGTTATACATTTCAAACAAATCTCATCAAGCTTCTTCTTCTAAAAAAAAATCCTTTCTAGTGTTTCAACCAAATGCCTGATGATCAAAAGAGGCAAGTGGCAGCTTCAATGGTTTTTACGCACACCGGAATAAACATGGAATCCTGGAATGATTTACAGGACAATGCCCAAACTAACAACACATCAAAGGCAGGTGTAATGTCACACTACAAACGCAGTGTGTGATCACATGCAGTGTGTGGAGTGTGGAGCGTAAGCTTTTATCTGGAATCTAACCTCAGACTTTTTAAATTCCAAATGTATCTAATTAATGATAGAAATTGTTTGAGATAAAAAAAAAAAAAACAAAAACAAATCTTTTTGTTAAAAGCCTGAGTATATAGGTTGTCCTGTTTTTTTTTTTTTGGTCAAAGCAATTTAAAGGTAGAGTGTTTAATTACAGGGGTTGATATGTTTTATATTGATCTCAGTAACACAGAAATGAAGCTCTGAGTAAGTTCATTCATGAAAACCAGTCTTTATGCCTCATTCATTCACAATTCTCTCTCACACTCTCCATCTCTTCCCACTTCTAGTCAGCTGACTATGGGTGTTTATGATAAACCAATCACATTTGGACAGTTTCATTCGGCCAATCATGTCAACACCATCAAAATTTAAAATCTACTCTCTCCTGTGAGCTGTGATTTCATCCTCAGGATCCTGTGTCCAAAGAGTCCACTGAGACTGTGGCAGGTCAGAATCATCACAAATCAAAAAAAGTAAAGACAGATTTAACAAAAAAGAAAATCATGAGTAATTAGTTCCTAGACTATGGACTTCCTTAACTTAAGCTGAATCTTGATGAAAACTGATTTTTGATCATTATGAGAATAAATTAAATATGACATTTATAATATATTTTTACTAGCAAACAATATAAATTATTCCCACTTGTTAAAATGTTTTTAACCAATACAACACAATCTAATTACTGCACATTACAACAAACATTATAGAAAATCACAATCATGGAAATATTCATATAATAATGTAATAGCATTTAAAAAAAACAATAGATAATCATGGCAGAGATTGTCACTGTTTATGTCAAGACTCATATCAGTGTGCTCACAATGATGTTGCTAACATGTCTGTTTGGCACTAATATGGTTTTCAGTGTTTACCATTTTAGTTTAGTAATTTAACCAGTTAGTACTAAACACAAC
Organism: Polydactylus sextarius; assembly: GCA_016801845.1. Lineage (NCBI taxonomy): Eukaryota > Metazoa > Chordata > Actinopteri > Polynemidae > Polydactylus > Polydactylus sextarius. The sequence goes on from CM028911.1 coordinate 1,061,900, forward strand.
AAACAGCTGAGATCAACGGGAATGTAAGGTTGTTTATTAAAATGTTGTTTATTAAAATACTAAATGTCCTGGTAATCCATCCAGTAGTTGTTGAGACATTTAACTAAATCGCCAGACTGGAGAAGTGCTTGCGAGCTTTTCCTGGTAAGTGTAAATGAGGTTTAGAAGGTAAATGATGATATTTTCATCTTACTGTTGGGCTGGTAGACAACTAAGGGTGGTCATAAGTATCCCAGTGATATCATTTTCAAACCCTGACCTCTGTAATAGCTGTCAAGGATGTATACAGTTAAATCAATGTACAGAACCTAGATAACTGCGGTAATATTAAGATTGTAACTTGCCATTTTTCTTTGACGGTGTTTGTGTCTATTTTTATGGAAATGGTTATGTAGCTAGTAAAGTGTTTCAGAAGAAGATCATCCCTATTTTTAATCCAGCCGACAAAGCTCTAATTGTTTTTGTGATGAGGGAACTGCCATTAACACGACCTATTAGTGATGTGGACAGTGATTCAGTGCCCTGGAGGCAGGCTAACAACTTGTTGTTAATGTGCTAAAACGTGCCAGAACCACTAGATGTTTTTACTGCAGCGATATGCTCTTTCCCATAAGACATGCTGTATATTCATGTCCTGTCAGTGGCAACAGAACATGACATGGCATTTGTAAAGAGTAACTCTCTTTACTCTGTGCAGATTTTACCCAGAAGGTAAAAAATCCCTCACTGCCTCCTAATCCAGCAGACTCGATATGTCATTGTCATTGTGCCGCATCACGGCTGTCAGCTGCTGTTGCTCAGAGTGAGGATTATACCCAATCCGACATGAAGGAAGTGTGTGTGTATGTGTGTATACATAAGCGTGGACCAAGAGGCTGTAAGTGTAATCTGGGAGCTCACTCACTAATGCCATACTGCATTCTATCTCTCACAGCATGGTATTATGTTTTCTCTCTCTCTCTCCTTTATAAACTTCATCCAGTTTTAGTCCTTTATATGATGACATCATTACACACCTAGGAAGAGAGATAAACATGACGGTTATGATGTTTCCCACAGTCAGTATTGTGGCAGCTGCTGACTTTCATCCTTTACTTTCACTTCTCTGACCTGATCCATGTGATGTTTCAACATAACCTATTAGATTCACTCAAACTCATAACAGCGCTATTATTTTGAAGGTGTCTCATTGTCTAAAAAGAAAACTTCAGGCCTTTTTCTTTTAGTTTAACTAAACTTTAGTATCTTTTTGTTTATCTGATATAAATTGACAACATGTCTGCTTTCAGAAAAGAGAAAACATGACATTTCAGATTTTAGCACCGTAAGATCCAGCAGACATTATTATGATGATGATTAACTTTTTCATTAATAAAATTAGAACATTATTTTTAAATAAATAATTTAATAAAATAAAACTGTATTTTTCTTAACATGAAACATACTGGATTCATTTCAGGTAACTTCACTATCTCTCCCTCCAGCTCCGGAGCAAAGAGGCGCTTTGTTTAAACGTTTACGCCGAGAAACCTCACTCCTGTCCGGTGTAGTTTGACCAGGAAGCCCGCTCTCTGACACCCGACGGTGGAAGAGAAAAAAAACAAAAACACGGGGGAGGCACATTAACACCATCCTGCTCAAACGACCCAGAGTTAACTGAAACCCGGAAATAGGTGTTATAAATTAAAAGCATAAAATTCATACCAAGTGTTTGTGCTTTGTGTAATATATGAATATACTAAGCCATGCACAGCTCCATTTTCATACTGTTTTTATAATTTAACAACAAGAAAAGATCAGATAGGGCTTCTTTCCCAAACAATAATACAATTTAAACAGCAGATTAACACATTTTATCTTTTGTTAATGAGCTGTGGTTACTATATCCCATTACAGCACATTAACACATTATTATTAACATCAACGCTATATATTACTGGTTTATATATAGGCTTCAAATGTTTTGGTTAAAAAAATGACATACAATTTAAATTTTATGTTAAAACATTTGCGTTAGCTGCAGCTAACCAAAACGTCACAGATTTAATCGATGCTATGAGTCTTATTTTGAAATTTACCGGACGTTCGTTGTTAAGACTCTGGTCAACTTGACAAACCCATCGACGAACCAGTTGTGTTCTCTCGTCGAGTAAGTTGAGTGTCCACAGAGCACATCTCTCTGTCTCGTTCACCCCTTCAGCGTCAGTTCCTCGTACTTTCGCACCGCCACCACCGGGGGTTCCGTCAGAACGCTCGCCGAGAGAAGAGCGCTATGGCCCGCGTGGTGGTTGACGGGATGCCGGAGTCGACCGTCGGTGGAGGGGTGATGCTTAACCGGCGGAGGAGCAAAGCCAGGCGGAGAAAGCGAAAGGAGTTGTTCGCCGTCCAGATGTGCTTTGCGGGGGTTCTGCTGGGGCTCGTCGTGGGGCTCAAGTCTTTGGCACAGAAAGCAGGTGAGGAGCAGTTTCAACACATATTTATTTGACCATGATTTGCCAACGTGAATTCCAGGTTTATTGTAGAAATAACCGTAAATGTGGAGTTTGTGGCAAGAACAACAGGCTGCACGGAGGAGAAAAGCACCATACAAACACAACTGTCACGGGAATATGTTTGATTAATTTTTTTAATGCATATAATTACATTTCACATATTTAAAACGACAAAATTAATCTGCAGTTGCTGTGAAGGATGTTAGAAAAAAAGATATTAACATCAGAAATCATATGACAAAAACACTTACTACACTGAGCTTCTCACTAACGGATCAACAGGGACACTGTCATTTAAATTAACAAATATATTTGACTGAATTTTTCCTTAGTGTATAAGCACATATACAATCACAGAGGAAGAACAGATCAACAACAACAACAACATGACTTAATGCAACTCAACACATGTAACTGATAATCCTCTGGAGATCATGTGGATCAGTCTTGCTTCAACAAAAATCCACTTTTTTTCCAAATACATTTCTGTCAGCTGCAGTGGACAGATCACAACTGATGAGATGGATATGGACATGTCAGGTGTGCTGGAGGTACCGGGCCGTGTGTTTGTTTTGTGAAAACTGATGAGACAGACTAGATGATGAGCTTGATGTAGGGTCAAGGATGAAGAGGGTTCTTTAAAGCTACAAAAAACCCTCATGAGGGATATTGAGTGCAGCAATAATTGGATTACACATTTAAAGAGTCTATTTTTATGGATTGCTCTATGACACTATGGCTCCACTGAAATTAACATCTTAATGCTTTGCCTTATCTTTCAAACTGGGTTTTACTCATTTGTCCACAATAGGTTTTTGTAGGCTAAGGAAGTAAGATATTTAAATTTAGTTTGATAACCTATTATCTGACATATAATTCAGTTTAATAATATTATGTCAGATATATATTATATCTATAAAAGCCCACAGTTTGTTATTCTGAATGACATTTGTCAAAAAGTGCCAGAAATGATTGATATTGTCAGTTTCCAGTTTTATTTTCCTATTACTCTAGATCTTTATTTAAATTTTAACAACATTAGTAGATGACAATAGAAGCAGACAAGATGTGCCTGTTTTTATTTCCATGTTAAACTAGATTTATGAGATGGATTTTACTCAAACAGAAAAGCTATTACATTACATTACTGGTTTGCACTTAATTTGTGCGCTTTTACCGTAGACTTTGGCTGCCAAAGGTCAAAGGTCGACAGCAGTATGACCTCATGTGTCTTGTCAACACAATGTCTCAAGAACATCCAGAGGGTATTTCTTACAATTTAGCTCAAACACTTACTCTGAGTCAATGATGCACTGATGTTCTAGTGATTAGAAGTCACTGTGTCCCAACTAAACGTGTTTTCTATTCTTTGTTTCTCAATCTTTGTGAGATAAATAACGCTGATCACGATACACATCTGTTGTCATTATTTCAGAACAAAAAGGCTTCATGATGGAGAAACAGTTGAGTTGTTCCATTAGTTTCCACTGTATCTTTTGAAAAATTGCTTTGTCTTGTGCGATTCCAACATGTTTGTTCAAAACATTCAGTGAATTAGAATTAAACTTGAATTAGATTGCAGTGGTCAAAGGTCAGTGTGACCTCATAAAACACATTTTAATCTCTCGAATGCCACCTCAAGGTAACCCCTACCCATTTGTCTCAAAGTTGAACTTGGATTCAAGGGTTGAATAATGACATTTGATTGGTCAAAGATCAAAGGTCATTGTGACTTCACGGAACAAGTTTTTGTTTTGTCCATAACTGAAGAACTTACTGGACTTTGACTGTTTGTAATATCAAGAATAAGTTTGTCGGGTCTGTATACTTACATACTATATTACACTGGGAGCAGTTTGGGGTTCACGTGTTGTTCGGTTTGACATTTTTGCACAAGGGAAGTAAAGAGTTAAACCAATAAACCTACAAGAAACTGGTCATTAAAATAAACTCTTTGTATTTACCTCCCCTGATAGAGAAATGTGTTGTGAGCTGGAGTGCAGCATTGTGCATTTTCTCGTAGACTTTCAGGGTCTTGAACACACACGTACACACAAACGCCAAGGTTTGTGCATTTGCCCATGTCTTTGCCCTGTGGACTGACACGTGGATGTGCACACACACCTCTCCTCATCTCCCTCTGTACTCCAGCTCCAGTTGTCCTTATTTGCTAGACCATCCTTTTAACCTCATCCGTCCATTCCTCCACATTTCACCTCCTGAAAATACAAGGTAAAAGCCAGATCCAGGACAAAAGCACCGCAGGAATGAGGATTTCCCATACGAACAAACACATGTTGCTGTGCTGCTGCTATTATCTCTGGGCTTTAATATCATTGAGCTTTGCTACTCAAGCTGTCATCCATCTGTGACATACCTAAAAGATATGTACCAGCTAGACAAATGGACATGTTATAGAAAAGCCACTAATGGCTGCTCAGTATATCTGGTGTACAGCATTAGTCTCCAGATGATCTCATTACATAACTTTAGTCGCTGGGTCCCCTTCTCTTCGCATGCAAGCAGAGGATGGGAGGGGAGAGCAGAAGAGCACAGACGGAGCACTTTACACTGACAAAGCCTCGGGACTCTGAACTGAATTAGACAAAAAGGAAAAGAGACAAGAGTGGAGGTAAAAGAGGAAGAGGGGGTGATCTAAGGAAGAGAAGTGGGAGTGAGTGAGGGCGACGTTGGTGGCATTGATGGAAGGAAGAGGAAGGAAAAAGTGAGATAAAGAGGGGAATGGAGTCAGGGAAGGCAGGTGGAAGGAGAGAAAAGATGAAGCGTGGAGCTTATCCATGTTGAGGTGAATGAAGTGAGGATGGGAGGAAAGGTGGCTTTCAGTCAGAGAGTGAGTGAGGAATGAAGTAGGACAGCTGGAGAGAAATCAGTTTTAAAGTAATAGTCAGTGCAGTGATTTCAAGTCGTCATTCTGTTTACCAAGAATTTCAACTGTGCAGGACTTTTTTCTTAGAAACAGTGCAACAGTTGAAAAAAGCTTTTTTTTTCTTGGGGTCAACACAAAACAGAAGCAATTCAAACTGGGTCATATTTTTTTTATTCACAAGGTGCATTTTGACAAGAAATATCCAGTAATTACAATGAAAGCCTAAAATTCTTACAAAGTGTTGTGAATTTGTTGTTACTCTGATCTGTACATGATTGACTGTCCGGACAGAAGGAGGCAGCAAGACTTTCTCTATTCTCGTAGAATAAATAGCTTTCCTTCAGAAAAATATCACATTGAAAATATGGACTATTATGAAGAAACGGCGTTCGCACAGTGAATGTGTAAATCAATGCACTCTGGCAGAGTAAACATCCCTCAGCAAACTGTTCTTCCTTGTGGGAAATGTATGTACGATAATACAATAATCAGCCATAACACAAAAAAACCACCTGCATTTTATTGTGGAGGTCATTTTCTAACACGACCAGTCAGGATGTGGATGCTGTTAAAAAGAAGTTGCAATAAGTTATGATAAGTTGTAATAAGAAACAGAGTTAAAGCACTAAACTCATTAACCATGCAGTCACAACACTTAATACTATCACACTATGAATATCAATGGAATTTAATATTTTTACTTTGTTACTCTTCTAATTAAAGTTTCATTTTCTGTTCGTGGCACATTATGTCATATTTCTCTGATATTTCTCATAAATGAGCCACTGTTTCCCTGCGGGTTGTGTCTTTATTGTGTGACTGACAGGTTTATTAATGAGCTGCTTAGATTTGAAAGAATAGTGACAGAGGAGTATTTTGTAGAAACATTTGTTCCACTGAATAGAAACAGCTTGTCATTAACAGTTAGCAGTAGAAAATGTCATCGTCCAAACACGTTTGTTGACTTTAAAAGACTTCGCTGCATTGTATATGTATAGAAAGCACAAGTCAAGTGAGCAAGTTCCTCTTCGTGTGTGCTTCACAAATGTCATCAGGAAGTGAACAACAGGGTGATAGATTCTCTATTTTCATCGTGAAATCAGCAACTTTTATACATGTAAAATAAAATGTGTGGTGTGATGAAGTTATACCAGTCATTGGTTTTGGAGAAGTTAAAGTTCTGTCTCTCTCAAAACAGCAGCAGTTTTAACCATAGACCATTAACAAGTCAAGGAATGCATCACAGTGACATTTACGTTTCATTCACTGATTTCTTTTTCTTTTTTTTGCCAAAAGAAATGCAGCTTTTCTTTTTGAAAAAAAGTCTCTTGCAAAAAGAAAAGCATACATCTGTTTGATGGTTTGTGCAATGGCAATTCAAGCCATTCTCTGTCAAATTTAAAGGGCATATTTCAGGTTAACCACCACTTTAGACTAATGTGTATAAAAAATCCTCAATATGTGATATATACATTTCAGACCGTCTCCAAAAGCATTTAAATTACAGTTTTTGTCATTTTTGTAGTAAATGCAACTTGGTGATGTCACGTAGGGGAGTTGTAGTGGGTTGGTGAGTTGCTAGCAACTAGCACTAGTGTTAGTCTACATCAGAAGTACAAACTATAACAACAAATATTTTACCATCTATGTTTAACTCTTAGTGTAAAAGCCAACATCTTATGTACATCTAGCTGCCATGATTATGTGATAAGATTACCCACCCAAGAGTTCCCACCTGTCAAACTGGCATTCTCCCTAATTAACTCTTTCCCCGTGGAGGAAAAGAAACTAACCAGGATTCCCTCAGTAGTGGCGAGCGAAGAGGGAAGAGCCCAGCACCGAATCAGGGTGATGGTAACAGCCTCCATTACTGTCGTTAACAGTAAGTCATACAAAACTACATAGATTACATTTCAGCAGTATGATTCATATTTAAAGGAGCAAAATGACTTCAGACTGTGATCTTTCTGCTGACAGTAACCAGTTTCAGTATATAACATAACGCAACATTTATATTTTCTAGCACACATGTTGTTTGGCTCTATCAAAGCTTGGGTATTATTTAATTTTAGAAAAACAAAACAAAAAACAAACAAACAAACAAACAAAAAAAAACCCCCAAAAACAAACATGCCAGTACACCTGAACATGTTTGAGTGTTAAAATACAAACATTTTGTCTTTCAACTCCACCCTTTTCATTTAGTCCTACAGCTGATTCACTGGTCAATAATTTCAAAATCCTTTTATCAACAAGTTGAAAAGCTGCTGAAAAATAATGGCAGTGATATTGAACATGTCTGTCTATACTAAGGTTAAAGAACCAAGGTAGTGAAAATCACAAGATGGCAGATCTATATCCAACCAAAGAGATTGATGATGTCTGTGCTGTGTCACTAGCATTGATGAGAGATGAAATAATCTGTGAAGATAGTCATCTAAAATGACTAACTGGTGCACCGCCTTATCTTTAGCAGAAACTCATTTGAATCGTAGCGTCACTGAAAAAGCGATTGTACTCTCGAAGATGAAAATGTAAATAGTTCTGTCTCAATGTGCTCTACGTTCTTACATTTTTTTGGTTGTTACCTGAGGCCTTGGACTACATGGGTGAAGATATAGAGCCCTTTGTGTTGGAAATGGATATTATTTTACAATTTATAAATCTGATTTAGTTTTGTTTGACTTTATGGCTGTATAGCTGTTTATTAGCTGTCTATTACAACATCATGCTTATACAATAACTCAAGGTTATGCTGTGTGCCCAAACCTTAAAGGGTTAAACTAGCAATGGTTCTAATGTCCTTGTGTATTATGGAAGGGGTTCATCTGTAGTATTGAATGGAGAGAATAGTTACCAACTTTTACAAGTTTAGATTATTGCAGCCCATACGTTTTGATTTTACTGCTTTCAACTTTACTCTTTTGATTCCCAGTTGTTTCCAGTCACTTCAAAAATGCTGTGTACACGACATACCACTGTGAACTCTCTCACCTGCTCCACCCAGACTTCCACCTAAGTACAAAAACTCTGAATCACGTTTGACGCCACCCTCTCGTCCTTACTGCATGTCAGTCACAACAACCAAAACTAATTTCTTTCACCTCTGGAAAATCGCTCGCCTCTAACCCTCTCTGTCCTTCACTACACCTGACAGCACATCCACGCCCATATCACTCCAGTCCTTCACAACCTTCACCAGCTCCGGTTAGAAAACAGGATTCATTTCTAAATACTTCTCCTCAACTACAGAAGTCTAAATATTCTAGCCCCTCAGACACCAAGCTCTGCACCCGGGATAGCTCCTTGTGGAACACCCTAAATATTTGACTTGCATAATGGTATTACTGTGTCATTTGGGAAGACACACAACTTCAAAAGATGGCTAATGGTGCTTTGTGTCACATTATCCATATTAACATTTTAAGGCTATAAATCTTAAATATTTAATTTCAAAGCCACAAAGCTTAGATTAAGCAAAGAACATTATGAATATGATTAAGCATTCAGTGCTAGTTTTTGGTTTTGGATTCTCTGGCTTCTGGTTGTACCACAACGCTTTTGGTCAGTACTAAAAATTAATGATCCATACTAAGATCTGTGTGTGCAGCACCTTTCACTTCTAGATTCTCTTAAGATTTTTCAGTTTGTGAACCTCAAAAATAGAGGTGTCTCCTGAATCATTGTCATTCTGTTTCTTGTTTTCTCTCTTTAGCTCTCATACCTATGCTATCACACACACACACACACACACACACACCTCTGCACATGGAAGTGTGTCTAATTCAGCTGCATCTGGGTCAGCTTGTGTGAACACAGAGCAGCCCCCTCACCCCCAGTCTAAAGCAGACACAAACAATCCCTCTCCTTTTTTCTATCCATCCGTTTCTTCTCCCTCTGTTGTGCTCTATCACCCCCTTCATCTCACGGCCACTATGCGCTCATCTTGTCCCTCTCCCTCCATTTTGGTGGCACTCAACTATCATTTTGGTGCATCTCCCTGTAGCTGTAACTCTTTTGCCCTTCGTAGCACCCCAGTAATGCAGTGGCTACAATTTTCTTTTCTCCTCTTTTTTTTCTTGCTCTGTTTCCTCAGCACACAGCCTTGAAAAACCTTTTAAAAAGAATTTGCGTAAGCACAGCTGGTCCATTTGTTGACTTATTTATTTGATGTTGCTTCACTTTCCTGTCTCTGCATCATTGTTTCTGAGTTAAATATGACAACTCAGTGTGTCTCCCCAAGCATACTTAATGCAGCTCAACCTAAGGGAACAAAATGAACATTGAAACATTTTCTTTTTGGAAAACTCAATGATTCTACCTCTGTCATGATGCCTGGGGGTTGAAACTGATGTTTCTCTAACACCTTCATTTCAGTTATTTTCCAAAACAGGAGGTTAACTCCCAATTGAAGGCTTAGATCTCTACTTGTCCTACCAACAATGAACAGATAAAGTATTGGCTGCCCTTGTTGATTTGGATGCAGCGCTAAAAAGGTCAAGATCCACTTGTAGAAAGTGTAATTTTCGGGAAAATATCAGTTGGTCCCCAACTACTACTACTTCTGTGGTTTGTTACTTCCATACTCACATTAATTTTCGACACAAGACAGATTGTAATCCTTTCTCATTTTTTATTGAGCACCATAGCACCATCAGCTGCAGCTGCACTTAGTTAATGAGAGAACTTGAAGCCTTTTTTTTTTTTTTTTTTTACAGCAAATAGAATAGAATACAATATATTTTTATTTGTCCATTTGTTTGACAGCATAAAAAATCATGAAAATAGATTAACAGAAAATAAAAAAGTTAACAGAAATAAATAAATAGTTTATATATAAAAGAAAAGGTGCATGCCTCCAGAGGTGAGGAGGAAGGCTTGTGGGTGAGATGTTTGCAGCTGGGACATGACATGAGTTCACATGTAGCTGTAGCATCGGCTGATTAGCGAGTTATCGGGATGACTTGGGAGAACTCCCTCAGGATGTAGTACGGTCAAACGCTGACAGTGAACAGCTCAATGTTCTGTGAATAGCGCTGCTCAGTTACATTGTTGTGCTCCGTGTTACACCATCTCTCCTTAATAAACATCGCGATCCTGATGTCCTTCCTCTTGCCGGTCTTGCTAGCCCACCTGTCCGCTGACAGGTCTCAGTGAGACACATGATGCTGCTCTGTAGGCTGATCAGCACCATAAGTGCTTTGTCTTTTCTTCTCGTGGCGCTTTACTCCTGCTCTGCATCCCCGTCTCCGACATCTTTATCTCCAGCGGAATCTGGGGTCTCTTGCTGGGTCATATCTTTGAGCATCACAGTGTCATCATCAGCTGATCACTAGAGGAACAATAGGGCAACATCTCAACAGCTCTCTGGTTGTCATAAAAAAGCGACTTTAGTTAAAATTTTTAAAAGTTTAGGCAAAAAGAGGAAAGAATTATGAAAAATTAGATGCTGCTGCCAAACTGGCTGCAACGGCAACAACATGGCAACAAATATGGTAAACATTACCTGCATAATGTTGGGAGCTATCTCCTGACAATTCATTCATCGTTTTTTAGGAACAAACTCCTAGTGTTAGTAGTGTTAGCAGACACAGACCAATGTTATTTGACTTAACACCCTTTCGGAAGTCCAGCTGTGGCCACATGTTCAGAGTGTACGTGGTAGTCTTACTGCTTTTCTGACTTTTCTGTAAGAAATCTCCTTTTTTTAATTCCTTATCTATAAAGTCCAGAACATGTATTACATGGCTATGATAAGCTCCTCCTCTATTTCTAAATCTTTGTCATGTCAGCAGAAGCTCAACACTGAAAAACTTTTGCAACACATTGTTGACCAACATTTTTGGTTGTATGGTGATATTGTGAGACAGGTGAGACTAAACCAAACCCTAAACTAAAACAATGAGCTTAAAGAGGAACTTCATGGGACAAGTGATAATTCTGTGTCACCACAACTAACAGTTAACTATGATTAACACTAACAACACTAACATAGTTATTCAATCCGCAAACTGTAGCCTCAAGGTTTTTTTTAGACAACGCTACAATTCTAACACCATGGAGACACAAGAGGGTACAAGAGTATGAAATAATTGCTTAAGCTGTCGACAATATGTGTGAATATATAGACAGGCAGACATGTCAGGTACACATAGATTAACCTCTCCACTTTGTGGTGAGTGACCACTAAGTATGGATGAACTGACCTTTATCTGCACTTGTGCACAATTTAATACTTGCGCATTGGGGTTAACCACACAAAGTCCTTTCAGAGAGTTTAGTGTTTCTCATTTCACATGAAATTACAGATGCAATTACACAGATATATAGGCTGCAATGTACTCCTGTAAAATGAAGAGAGAAGCTACATGACAGGAAGGAAGCATGTGTGTATGATGAATGAAACAGTCAGAATATGATGTGCTAATGGCCTGCTGGTATTCATCAGGGACTACAATTTATAGATTTTTCTCTCTCTTTGGCTTTTTATCAGTCCATCTTCATTTTCTCTTTTTCTCTCTCACTTTCCATCTTTCTTCCTTCTCTCTTTTATCATATATGTTCCCTGCTATACACTCCTCTCAATCAGTCATGGGTCATGTAGCACTTCATTACGGATGCTTTCTCCTGGATTTGTGACAGTGAGCCCACGTTTAGACGGCTACGTCGATAGATACTTGATGGCTTTGTGTTATTGCAACAAGCTGAGCACCAGGACATGTCTTCCCTTTTGGTTAGATTGTTAGGAATTGTATTGTCATCTGCTGTGACTGTATGATGGACACGTGTGCCAATAAGCTGTGGCCATAGGCAGCTATTATCATAAAAGGCTGGAGGTAGACTTCACAATCTGAACAGACTGAGAAGATTAGTTGTCACACATTTAAAACTGCATTAAATAAATTACACAGGCCATATATATACTGTATTAGGCCATATTATAATCTGATGTGTTATAATGTGTGTGCTGTGTACAATCTCTGGCATCTTCACAATATTCAATATATATATATTCTTTTAATAATTTAAACTGTAATCACCAGTTCAAAGTCTGTATGTGCAATTTAAGCAGTCGTCCTTGTTTGCCACTTTAGCAGAGGGGGCCTATGATGTACCCTAAGAAATGGTGGACAGTCTTACTTGAGGCTGTCTGGACACCCAGAGTTGTAACTTCTTTAACTTCACTTTATAGAGACAGAAGAGTCTACAACAACAGTATCTGAAAATATGAATCCATTACTTAAGTCCGGCTATCAGTTGTGGTTATACCAGCGCAGCCGGCTTTCCGGAAAGAGTACTCCCACTGGCTGTTAAGGGTGACTATTTTAGGATTGTGGAATACAGTCCAATGACTGTGTTGGCATGAGCACAAGTACAAGTTTCTATTCCACTGAAATTATAATACATTTGTGGACTTGTCTGTTAAGTTGCAAAGTTAAGTTAGGCCATAGAGGCACCAGATATGAATGGAGACTGTCAAGTGTTTGACCTCATCTGATTGTCTACTATTCAGTGCACTTAGTTTCAGCAGACCTCCTGCCCCTTGTTCATGGAAATACTGTCACCAGGACAATAGCAAGATCCATATGCAAGAATTAACTTGAATGAAAATTGTTTCAAATTAATTTGGACTTGACTGCTGGAAAAAGCAGCACTAGCAATCAATCGGTGCAGACATATAATCATAGTGCATAAAACACTGAAGTGATCACTAAATCAGTAAACTAATACCAGGAATGTACCTTTCACTTATAACATCACACTATAACATTTGATTTACCCAGGTTCCTGGAAATATTGCTGTTATTCCTATGTTTATGCTGCAAAATTCCTTAAGTAGGTGTATCTTGAGATAAGCTTGAGCTCTATAAAACATAACAGATTTCTTGTACAGGGAAAAATTCAAAGTATGAGGTCTTTCATCAAACAAGGATGTAAACAGGTATTGGTTAAAACTAAATTTCATACCAGTTTTACTGACACAGCCGTTGCACAGGTTAACCAAATTGCTTCCTTTGTCCATGCAACTGATGTTTCAGGCAAACATTCAAACCAGTTCTCTTCAGTGGTGAGTAGTGGCCTAACTTGATCTGGTTTCTCTGCATGCAACGGTTCCCTGGTCCCCTTCCACTTTTTTTAGCCTGTGTCCCCTTTCTATAGTGACTGTATTGAACACACTAGACACTGCCCTGTTCAAGTCTGCTGACCACTGGGCATGGGTTTGGAATAGAAATAGAGACAGGCGCCCTTCCCATTTGCATCAAAGCTGCAGCTAAGCAACAGGTCTCCTGTCCTGAACGTGTCCATGAACTTGGCAGTGTCTTGGCCCTGCAAACGACTAAGCAGTGACAATGAAAATACTCTTGCTTCTTTTGTCTTTGACCACTTCCAAATTAAAGTATTTAAAAGATTTGGAGACCAGTTCTTGCTTTTCTTTCCTGTGTCCTTTCATCTTAAGCTATTGTGATTCTTTCCAAGAATAACTCAGTCAACCTTAACACAGTGAGACATCTCACTGGTACCAATGAGAGACCACATCTTCCTTATACTGGCCTCTCACCACTAGCTACCAGTGAAATATAGAATGTATTTTTGTACCCTGCATAGACGGGCACCATATTACATCTCTTAAGCCATATTCTGCCCCAGACCCAAGACCAATCATTGCTCTTCATTCTACTAATGAAATTGTGTACTGCTACTATCTTCTACTGTTACTTTGCCATAATGAAGACATGACTCACCTCTGTTGTTGTTTATTTTTTCAAAATTATGCAATGCTTTTCTGCTATGATGTCATCCAAATATTATATGCTTTTATTATTTTTGTTTGTGTTTGCATTTGGTCATTCCATTGTTTTTGCTGGATTTCAATTATCAAATTAAGTGTCATAAATTAATCTTGTGGAAATTCATGGGAGAGATCTAGTACATTGAGCTTTAGTCAAGATTAACCATGGCTTTCTCATCAGTTTGCTTTAACTAGATTTTACTTTCTTGCAGAATATCTTGATGAATACGGAGGCAGTTTACCTTTTTACTGTATCAATGTGTCTATATGCAGATTGAACCAGTCAAACCTTATGAAAAGGGGATCTGCAGAATCTAGAAAGTCTGGCATTGCCTCACCAATGTACCTTGAGCAGACCTATAAACTGACAGTGTGAGTCATTCTGCCATTGTATGAACATGTGGGTGACAAGTGACTGAATGCCAGACATTAACACTGCATGGGGCTCCTGATAACACACTGATACACAGACATATTTCTGTATAGCACTGACAGAGGTTTGGCTCGTCTTGTTGAAATAAGAAATTGGTTCTATGAGATTTTTAAACCATCTTTACATAGATTCTTCATTTTCTATATTTGCAGTATCTGAGATAGTAGGTTTGAATTGTTTGCTGCATGAGGACAGCTGCCTATTCAATAGTAATAGTAATAGTAATAGTAGTCAAAAAATACCCATTTTGTGTGTGTGTATATATATATATATATATATATATATATATATATATTGTTTCACCTTATACCACGGATTGTATAACTATCTCATTATGACACTATGCTCAGGTTACACAAAATAAATATGGATTTAATTTAGTCTTTTAATAAAAAAATGTAAACCAAGATTTTTTCACTTCACTTAAGGTCACAGTCTCTCTGATTGATCATCAAAATAAGTTTGATTTTTGTCACATTTTTAATTAACTCTTATTAATTTGTCTTGGTCCTCCTTTTTCATTCATGATTTTCAGCCAAGTTTCTTGTGTTTTTGCAGATGTTTGATGGAACTTTTTTGAAGTTGTTGAAGTTCTTCAGGTAGATCATATCAAGACTTACAGGCAGATAATGCTGATAGTCATGCTTCTTTGCTGGCCTCTGGTGGAGCAGTCCAGTATGGTGCAATTTTTGAGTAAGAGCTTTGTGCTGCCAGACTAACAAATGAAATAAGGTGCTAAATTTTCCAGTTTGTGCAAAAGCAGTACCTTTTTTATAGAAAGATACGTTGAGGTGTGAGTCCGAAAGTTTCAAAAGGCCCCGTAGCACCTCTACAGGACCTTTTGAAACTTTCAGAGACAGAGAACTTGGAGAGTGAACACTGGGTGCATCTGCTGCTCCTATTTCCAGAGAGATAGGACTGGAATAGAGTTGGGTTTGCTCAGGATTCAACATGGATTAACTTAGCAACACATAAATCAATACCTCAATCAATAATGAAAAAACACATCAATCACATTAACGCATTCAATCAAAGTTCACCAACAATCACCAAACACTGCAAATGTCAGCATTTACAGTCAGTTTTTTCAAATCATTGAAACACTTTTAAGAAATGGGAAGTAGCCAGCAGAAGTTAAGTTTACTTTCCACTCATGTTGGTTGTGGCGCCAGTGTGGGTTAGCATAATTTTAAGTAATAGTTAAGATACTATAGTTTAATTTTAAGATACTATAGATGATATAGTTATCACAACTAGGCTCCAGACAAACGATTAAATCCCATCATTTAAAATTGAGGATGGAAACTTGTGTCTAGTTTTTCTGTGTAACACAAAGCTACAATTTAGATGAAAATTATTAGTTAACTCTATGTCTAATCCACAATTAAGACATTACAACTCATAAGAAAGATAGGACTCAAATTTAGTTATGAACATGGTGCATTCCAAACTCAACAAAAACGAATCATTTTAATCTTTTTACACAGTTTTTCATCAAAACCAAAGATTTTCCCATAAGTTATTCTTAAGCACTCCTCAGTCATATCAGTCTCATAACAAGAGTGATCTGTTGAAATTATCCAGAAAAGGAGAAAACATTCAAGTGTGAGAATACATGGATTCAGTGTCAAATGGTGTGCTTGAAGTGGGGGCAGCAGAGGTGGTTAATTCCTCTTTGTGAAGGGCTAATTAAGAAAAAAGAAGATGATTACTTCTTGGTTAGAATTTGTTTTATGGAGAACAGTCACCAGCATTAAACACTAAGA
Source organism: Polydactylus sextarius (assembly GCA_016801845.1). Classification (NCBI taxonomy): domain Eukaryota; kingdom Metazoa; phylum Chordata; class Actinopteri; family Polynemidae; genus Polydactylus; species Polydactylus sextarius. Next base: position 1,078,269 of record CM028911.1, read on the forward strand.
GTGTCAGTGATCATTATTATGGTTTTGAAGGTAATGAGCAGTTCCAAGCAAACAGAACCAAAAAGGATAAAAAAGAATAAAGAAAAAAACATAGTAGGTACTTCAACATGTCATCAGCAACAGTCATCAGTCTGATGCACATCAGGGATTCTACACTCCACTAACTAGACCTAAAATGGATTTAGTTTGTGAGTCACTTTCTCGGTTTGACACCATAACATTTGAGTGACACAGTGAGTGACAGTTTGTCGGAGCAGAAGCAAGAAAAGCAGAGAGAATCTCTTCTCTGCCCCTAGAACATTTGTTTATTTAGAGTAATGACCCAACTCAGAAAAAAACCGAGACTTGCAAAAGAAAGATTATGACTCATAACCAAAAATAATAAAAAAGCAAACCAAAATACAAGCGAGAGTATAAATAGACGAACACAAACGACGATACATAAGTATAGTTTGTAACAACCTGGAATAACAAATGCGAAATACAGGGAAGAAGCACAAATCAAAGAAGAGCGGCTCACATTTGTGCTGTGATTATATCTCATATCTTTCTATTTTACTACCTGACGTAACATGAGATGCTTCATAGCACTTGAGCTTTAGCTTTAGCTCTTTAGTTTATAATGTTTTGAATCATCACATGCCTATACAACATTACAAACCAAGTGATTGTTTTTGGGGTAAAATCATTCAACATCCATACACAAAACACATAAATAATCAGGTTGTAAAAAGAGTCCTGTTGATTCCATGGAATTCCCTGTCTGCTATGTTTAATTTAAGCCTGCAAATGAATAATAAATCCACAGCGGAGCTGATCCAGTGTGAACCATCATGACTGGACTGACTGCCTGACAGTTAGAACCGAAGTGGAACACTTTAGATCACATGTTGGAGAGCAGTGTAGGATAATGTGGCGATGTTGGGATGCTGGGAGTAACGGTACTGTGATGTGTCTTGTGCATGTAAAAGCAGAATAATAATAAGTTAATACCGTTTGCGTGTTTGTGTCTGTGAAACCGAAAGAGCTCATCCAGCAGAAGCCAAATCTCTCTCTGCTTTTAGGCAGCAAGTGAACCCACAATAATGTGTTCTAAATATAGTACAGTGGATGATGTGATAATTTACATACCTTGGTCAAGGCTGGATCACCAACAGTGCAAACTGAGCAACTGCTCTGAGGCACCTCAAGGTCTAAGTGTCTCCCACGGTGTTTCATTAGTTTCTGGTATTTTTTTGAATTGCAGATTTGTGCATCAGACTATGCAAAAGCTCAATATCAACTAAAACAGCGGGCAGTTTTCATTTTTCTAGAGCTGAAATGATTAATTGATTAGTCAGTCAAATCATTCAACAGATAATGATCAGCAACAGTTTTGGTAATGATGTAATCATTAAAGCTGTATCTAAAACAAAATGAGATATAGACTTATGGGTCTGAAACCATCTACTAAAGCCATACACACTTATGCTCCTTCTCGATTGCTGCCTTCCTCTAAGGAACGTCATCTGGCATCGTCATCCCTGCACACAAGACAATCTCAGTCCAGACTGTTCTCATCTGTGTTTCTCTCATGGTAGAGCAAGCTCACATATGCTGCGAGGGCAGGGGAGTCCCTCTACTCTAATCTCTTAAAGACTTGTCTCTTCTGAGAACATGTTCTCCCCTAACTTCTCTAATACCCTAACATCCTTAACTAGCACTTGTCTGCATTGGAGCACTTCTTTGATTTCTTTGCTTTTTGCCTTTTTGAACTAATCCAGCACTTGTTTACTACCTTAATGTCTCCTATAGCACTTTAGTGTTGTCCCTCACTTCTTAATTTTTCTGGATGAAAGTGTTTGACAAATGACTGAGTACAAATATGAGATTTGCATATCTGTTTCATATCATTTTAATATTTTACGTTTTGGTCAGAAAAAAAAATTGAATGTCGTAATATTTTATTGACAAATCAATGACTTTTCTTAGAGAATAGACAGACTGAATTATAATTAATATTTTTGGATATAGCCCTAACTTATTTTTTAAGGTAGTAATACATGTGAGTATTGAGGAATTCATTCCATGAAGACTCCTGAGACCAAAGGGAAGCTCTACCTGGTTATAGTTTACTCCACCAGATGTAGTAATTTTATACAATATAGTATAGTCTAATATAGTATAGTATGAGCTGTTGGGCCTTCTTCATTACAGCTGTAGTGTTTACATTCAAGTTCAGATCACTAGATTTGTATATAGACTCCAGGGTGTTTGAAACTAGCTACTTGCTCCTTCCCATCAATGTTCACTACATTTTTATGCACTCTCTGCTGTCAACACATCTGTCAAAGTAGTAATCAACAATCCAAAATCAAAATGATACAAATTTTTGATGAGAGAATTTGTAAAAGAAAGATGCAGTTTTGTTTAGTGCTAATCGTAGCCTTGTCTGGCAACCCCTGCTCTTCTTCCCCCTCTGTTCCTGTCTTCGTCTGCGCCTCCTCCCTGACGTTTTGTTGTAGTTCAACATCCACCGCTGGATGAACGATGTCCTCAGGAAAACAGCTGATCTCGTCTTGAAACGCGTCTGGTACAAAAATGACTCATTTCTATGATTTTATATCAAGTGTAAGTAAATACACAGACAGAGCTATGGGACATCTTTGTTTTTTTTTGTTTTTTTTTCTCTCTCTCTGTTAACGACGGCGTTATCTCTCACCCTCAGGAGCTCATTCTCACGTGTTCATAATCAAATCATATGAACACACACGCACACATGAACACATCCGGCGCTCCATTATGATGGATGAGCAAATCTGAATAAGGGTCACTGAGTTTGTCTGTGGGCCATGTACTAGATCTAGCTGTGATTAAACATCAGGAGCTATTCTCTCTCTCTCCCTCTCTGTCTACCTCTGTTTCTCTCTCCATTGCTCCCCTGCTTCCCAAATACACCCAAGCTAATTCATCACCCCACCCAAAGCTTATTTTAGCACCGGTCGTGTATTTGGGGGTCTCTAGGAGAGACAGATGAAAGGAAGAAGAGTTGAAGACAGGGGTTCATTCCTCATCCTCTACTCTTCCACTTCTCCCCTGCTGTCTACCATTTACTGATCCTCCTCTCTGTTATGTTCCTCCTCATTATCTATTAGGCTCATTGTTATACAGTGTGTTAGTAATCACAACTGACAGGAGGCTCAGTCTAAGGCTTAGTGCTATCACCCATTGTCAAAATTTCCAGTACTTTGGGGGATTTGATATAATGCTCCAAAATCCTGCCCTTATAAAACAATGGAATGAATTTTGAAAGTGAACTGTGCTAACTTTTTGAGTATGGATCATGCCAACATTTTGCTTTTTGCCATCTCTTCTAGAAATACTGCAAAACAACACATCAGAAGTAGCAGCTTGAACCTGCATATTGCCTTTCATTTTACATGAACTACCTTTAATCAGTTGTCTTCTTGAGTTCGTCCTGAAGTAAAGATTTATGTAAAAATGACCCTCAGAGTGAACACAGGGTGAGTCACAACAACCTATGTACTAGTCCATTTGATAAGGTGCCATATTGAATTTTCCTTGAAGACAAAAACATATTTGTCCCATTTGAGTCTATTTGTGCAGATCAGGTGAATAATTTGATCCCATTTGCAGTTAAGCCCAGTGTCTTATTTTTGGCCAGATAGAGAAGCTCATATTTAGAATGATCAATGTCTAATTGTTTATGTTTTAAAGTTATTTTTTATTCCCCCTCATTGATTAATCTGCCAATAATGATATAAATCATTTTGTCTTAAACTGGAGTTGGAGAGTTGTAGGATAGAAGTTTTTTCTTTTTTAGAAACATGCTAAGCTTAATTAGATGATTTGGTCTGGCCTGCTCATCTGAAGGACACTACATTATGAAATAAAATATTAGGAAATTAATATGTATGTAGAAATAGGTCATGGGTCATAGGCAAGTTCAAACAGGTGAGTCTTGAGTTTGGACTTTGAAGGGGAAGAGAGTTGGTGTTGCGGAGGTCCAGTGGTAAGTGAGTTCCAGAGGTGAGGTGCTGAGCAGCTGACAGCCTCCTCCCCATGGTGACAAGGTGGACAGAAGGAACAGAGAGAAGAATAGAGGAGGTGGATCGGAGAGAACGTTAAGGGGGGGTGACGTGGACTAAGCTGGACAAGTTTGGGAAGGGCGAGGTGATGAATGGCCTTAAATGTGAACAGAAGGATTTTGAAAGTGACATGGAATGAGACAGGGAGCCAGTGAAGTTCTTGAATGTGGATGATGTGATGAAAGGAGGGGGTCTTAGTAATTATTCAGGTGGCTGAGTTCTGGAACAGTTGGAGCTTAGGGAGTGACTTGTGAGAAAGACCAAACAGAAGAGAGGTACAATAATTGATACGGGAGGTGGAAGTAAGCAGACCGAGTTATATTATTAATATGGGATCGGAAGGATAGGGTGCTGTCGCGGATGACACCCAGGATGATTCTTAACCTGGGGGGAGGGGGAAACAGAAGAACCATCGATAGTATGAATTCTGTTTTACCACTGTTGAGTTTTAGGAAGTTGGAGGTGAACCAAGACTTTAAGTTATTTAAACAGTTGGAGAGAGAGGGAGGGTAGAGTTGGTTTTATCTGAGAGGTAGAGCTGGATGTCATCCACGTAGCAGTGAAAGTTGATCTTATGATTGCAGAAGATATTGCCAAGAGGAAGGAGGTAGCTGATGATGAGCAGGGGCTCCAGGACAGAGCCCTGAAGCACACCAGTGGTAACAGTGTTGGGCTGAGAGGTGAAGGATTTGAGCTGGATGAACTGAGTGCGGCCTGAGAGGTAAGATCTGAACCAGTGTAGAGAGGTATGAGTGAAGCCAATTGAAGAGAGTCTATTGAGAAGAATGGTGTGTGAGATGGTGTCAAAGGCTGCACTCAGGTCAAGGAGAATGGGGATGGAAAGAAGACCAGAGTCAGCTGCTGTAAGGTGATCATTGGTTATTTTAAGAAGAGTGGATTCTGTACTGTGATGGGGCGTAAGCCAGACTGGAATTGTTCGTACAGATTATTGTGGGTTAAGTGAGTTTGGAGTTGTGAGGCGACTACTTTCTCTAAGATTTTAGAGAAAAAGTGAAGATCTGAAATAGGCTGGAGGTTATTGACATTATTTGGATCTGCACCAGTCTTTTTTAGTATTGGGGTGATGGCAGTTTTGAAGGGAGTAGGAACAATTCCAGTCGTGAGTGAGGAGTGAATCATTGTGGAGATGACAGGGAGAAAGGAGGAGAGGCAGGCTTTGCACAGATCTGTAATGTGAGCAACACACTGTTGCTCAGACTACACCTGTGTTAAAAACTCACATGTAAGTCCTGTGGGTTTTTGAAATCCTCAAAGCCCAAAACACTATGCAAAATGACTGATAACATGTTAAAACAAAGTTGGAAGATAAAAATATTTTTAAAGTCACAGGTGCTGATGTATCACATGAATTAAAGCAGTAGATTAGCAGAGACAGTAGATTAGATTAAACTACTTAAAATAGCCTATCTGTTCCATCAGACATGCCTCTGTCTGTCAGTCAGTCTGTCTGCCTTATCTGCTTAAAAATAATAGAAATCATCACAAAAAAAAAAAAAACAAGTTCCTCAGTATTAAAGTAGCCAGAGCACTGTAAACAGGAACTTCTAACAGCGTTTTTAGCATAGTTCTGATGATGCCAATGGTGCAACTCTCCTTCTATTTATGTTATATTAACTGTATTTTAAAAAAAGGGGGAAATGAACTAATAGTATAAAAGTTGGTCGATGGTTCTATAAGATAAGAAGTAGAGAAACACACATGTATGAATGAAAGTGTGTTGCCTTATTTTGAAAAGTTCTGTTTTTTTTTTTTTTTTTGTCATAGTCCATTACTGTTAGTTCTTGAGCTGATAATTGATATTTATTTTACCTGGCATTTTCTGGTTTATTTCTTACCACCAGTATGAGACTAAAAACAATAAAGATACAAACTCAAACCTATGTGCCATCCCTGAAATCTCTTGGTTGCTCTCATTAGCTGATAATGACACAGTGTGATATGTGATTGAGCTCTCCTGCAGTGATTAGCCCGCAACGCCCTTTTGTTCCCCTGCACAATACAAACACAATCACATTGCCAATCACATGCACTTAGCAGGGCCAGGGGAACCTATTACACTTTTAATTACTAAGATCAGATTAATCATGCTCTCAGATGACTCTGAATGAAATTTAAGCATCTGTTTGATGGTCTATATATGTCTATATGTGTGTGTGTCTCTGTGCTCGTGTGTCTGTGAGACAGTTAGAAACGAGCTTATTATGACAGAGATTAGAAAAGCCCATCTTATTGAAAAGAATATTCAGAGAATATTCAGCTCCTCACTGGAAAAATAATGAGTCAAATGTCTCCTTATCTACAGACTCTAACTCACTCAGAAGCTCACTGTTGAATAGGCAGTATGGCTGGCAGGAGACATTATATTAAGGCCTGGCTGAATATGTTTGTTTCAAAGTAGCATAAATATAGAAAATTATGTTTTAACGCCAGAATAACTTTGATAAATAAATGATATAATATGATAATAAACTGACTGAGATATTAATTCTTAAATTCATCAGTATGGCTGTCAGACAAACACTGAACCTTGAAATTTGACAGTCAAATGGAGTTAAAGTTTAAAGTGATGGTCTGAAGTAATTTTGAGTTTGACCGTCTTCTGTTTTTACAGCCAAATAGCTGACAATGGATATAAGTGGGGCAGTCAGCCAAACATATCAGCCAAACGTAAATCAACAACATTTTTTAACCGCTTATAAAGCTCAAAACAGCACTTCACTGTGGCAGTAGCATGAACAGGGTCCCTACACATAAACCAACATATGGATAACTCAGATTGATAGATAGACGACTTTATTGATCCCTTTGGGAGGTTCCCTCAGGGAAACTGAAGATAACAGTTGACTCTGGTGGGACTCGAACCCACAACCTTTGAATCACTTCCTTAGTGTTAAGCTAGAAGTCCAATGCGCTGTCCATTGCGCCACAGAGCCACTTAGTAAAGCAATTTAGATACATTTGGCTGATGGCCCCATTTATGTTCATTGTTCGCTATTTGGCATGTAAAATATCTCTTGAGGGGGTGTTTGACGTGTATGTGTGGTGAAAAAGATCTTTTTTCAAATCTTTTTTTAAATCTTTTTTTAATTTTTAATTTGGCGTTTTCTGCCTTTGCTCTTTTGTGATAAAGGTCATTAGCAGAGGATTACTAGGAGAATACAAACATTTTTAAGTTGTGATCAGTGTTGTTGACGTTGTTGTTGTTTTGTTGAGAACTCTCTACAAAGCGTTACATAAGAGTCCCCTTTAAAAAACAATTACATATGGCCTCAGGCCACTATTAACATCACACCAAACACAAGATAAAGTTGGGTGATTTGACATTTCTTAACACAATGTTCGTTTGGAACTGTTGTTGTGACCATAGGCTTAGAGATGATGATATAACATAAAGTACATTGAGATATTTAAGTTCACGTTTTACTCGCTTCACAAATACATACATAAAATCATGTACTTGTCCAAAACATAGTATATTGAGAATGACTTTCAGATATGTTTTATCCAGCTCAAATAAGTTTTATACTTTTCTCTTTCAAACTACCACAAAATAACACACACACACACACACACACACACACACACACACACACACACACACACACACACACACACACACACACACACACACACACACACACACACACACACACACACACACACACACACACACACACACACACACTCACAATTCATACTCTTCCCCTAAGTCCATTTTTGGGCAATTTAACCAAATACACCCTGATTATATAACTATCTTGTCTGAAGTCATTTCTACACCGAGGAGACAATTTGGACTGAAATGTGTGTGTGCGTTTGTGTGTGTGTTAGATCTCTACAGATTTCCACAGTTATAATCTTTCTTCCCTCACACACTCACTCTTCCTCTCTGCTGCTCTGAAGCTCCTACATAACGTGGTGTGTTACTTTGTGGAAACCCATGCTGTTAAGTCTTTATAGAGAGGAAGTGAAAGAGGAAGTGAAAATCTCATCAGGTTGCGGACCTGGATATTTCTAGCTTCACGAGTGTTTGATTGACACAAGTAGCATGACAATTATGTAATACATTGACATGAGTGACATCACGTTGACATCACGTTCTTTATTGTATGTGACATGTATTCTGGTTGAGTTGCTCATTCAAAGTGACGTGGACCTGCTGTGGGCCAGAGAGAAAAGGCAGATTTAGTTTATTTGTCTGTGGGAAAGGTCAGAAAAGTCAGATTAGAATAGAAACAGAGAATCACAGTGTTTGATATAGCTCATGTGTTGCTTCTTTATGAAGCACCTTTATTTGAGATGATGAGCTTTTACAAGGTTATTTTTTGCATTTAGAGTCTGTTTTTATTCAAGAAGTGATAAAAATATATTTGCTTCTTATTGAGTGCACTGTAGAAGTCTGCAGTTGGGTTATTACCTACTATTTATATTATCTTGTTCATTAATGAACAAAGTAATCTAAATAGATTAGAATTTATTTTGACAATAAATAGACCACAAATCTATATTCTTCTCAGCCATAACTAAGGCTACACATATACATTATATCATGCCGGAATGAGCTTTTACTGTTTTCACTGATAATATATCAGAAATATATCAGATTATGAGATTTAAGATTTTCTTCTAATCATTAATTTTAGTTATTATTCACTATCAAAAATGTATATATTGATTGTTGTCTGTATGTCTTCTGTTACGCTGCATAGGGGAGCTAATAAAACATTGTATTTCGAGGCACGTCATCCATATTGTGACCAGAAATAGATGCATGAATAGATCAGATTTAATATTCAGACACAGTTGTACAGTTGATGTTTTCCTTCATAATATGCTATTAAAACAGAGCTTTAAGTTTTTAGGTCTACTTGATAGTGGACAGGAATGATGAAAATGATGGGTTGAAGGTATTTTTTTAAAAAAAAATTAATATTGGTATAGGTTGAATTAAAATCATGTAAACCTACTATGTACTAGTAACACTGGCATTTAAGCTTGAAGTGACTGAAATTAACAGCCGTTGTGTACGTGGATGCATATCCTGTCAAACAAGCTGATAAATTAGTTTCCTGAATATGACCACAGGGCACATAGGTTCAGAAAAATCCCCACAGGAGCAGAGCAGAGTGTTCTACACCCCAGTCCCACCATGTGACCTAGTTTTGTGGGCAGAGAGGCTCCTGCGAGCCCCCCTGCCACGGCCACATCTTCAGACAGAAAGAGAGATGAGAGTGAGAAAGCGTCGGAGATGACGGCACCCTCACAAGCTCACAGCAGGTGTGGAGTCTGACAGCGCCACATAATGAGACCATTAACAAGCTGCCTCATTCGTTAAGCAACAATTATAGGGACACTTTAAGACTTAGACATAGCATTGATTTTTATGTCGATACCCATACAGACAGATACAGATATACTTCTCCTTCTCTTTTTTCAGCTGCAGTAGAAGCTGTTTTTAGAGAAAAAGCTGTAAGAAGCCATCGTACCACTTACCTGTGTAGCAGCAAAGAGAAGACATAGACATGTGAACAAAATGGAACATTTAGTCCATTTACTCAAGAGTTTAGAGAGACCAAAAATAGAATGAATATTTGACTCATCAGATTCATCATCATCAATCATCAGATGGACACAAAGATCAAATGGATTATCATGTTATTGATTGGCAGATTAAATGATAATAGTATAGATTAAGTATTTATAGTTTTTTCATTGTAAATAAGGAGAGACAGGCTGAAAATGAGGATTACATCAGTTACTGCCACTAAAATGATTGAAACAGTTAAAACTATATACATATACAACTATACAGTGTGTAATAACATGGTAAGTCAGTCCTACATATCATAATATCAGTTAGTGGTTAATGATGAGCTTCCTCTGATTAACACAGAATACAGTGCTAGTAGTTTGGAAATGTAAAAATGGCTGCACATACATATAGTGTACACACGTGTACATATCTATATGTATAATGCATATATTGGATAATGATACACACAAAACAGTAACCCACTTATCGTATGTCCTATGATGAGGAGCCAAGCACACTGGTATCACGTGTATCATGTTATAGCACCATATAGTATGATCCACGTGCTCTTGGCCTGATTCTTTTCTCTCCAGGGACAAGGTTGGAGCTATCTTACACACCTACACACACATACATGTGCGTACATTGATACCCACACAGCAGACACCAGTGATGAGCCTGAACATACATACACAAAAATACAAATATATGCACACACACACACACACACACACACACACACACACACACACACACACACACACAACTCAAAAGCACATCTACATTCAGACCTGTCATCACAGACAGAGAAATGTGCGACACACATACATTCTCACATGCATGCACACATGTTGGCCAAGAGACGCTAATGAAGATAAAGTAGCAAATTAAGGCTGACAGTGAGGAGCGATGGGCGACCGTGTTATGTGACGTTATGGGGTTAACTTGGACCTATAGACATAGGACTTTGGCCAATGTAGGACACTGTATAAGTGAGAGAGAGAGAGAGACAGGAAGACACAAAGGGAGACAGAGAGAGGGAGGAAGGGTTTGGGGGCAGGGGGTGAATGTGAGTAGAGGGACTACATTGAAATATATCAAGACATAGATAGGTAGAATATTTTTCTGGTTTATTCCAGCTTCCTTGGTGTTCATATTTCCCCTGAGGTGCGTGCACACACTCACACTCACACACATGCGCACACGCGCACACACACTCAAACATACACATTTTGATGCATTTACCCATAACCACTTATAACCACTACTTACCTAACTCCAAACCTTAGCCACTGACCTAAAAATGAGCTTTTCCCAACAGTGGACACAGTTTGTTCATCCCCAACAAGACATGCACGCACACACAGGCTCATGCATGCACACACACACAGCAGCATACAGTAAGAGGGCAAAAAGCTTCGGCGTTGATGCAGCTTGGCAGATTTCAGCCTTCAGTTCTCTCTGCACAACTATACTCGCAGTAAACAAGTGTCACTGCACAGCTGTGCATTGTGTTTGTTTTCACATGAAAATGCAGATTTGCCTCACATTGTGTTTTTATATTACAGCCTCAGCGCACCTGGTTCTTATACCAAATACACATTGTAGTTTAAATTCACAAATATAATAACTATCTTTATTATGTCCTCTGCTTCATTTTATGATTTAAAATAAAGATATGTTGAGAACTGGCAGACGTTTTGGGCCAGCACTGCAGTAGCTAATCACAGGTATGTTAGAGTAAATGATTTCCTCTAACTGAAACACCCTTGGACCCAATTGTGATGTTCAGTGAGTGATTTATTTTTTGACCAATACAACAAATTAAATATCCTGCACATCAACCTGTTTTATCTGTATTAGACCCCGGGGTCTATTTCACCATGCATAGTGTCAAACAGCCCCTAAAGAGCTATTTTACCTTGGTTGAAGTAATATCGAGTTTGATCGTCTTTTGTTTTCACAACCAAATAGCTAACAATAAAAGTAAGTGGGGCAGTCAGCCAAACATATCTAAACTGTCATTTTTTTAACCACTAATAAAGCTCAAAATATCACTTCACTTCTGTGGTAACATGAATAGGATCCCTACAGATAAACTGAAGTACCGATAACCTCAGAAAGTGTACCGAGAGTTTATCAAAACCAAAAACAAAAAACAAAAAACACTGTTTTACAAGACTTACCCAACCTCTTGTTTTCTTAACAACTGGTGATGATGGCTGTTCCAGATCAGCACATTGGTTATTTTTCTGAACAATCGGCCGATGTGTTCGTCAAGACTGAGGAAAATGGACGAATCTGCTGATCTGAAAAATTCTGTGTAGGGACTATTCATGCTATTGCCAAAGTGAAGTGCTATTTCAAGCTTCATTAATGGTTAAATTAAATGCAGATTTAGCTACGTTTTGCTGACCGCCCCATTTACTTTCATTGTTAGCTATTTGGCTGTGAAAACAAAAGATTGTGGTGAAAAAGACCCTGGGTTCAAATTACTCCAGACCATCACGTTAACAGCTGGTAACCTGTTTTCAAAATCAAAATGGCTACTGACTGAATGGTCACAAGACTTTTATGTCTTTTGTGTATAACTTCGACTTGATCCAGTCAAGATTTACATCAGTGACTTCATTACCAAATTTTCTCAAGTGAGCTTTCATTTTTACTGAATGAAATATTGAAACTGATTTATTAATAACATGCCAATGATTATGAGCATGCAATCCTCATTCTGTGAGCTTTCCTGTCTGGTTTATATAATCTATCTAAGTATACATATTTCTTAACTTTTCTGGCTTTAGAAAAAAATTAATTCCCTTATTGCCCTGCCAAAACCTTGGCAAAAATCAAATAAAGCTCAAACTATCTGCATGGCTAGCTATGATGAATGATAAGTGAGAAGGCATGTTTTTATTTTGTTATTTGTTGTAAAGGCCCTGTAACTGAAGTATCATGGAAGAACTATCAGTTGAACATTTGCCTCCAAGAATATATCTCCCATAGTACTGTCACAGTGCTGCTGCAGTCATCTCTCCAAAGTATCATGTTCTGGCTCACTGCCTTTCTGTTCTTCCATCTGCTTCTGACATAGTTGTTTGCAAATCGTTGCAAACGTTTCATGTTTCTGCCTTTTGATAAATATAGCTGAGTGTTTCGCTATTTATGGAAGCCGCAGAATACTCTGCACCTAAGTCAGGACCTATTGCACAGTGGGAGTGATGGGTCAGAAGTAGGGGGGCGCTTGAGGATACCGTAACCCAGATGACTAAGCTGGAATGATCATCCTGGCGGCAGCGCTCAGCGTGTTACCGTAGTAGCGCTCCAGCAGGAACGCAGCGACACAAGATGCATGTTTCATCTGCCTTTGTTCTGTGGGAGGGAATGTTTGGAGTACTCAAGAATGTCAATTAAATGTGAAACTCTGTACCAGTTCGTCTGTTTGTGTATTTCAGCATTTAAATCATGGATAACATGACAATAAAAAGACTCTACCCAACATTCCAAAAGCAACACATACAGTATGAATGATCTTTCTGTGTTAATATGTTTTATATATAAATCCAACTTGGATGCAGGATGATGCTTTTACTGTCTTTCACTCTGGGATAAGGTTGCCACTAATGGTTGGCCTGGTGGTTTATTAAGAACAAGAGTCGTCTCACAGCTCTCAATCATCTGTTTTCTATCTTTTTCTGACCCTTTCAGGGTATCATGTTTCTGACCTTATGGTGGAAGAGGAGAGATGGGGCAGTCGTCATCTTCTTCAAGAACTCTACGACGAAGAGTCCAAGATGTATGCCGAGCCTGAGAAAAACTGCACCGAACCAGGTAAGGACTGTCTTGAGAGGCTAAATGTAGAAGAATTTACGTCACAAGCAGACAGCGGCGCTGCACTTAAAAATAAGCTCACATATTTCTTTGAATGAAAAGGCAGAGGAGTTGATCTAAGTGACTGCACATGTTCAGTTGATGTTGGACATGTTATCAAAAGCTTTGAGAGGAGCAATTATTGTGTTTTGAACTTGTAATACATTATCTTACAGACTCACTGGCTCTTGAATCTACAGTGAATGCAGAAAAGATTTAGCATTCTCATCTATCATAGGTTGTTTTAGGAGCAGGTTAGATTGATATCTTTTATTAAATAGTTAATTAATAATGGATTGTTCATATTTGACTAATCTTTTATTGTTTTCCCGTAAAATACATAAAAATTGGACAATCAGTCATCATAACCTCCAACTGTCAAATATGCAAATGTGTCATTTTCCAGAGAATTATTTATTTTTTATTAGTAATTAGTTTGTAACAATATGATCCACATGAAGCTGCAGAGAAGTCACTGATTATCAAGACTGATGACTTTTCTTTTAACAATAACATGTGGATATGATCTTTGTGATTCAGATTTTTATTTAATCAGTCACATAATCGATGAGTCAAATGAACTAAAGTTAACCTGCAAATATGTACATTTCTTGATTTACTTATTTATTAATACTAATTTTTTTTTTTTTCATTGCAAATTATTTAATGGTTCGATCTTCTCAGTTATGGACTTGCAAGTGAATTTTTTTGGGTTTCAGACATTTGATTAGAGAGTTTCATCAGTTTGTGGTGTGGGATATTTTGATGATAGGAGACTAATTGATAATGAAAATCATTAATCACACACCCAATAGTATAGATACAATCATATATTTTGGGAGGGGTTCAATAACGCTCCAGTGTTTGTCTTTTATAGTGTAGTAGTGGCTTTTTTAGCGTTAGTCATTGCGTACTGTATGATGATAAAAATATCTGGTGATCAAAGAGAGAGGACGTATACATGACAACCCACATTCCCTTCCCTTCACCTTTACACACATACACACACACACACACACGCGCGCGCGCGCACGCACACACACACACACACACACACACATGCACACACACACCATTCATTCTCAGGAGAGCTGGTTACAGATGAGCTGAAGTGAGGATGATAAATGAACAGCACTCCCTCTGGTGAGAAGCTGCAGACAAACACAGAGGGAGAAAAAAGTGAGGGGGATGTTGACGTTGAGATGAAAGCTGATGAAAAACGCAAACTTCTCTCAGGTAGAAATCCTCTGTGCTCTACTTCAGCGTACGTAGATCCCTATGTCTGCTAATCTCTCCCTCTGTGTACAGCAACAGCTCTCATACCTTATGTTTGTTTTCGGTGGCTTTGTCATTTTGTGTGCCTGCGTGTGTGTGCGTGTGTTTTGATCTCAATGTAAACACACCACCGCTGTCTTTATTCGCGCACTCACACCACAAACAATTTTTTGTGTTTTTGCAGTTTGAGGAGGCAACTCTGGACTGACTGAATTCATTCAGATGATTTAAAACATAGATGTGTTTAAAGGCTGTCTCTGTTATTATGCTTTGTCTCCTGAAACACCAATTACCTTAATAGGGATTATTCTTGCTTTCCTTCACAATACTCTATTATCATTTGTTTAGCTGTCTCGTGTCTGTGCAGTACCTTCTTTATTCTTTATTTTTTCTCTCTGGTGACACAGTCATCAGTCCAATTTCAAGTTGTAGAGCTTTCTGAACATGTATTACAGAAACATACCTTGACAACATATGCACTCTGAGGAGATACACTCATGTACATCAGTGTCCATGCCACTGCTGATGTTGTAACTCATGCAGACACATGCGGTGTCCATGTAAATGAATATTTAATGTCATTGTCATGTCGATTGTCTGAGCTTTTACCATTCTTAAAGTCCGTGACATTTTCAGGCACAATGGTTAATTGGATTTGTTTATTTGTTGAACTTCCTGCAAGAAATCAACTCACGACTAAATGATGGAAATTTTTGCAATAAACAATCTTGCCTCTTGTTGCAATTATTTCAGGTTGAGTTACTGGACAAACAAGACAAATGATTTCACCCTCCTGCCAAAGAAAAATGTTAAGTGGATGATTTATTGTGATGAGACGGACAGTTTGGGGAATTAGAGAATGTGATAGTTGCTGAAATGAGCCTAAAATCCTTCTACTGGGGGGAAAACAATTTATGTTGCAGTTTTCTTTGAGCTTTCACCACCACAACAATTTAGGGGGGAATAGCCAAGATCCTATTTTTAGCTGTGTTTGCTTGACCTCCTCGGTGTAAATACAAAACAACTGAACTCGGACACATGATGACAAGTTCCCTCAAAATAATGTTGCTTCTGCTGTTGACTCGCCAGCTGGGGTCTGTGTGGCTCCCTCAAGTGAGCAAAGAGCAAATCGATGGCGCTGCTCTGAGCTGAATGCAGCTAAAGAGACATTATGTTCCTTGTGAGAGATATACACCAATCTGCCAAAAACATGAAAACCACCTGCATTCTATTATGGATGGCCCTCTCGTACCACCAAAAAAGCTCTGACCTTTCAGGGCAAAGACACAAGGGCCTCTGGAGGTGTCCTGTGGTGTCTGGCACCGGGCCATTGGCAGCAGATTCTTTGGATCCTATGGGCTGTGGCTCAGGCCCTGCAGGGATCTGGCTGGCTCTGGACACATCCCACTCATGCCAGGACCTGACCTTAGGAAAAAATAATCTTAACTCAAGATTCAATTCATATTTTTTTCTGTAGCTTTCAACTGCTTATCAAAGTCTTTACAAGTGAATAAGAAAGATAGCAACATTTATATTAATTTGTTGTTTACTGTACCCTCAGATTTTTTCATCATACACTACTGTCTTCTTATGTGGTCAATGCTTTGCTTCAATACTGCTGGATCGATGGTAGTGTATCATCTGACACTGGATCACAGAAATCAGATTTTTTTTTTCACTGTCACTTGGTCCATGAATGAAACTTGTCTGCTTTCTTGTGGTGTTCCTCAGGGTTTTGTCTTGGGTTCCCCCCTTTTTTCCTTTTTTTCATGAATCATATTTCTTTTGGGTCACAATATTCAAAGGTTTATTTTGTGCTGGAGATATTGAGTTTTATGGCCTTTTGAAGTCAAATAACATAGCCACCCTTTTATCTTGCATAACTCTTTATTGTCATAAGTGACTGAACATGAACAGGACTAATAACCACTTGATACAGATAGTATAGTCCCCAAAGTTGCCCAAAATATTGGGTTCCTTTCTACAGTTATATGATATACACTAAGAAATCTTGGTATTTTCTACAATCAAACATCATCGATCATCATACGATTATCATAAATTTTAAGTATTATATTGAATTTGTTTTACAATCAAGGAAAAATGCAAAGCTTAAGTTTGCTGTGTCACAGTCTGAGCTGGAGATTGGTTTTTCATGGTTTTGTGTCTCTCTGACTGGACTACTCCAACTCTCTATTCACATTTCTCAGCAAAATCATTTCTGAACTGTCTACAAATGGTCCAGAATGCTGCTGGTAGGCGCCTGAACCTTGGACTCACCCTCTCTCTAATGTCTATCCAAAGCTAACAGTGAACTACAAAGCTATAAATGTCACTGTCACCATGACACTTGGCTACAGTATTTCACAGCTGACATGTACGTCTCTTGAAGGGTGGCTACTCTCTGCTTGTGCCCTAGCTGATATTCCACTTTAAAATTTCATTTTTTCCCCATTTTAACTATGTATTTTGCATCATTAAACATATGAGCCCATAAATTAACGGTTTTATGTTTTATGATTTAAACTAACAAGTAATACAACAACCAAGGACTTTCACTGACTGTGCCAAAAATGTTACTGTGGTACATAATTCTCTAGACTTGCAAGATGACATCTGGAGATCTTAGTTTTGTTTAATTAACCTCAAGATATTCAGTTTATAATGATGTTAGATAGAAAATTCTCACCTCTGACAAATCACCAGTGACTGATATTTTTACTTGATGAATGCTTTTGTCCTAGGCATGAAGTGTCATCTTCATTAATTACATAAAGTAAGTAAGTAAGACACAGATTAGCCGTCAAAACATTTCATAAACAGGCGCATATGAAAGAAGACATTACAGGTAGCTACAGCATTTGATTGACAGCAAAGAACAAAAGAAAATACCAGCAGCCCAACCAAACCAAACAACAAAACAAAATGGATGCCCTGCAGATTTGAAAATGTCAGCACTCAAATTAAATATTTAGCAGTGAAGATAATTTTTTAATTAATCCCAGTTTGATTACAGGAGAAGGTGAACCACAGCAGCTTTAGCAGACAGCTTTACCAGCCACATCTGACAAACATTAGCTGTCATTTTATGGTGTTAAATGCTTTCCTCTCAGTGCTGCCAGCAACAGACTCACAATGGAGAAAACTCCTGTTTCTGTGGACAACATCTTTCTATACATTTGTTGAGTGACCATTGTCCATTTTAGACTTGTGCAGTAATTGGTCAAATCAGAGGCACTTACTCCAACACACAAAAGTATCCATACTTATACACACAGAAGAACAAATGTAGACGGTCTGACAGGCACAGACACAGAGGAAGTTCACATACCGACACAACAAATGTAGTAACCAGAGAATGTGAAAATCCTTCTAAGGTCAAAAACCAACACTCACCCACACAAACATTACCCTATTATTATTCATCATAACAGTGGAGAGTGTTGGATTAGTGATAATCATATTTACAGTGTCTTCGTCACTGCGCATGCACCACAAACAACAGCCACTACCTCATGAATGTGTTCACATGAATGTGTGTATTCATTTATTTGTGTGAGTGCATGTGCATCAGTAACCTCTGTCTGTCATTTGCCTCTGTGACTCCTGTTCTCATCTTTCTGTGTGATTGTGGCTCAGCAGACTCTTGATCTGCTTTATCAGTCGTCACACTTTAGAATATGATTCTGTCTATCAAGTGCTAATCATGCTTTTCAGCAAAAATGTAAAACAGGTAATAAACAGTATGTTGTAGTCATGTGTTAATTAGTCATTTTGTCAGCTTTGCAAACTTTTATCCTCTTTCATATTATGATATTTTTCTGTTTTATTTTGTTGTGTGCAACCCTTCCTCCTGTTTCAGACTTACATGTCCGGCCCAGCTCCCATGATTGTCTGCCCTGATGTGCTGCACCTGCGCCCAGTTATCGTGTCTCCCTTGTGTATTTAGTGTGTGTCCTCCTTGTCCTCAGTGCCAGTTCATCTTTGTACCATGTGTCAACCCCTCAAGGATTCCAGTCTGTATTAACTCTTGAAGTCATGAATGTTACTAGTTTTTGACTTAGATTCAGCCTATAGCATATTTTGTTTACTGGTAAGTTACCTATGTACCAAACCTTTTTGCCTGTAAACACCCTGATCTTTGCTACATGCCTACCGCCTTGAGTCATGCATCACATTCCTCAGTATGTGGTTCCTGTCTTGTTAATATAAACTGACCATACAAGGCCTTACAAGTAGACAACTCACCCAGCAAAAGAAACAACACAATCCATCAGTGAGGAGATCAAGGAGCTCAGCATGTGCTGTAAGGACTTTCAGAATGGCCCTTTGAGTACGCAAAGCCCCTGGTTGTTGGGACCTGGTTGGGACCTTTTTACCTGAGCCACACCAGAGAGATTATCTTGTAATATGCTCTAAGCCTCTGCTCTGCCTGCTTTTTCTGTTTGGGTTATTTGGGTCCACATACCCAGACATCAAGATTCTCACCTGCTTGTACTTGTCATATGGCACATCTCCACCCACATTTCTGGCCTTGCATTTCCCACCACCTCAGTGAGATTGCCACTTGTTCCTTCTTCCTCTGAGACATTATTTCACCAAGTTAGACTATGTGAATACTTCAACAGAAGTAAACGAGTAGAAGAAAAGGAGATGAGTGGAAGTGGGATTACTAAGACTTTGTCATACCTTATGGTCCCACCCACACCTCCACATGGTTCACTGGAACACTGGAAATCTAGTGAAGTGGGAATTCCATGTGCACCTCATGGTTTTCGTGGGCTTTATTGTGACCAATGACCAGATTCACATAGACCCTGCACACTCATAGTGACCAAACACTCGGCAACAGTGTAGGACAAGATAAGATGAAATGTAATAAATTAATGAATTAGAAAATATTAATTCGTACATAGAGCAGATAAACTATCATTAGGCATAGGTTGCATAATTTTACCCAATCAGAACCCCCATAATGTTTTATAATGTCTAACATTCCATTAAAATAGTCTAATTTTCCCTTTCACATTATTTTATAGTTGTTAATGGACACTATTAAACTTTAGATTGGTTTAAAAGGTTGTATTAATTTTAATTTGTTAAAATGAACGAAATAAAATGATTTTGCTGATTAAAACTGAAAGTTTAGTTGTTTTTTTTCAAAGCATAGCAGTTGGAAATGAACAAATTTATTCTTGCTAAGGTGTCTCAACAATGTACTAATTGTTATTTATCAAATTTGTTGTCACAGCCACCAGAGATTTGTCCCAAATGTTTCTAGTGATTGTCTTTTCTGTGGCTATGGACAAAAATATTCTTTGTTACTTAATAAATACCAACCATGCCTGCATTCAATTTTAGCATGAAATGCTAAATATGTTGTGTTGAAAAAAAGAGCTTCGTCACATCTAGAAATTCCAAGTTACTCCACAAGTTCTACCACAACCTTCAGACTTAACATTTTAAGACCAATTACTTGTAAGGAACTAAGAATACCTATATTATGTTTGTTCTTTTCAACACTTCTGTGCTGTGGGATGTAATGAACCAGTGTTGTAGCAGCCCCAGTGGGTTTTAGACATCTATTTACTGATCAATGCCATCAATGTTCCTTGTTTTGCTGCAGCTTTGCTCCATCTCCCAAAAGTCAAATGCTCTGTTAATCTAAGAAAACATGAGAAACTGCTGCCTTGCTTGCCATACACCACAATGAACAGCATGTGTACTGCAGGTTTTCCTAACATGCAGCTAATTACCAGCTTAATGGGACTATTTTCCCTTTTTCCGTTACTGCACACCAAGGCAAAGTGAACCATAAAGGCAAAGCGAGAGTCTATTTGCAGACAAATCTGGCAGAAGGGAGACCGAAAAAAAATTCAAACTGGAAATCCAAAAACATTTATAGCCCTAGAGTTTCCCTAGAGGGAATGTGTCAAGAACAACAGAACAACAGACTAGGCACTAAATACTAGGCACTGTTAGAACATTGTTAAATATTCTCTTTTACAAGAGAGTTTGGTTGGCCAAACTGAAATATTTCTACTACAGAATGGATTGCTGCAGAACCCCATAGGCTAAATCCTACTAAATTCATCAAGTCCCTGCTTTCGCATATTCCAGTGGTGGAGACAGGGATTAATTAAGTCTTACGTTTGGCAAACCAACCAATTAGTCTTCATCCTGGAGGTCTTCTCTCTTTAAAGTTTTGGCAAATGGATGTCAACTTTACTAATTTCGTTTGAGGAGTACTGCACAGTTGTTTCCTTGGGCTTTTCTATGGGACCCATCTTCTCTAATCCCCTGCATGGAAAACAGTGCAGTAGGTTCCCATTTGGCCAAAATAAGAATTCCTCAAGAGTTCTTTTTTTCTCCAATGATATCATCAGAGCGACATATGTTTAAAACTACTGAATGGGTACCACAGATTTTTGTATTGCTGTCAATGTAACCAAAATGGTAACTTGGGGTCTATTCAATGCCCTCAAATTCCAAAAGTGGAATGAAAAAAAAAAAAAAAAAAAAACAAAAAAAACTCATTCACAATAATGTTTCCAAACTGCAATGCGTCATTTATGAAAATTTATCATAGAGTGTGACGACCATAAGTAATGGTGCAAAACTGTTTTAAATTCTCAGTTTACTGCCATAGAGTTAACTGTCTTATACCAGGAGTAAGGAATGAGGGATAGATTTAACATTCAGTATGAACAAGTGAGAGTATTAGAGATAAGATAGGATATTGTGGTTTATTTTAATAATAAACACATAGACATAGACACATTCACACCAGTTCAAATATCACCTTTGCTATTGTTGCTGAGCACCAGCTGTTTTTGACAGATTATTCTATGGCTCTGGAGCCAGTGAAGAATTGATCAATTTTTATAATATTCAGTCAGACTGCAACATATCCATCATATCAGAAGACAGTGCTGCCTGGAGCTGATTGGATTTTCAATCAAAGGGCGTAGGTTTGGTTTTATTTTTGACATGGACGTTTTTATCAGATGGCCAGAATAATATGTACACTAAAACACTACTAAAGGCACTTTGTGTAACTTTGTTTAAACCAAATATCTATAGGAAGCTGTGCTCAAGCACTAAAACAGTGGGGAGATGTGGAAATGTGTGAAAATATCAGTAAGGACAACTGAGAACATACGCAAATCTACTTTTATGCAGATGTGTAGCTGCAGAATCTGTATTAGAGAAAAAAAAAAAAATCTTCAGTCAGATTTATTTAGACATCATAACCCATCCTTAGGTGTGTTGTGTTGTGTTGTGTGGTAGGTAGTAAAAGGCAGGCAGGTTATGTATCCCTCTGTATGTGAAGCCCCGGGGATCCAGCCTCAAACACAGAATGTGGGTGAAGGAAGGAAAGAGGACAAGATCTCAGCTTCATGATGGGAAGGGCGTTACATGTGTTCCCCCCATGTGAATGTGTACACTGCATGTGTATGTGTGTGTGTTTGTGTGTGCGTGTGTGTTTGACCTGTGGTCCATCTGTCACTCCAAGAATGCTCACTAGGCATGTCAGAGGACTGCAGGCCAGCTGGGTGTGTGTGTGTGTGTGTGTGTGTGTGTGTGTTTGTATTTGTGTTTGTGTGTTTATGTATGTGTGGTGGGAGTTAGAAGGTGGGGGGGAGTGGTTCTCTGTCATGTCATATAGCATCATCTCCTGTCAAATAATCCCAGCAGTATGAAATAATCCAAACTTTGAGTCGGGAAATGAGGAAGATGTTACCCATAGGGAATACACACACACACACACACACACACACACACACACACACACACACACACACACACACACACAATATTTATACAATCAAAATTATTCATTTCTTAAATTAAGCCTTTAAAATGCAGTGTAAAAAACTGAGAAATAAGGGTTCTCCTAAAATAATTATTTTAAGGCCTAGAGTTTAGGTGTGTTCAGAAACACACTGTTTCTATGGTTCAGATTTATCTGAGCTCATTTTCTCTTTGCCGAATTGTGCAATACATGAACTACATTTCCAATTTCCAATGTCCACAAACAGTTTCAACTGACCTCACAGGTTTGAGTCTAAAATGTTTCCTTACTTCCTCTACCACATAGTTTTTCATTAACACTCAGTAACATCTTGCCTGGTACTTGGGTTTTCAACAGTTTATCGTCAGCAGAGAAGATAATATCCTTGTTTACAGATAAAACAATGAGGCAGATCTGATAGCTGTGCATTTGGAGAAGCTTGCTGTATTACATGACATTGTTGCATTTATTCACCATTGTACCAAAGGTATGAAATCTGGAACAGATTAGTATCAGAAATGTGAGTTAAAAGTTTACTACATTCAAATTGTAGTTTGGATTTCAAACAAAATGTGACAACTCTAACTTATAGCATAAAAGGCATAATGAAGTGAGGCCAGGAATTATCTTTTTAGCTTTGAGGTCCGCAATAGTGTAACATGAAAGCAGTGTACTATGGAGAAGTGTGACAATTTTGATCACACCATCAACATTTACAATCTTGTTCTGCAAAATTAGAGGACAAAACCATGTCCTGAATTGGAGAATGACCTGTTTGCAACAAAGTAAACACCCAGCATACAGCAGGTGGGTGTGTGATCCTCAAAGGATAGATTTTGACATTTTTGCCTGCTGGGTTGTCAAAGCATTGATACTCAGAGCAACACAGCTCCCAGACATATTCTTACAATGGAGTGCTATCGTTTTGAAGACTGTGTGTGTGTGTGTGTGTGTGTGTGTGCATCCTTATTAGTGCATGTTAATTCTATGCATAGTCTGCTGCTGCACTTACTTTTTCTCTGCATGGGGACATGTCCACACTCACAAGCACAAACAACCTCAGACACATATGGAGATTAAGGCTTAAATGTCATATTACTCAGCAGCGTAATGGCCAGACAAGCTACACATGAGGTGTCAGATGTCATCAGTGTCTAGGAAGCGTGTGTGTGTGTGTGTGTGTGTGTGTGTGTGTGTGATTTTGTTTTTGCTGCAGTCTAGTTGCTTATTTATGATCCTGGATTATTATTTTTATTTTTTTTCAAGCAGAATCTGTTTATTTGCTGGACTTTTTTTTTTTTTTTTTTTTTGCTGAGCTGGGTTGTACAGCACAAAGTGGTAGGCAGGGATAAGGCGAGGTTTAGGGCACTAAATGTTTCCCTGACATCAGGGAACACTGTGTTTATGTCGCTGGGTCTTTATGTGTGTGTGTGTATTAGTGAGTACAGTACATGCTTACCATCTAATCCCACTGGACCTTGTCACTACTGAACTTCATAGTGCAGTCTTCAGTGATTTCATATCAGCACTGCAGTTTTTAAGCATGTCACATAACGGCAAAGGCAAAGAACTAAATGAGTCCGCTGCTAAAGTCTAATGTTAATTGGGTACATAGGAAATTAAATTAAATTAAATTCAACTTGCCCTAAATTGTCCAATCATTGACCAATAAGAAATAGACTAGATCTCAGCAGGATTTTGAATGTTGGTTATTTTTTTTGCCTTTTGGTCCAAATCTTTGTCTGGGACTTGGTGATCTTGAATTGGAACTAGACCCTGACGGTGACAAACTGATTGAGTGTATTAAGATACAGTCAAAACAGCGATAAGATCTAAAAGTGAGAGCCGTGTGCCTTTCAAAAGGGATTTTCATAATGTTTCACATTACATGAATAAGTATTATATAGTTATTAGATGGAGCAATAAGGTGCAAAATACAGTATTTCAGTGTCCACAGTAGTACATAATCTTAAATTAGACTGTGTCATATATTAAAATTGTGATATTGATTGTAGCCTGTCTCAACCACATTTCCCTTCATATCAGCAGCTGCATGTCCACCCACAGAGCAGCCACGAAAGGAGAAGAAGTGAATTAATTTCATACCATGTGACATTTATCGACATGTCATAATTAATTATTGTCGTCAGTGGCTAGTGGTGAGTGTGAACAGCCAGTGTGTGTGATGAATGACAGCAGTGATGAATGTCTGAAAACATGACGGCGATGGGACATTTAGAAAAAAAAACTTCCAAGGTTACAAAAATAGAAATGTTACTGATCGCAACTGATGCGAAACCCAAATGGGGTTTCAAGTGGTGATCTTGTATTAGCAAAGCCAATAAATCACACAGGCCATACACATACCAGCTCCACACACTGAACACACATACACATTTACACACACACCTGTATTGAGGAAAATCAATGTTAATTGACTGTTGGTGTGTTTTAAATAGACATCATGCTGGGGGGAAAAGATGGATGTCCTAGTGCTGAGCCCCCGCAGGACCTTTATTTTCTACAGGTCTGTCCTGCACAACGAACCTGCACATGCAAAAACTAAAACTATTGAGTGCTGGATATTTTTCTTGTCTGTGAAAATTCTCGGAGGAAATCAGCGCAGAGCTGAGCGTCCCTCGTGACTTTGATCTGTTATTAGTGAGCACAGATACACGGTTCTCAGGAGGGCAACCTTCAACCTTTTTTTTTTTTTTTTGGCATTTCCTCACCATTGACACCATTTTTACTGCACGTCTTTGAAAAAGAAAACGCAAGATGATGATGATGGCATAAGATGTAATGACTCATTGAACATAGGAATTTCCACTGCACCCTCAAGGGACCTTATTAATGGGTAATATAATGATTTATTATTAATGATATAATGTTGATGATCATTAGTATTATTATATAATATATAATAATATAAATAATGATAATGATGATAATAAAATGTCAATATTCAAGCCATTATAGCACATGTATCCTGCTTGTATATGTGAGCGACCCATATTTGTTTGTGCTATCCAGTTGTGATTCTTTGAATTCTTGCTTTTTATTTGATCTTATACATGAGCAGAGCTGTTTTTGCTCAGTGTCTAAGAGACGATCTAATTAGCCAGAAAAACTGGGAAAAAAAGGATACATACCACTGTAATTATACCAAATTATTTATAGCAGATTCTAAACAGAGTGGAATTCTCCTTTAACAACAGGAACGTATTACAGACATACCAGACGCCCTAACAGACCCAACTGATCTGCAGCCAGCACAAACAAGAGAGCAGTAACATGGCACTCGCAGTAACTGTGTGTGTGTGTGTGTGTGTGTGTGTGTGCGTGTTTGTGTGTGTGTGTGTGTGAGAGAGAGAGAAAGAGAGAGTGTGCGTTTGTGTGTGTGCACATGTAATGTTTACAGTGGAGGTACGCTGTTTAAAGCTGTTCTACAACTCGGGCAAATCAGCAAATTTTTCATTGATGGGAAGAGACCCTCCTCCACTTGCTGCCATGGCAACCAGTGAACACTGTGTGTGTGTGTGTGTGTATTTTACAAAAAGGAAAGTCGTAGCTAGAAAACATGCACCATGTCCAATTCATATTTCATGACTGCAGTGTTCCATATCTCTCTCCCCGTGCACATCAGCCTCATACCTGGACACACCTACACACCCCAGCCCCCACCCCCTCTTTCCCCACAATGCATTTCACTCAACCGCTTCCTGCCAGCTGTTGGCCGACCGGGGCCGTGTAGCAGTGCTTGGCTGTCTCTTGCACCTTGCTGTGCCGCTCTGCATTCCTCGGCTCCATGGGGATGTTTACATTTCAAAACTCTTCTGGTGGAAACTAAAGAGCCGGAGTTGACAGACATGAGACGAAGGGGTTCAGGACTAGAGAGACAGGGACGTGGACACTGGAATACAGAAAATGAGTATGTCACTCAACATCCCTTTTATATTCAAGTTAAAATCTGCTGAAGAGTTTTCTGAATTCAAACCAAACTCGAACTGAACCAAACCAGTCAGAATTCTTCCAGTAAAAAGTAAAATGACTGTATTTATAAAGCTTTGAAAAGAGCTTTATAAATACAGTCAGTTTACTTCTGATGACCACTCAAAGTGCTTTACATTACAATTGAAATTCACAGCACTGCTATCTATGCACCTTTACCTTTTTGTGAATAGCTTTCACACACCAACGGAACATCGGAAGCAATTTGGAATAAGTTATCTTGCCCAAGGACACTTCAATGTGCCGACTGGAGGAAATGGGAATAGCGAATGACTCCACTCCATTCCTGAGTTGTAGCCTTAGAGTTTCAAGAGGCGTTCTTTCAAAACAACCTGTGTCTACTACAGAGCAAATTCTGAGCTGACACCTCTATGGTTCAAGTTTTGTTAAAATCATGTAATGAATGCTACTCTGTGTGAGTAAAATTGTAAAATTACGTTGGTTTATTAAAATGAACCAAAATTGAGTGTTGAAGTAGGTAAGACATGTTTCTTGTGATTTTTCTACACTAGTATATTGTTTCCACCTTAGCAACAGAGCTGGTATTGTTGGTATGTGCATGTCTCACTATGGGGAAAAAATGCTATTGTAGTTGTGTCGTGCTACTGTAAAACAACTGTTACAGAGGCAGTTTAAAGTATCTGCAGATGTTTTTTCAGATTTTTGTCACTTAATTGAGTCACACCTGCAAAGTAATTTGGCTTTAAATGGAGGCTGAGTACAAAGATATGTGGTGTCCCACCAACAAGTACTCACTATATGTTTTTGACAGACACTAATTTTCAATGGATTTCCTAGAGAACATGGTTTTGATGTGTTTGTTATAACTGACACCTCCTGTTGATAGAATATGTGAGTATTAAAGTGAGTATTAAAGATATAACTCATATCTACATGTATTGTTATTTTGAAAACTCAGGGTGAAAAGCGAGTTTTCTCTGCCTTATGAATATTGTAAAATGTAGATTCACCACTCCCCGCTCAACTCCTATTTGATAAAGAAAACAGTAGAGGCAGAGAGGACAGCATCGGCCATAAGGACATGGTGGCAACACATGTCCTTTGGGCTGCTGAATTCAAACGTTGTAAGAGAGATGACCTGTCTTGGAAGGTCAAACAGCATCATCACGCAGCAGACCACTGACAAAATCCATGACATGATTGATAAATGACTCACATCATCAGAGCAAGACATCTCCCAGTAACATGTCTGTGTAGTTATCCACAACAATCTCCCAAGTGATCAAATTGTCTCCTTGCTGGCACAACATCGTGAGGTAATGATACCTTTTTTGAGACGGATCGTAATCACAGACGATACTTGGATTCACCTCATCTGACCAGAAATGAAAGAACTCATCCAGTTGCTACACTTGCTGACAATCTTGTCAATCCTGAACACCCTGTCCTTACTTTAACCCTCGCAACCCAAAACATTCTGAGCTCATTTCCACTCTGCCACTGAAAACTATGCAGAGTGCATCAATTTAAGCCGATTTTCACCTTCCTACACACAGCTAAGATAAAGTAGGAGAGAAAAAATGGTGCAAAGGGTTCTATAACACAAGGATACACGCATACACATGTAGACCCATGCTGGATCTAAAGAGTGATGTCATGAATTACAGCTGAGTGAATGTAAAACAGGATTATGTTACAGAATAAAAGGACCATTAAAGTAACATGGTAATGTGTGTGTGTGATGGGATTAATATCAGGCCATCTGTATATATTAGACGTGGATGTCATGTATAGGATGGGATCACAGGTTAATGTGCGGCACGTCTGTTCATGGGTATGTGAACATGTATATAGACAATGTGTATTATAGTCCCTTCATTGTAAATGTGTGGGTGGGGCTGCAGCTTTATTGAGCTCTACAAACAATAATGGTGCAAAGAAGATAGTGTAGTTTATGTCAAGAGGGCAGATGCTAAAGCTAAAGCACATGTAGTTGCATGGTATTAACTCATGTCCAGAGCATGGAAAGAGCCGAACGACATACAACTGAAATAGGTTTAAATAAATAGTAAAAAAAATAATAATAAATACTAAATATTCTATTTAATGTATTGAATTTTCAGCTTTAACACTGAGTAGAAAAAGTTACAAATATGTTAAATTTAATGTATAATATAGTAAGTATTTATCCACTTTGAGAATTTCTTAACATTTTTCAGCAGGAAAAAACTGTTGGAAAATAGAGACATAAACTCAAACACATTTAGGTGCATTGAATTCATCTGATATAATTTACTCATTGTTATGAAATGGTAAATTGTAAATTACAAAATAGATTTTTTGTGGTAAATATTCAGAGAGAGAGGTGCTGGGTTTTTCTATTCTATAATATTGTAAAGAGATATATACATGTAATATAAAAATACAACTGAGCTGAATTTAATAATCTCAAGCACTCAAAAATTTCAAGTGCTCATTACATTTTAGCATGCTAGCATGACCAGTTAAGGTTAAAACAAAAATCCTGCAGAATGTTTTTGTTCTTGATTATTAAATAAATGATTACTGAGTATGCTGTTCTCATTCATATGATATGAGCTTTACTGTTATAAAGTTGTCACCTTCTTCACGACAGAGTCCATGTTTACCACAAAAACATTTTTACCAAAGGAGAACATGCTCTATGAATTCTATTATTATGAGACTGAAAATAATTGTACCAACACAACTTAAAGATACAACACTGTGTCATCGACATACGAACAGAGAAATTCACTCTTAGAATAGACAATAGATGCTTAGAATACACACTCTTTTACCCACAGGTGAGACATTGTAAAAAGATTATATTGATTTTTCTGTGTTGCATAATATGAGTCCCAAGTCAGCACAGGTCATAATCTGATTTCTTGCTGCCCATGTGTGCTGCTTGACTGATTAAATGCCATATTACCATGTAACCTTTAGCTGGAGCGTTAGCACACACACACAGCCAACAAGTTGTGTAGGCAGAATTTGCTGCCATTCATCTCCCACAAATGGTTACATACACACCTCTATACACGGATAGACTCGTTCTCTCCTGCTTTCTTTCTGTGTTTAGATAGAAAAACTGGAATTATGATCGAACGCAAGTGATATACTGTACATCATAACCATGAGTGGTGTTACAACGTGAAGTTGAAATATGTCAGTTAAAAACAGGATATAATTGTTAAACTTCTATAGGCAACAACAGGAAGCAGAATTGAGTTTTTTCCAGTGTAATGAGCAGGACAGTGCAGAGGTTTAGCAGCTTCTGTAGCTAAAGGATAAAGGCTAGTGTGAACACTGAAGCTCCCTCACTCAGCCACCTCTGTAGCTAATTGTGGCCTTAGGCTACAGACACTCAGACGAAGTGTTTATAGAGGAACAGAGAGGAGAACCACTCTGTCTCTTTCTCCTCTGGCCTTTCCATTCATTTTTTTTTCTTGCTTTGCTTTTTTTTTTTTTTTTTTCCCTTTTCACCGTTTTGTTGAGAAATTATGCTGTGCTGCATATTTTGCAGACATTAAAAAGCCATAATAAAGACATGTTTAATGTATCTGTTTAAAACTGATGTTAGTCTATGATTTACAGGAATGTGTTGTAAATAGAGTTGACCTCTTTTCATGCTTCCCCCCTCATTTCCACACTTTTTTCGTCTCACCGGCAAATGTCCGACTTGTTAGGTAATTCCACCCACTTACTTGTAAGCACTTGTGGCGCAAAATAAATGCAACCACATGCTGCAGTTTGTGAGTGTGTGTGGTCTAGATATTTATCCTGTTGTGGGGACTTAAGTCTGTTTACACACGCACACCTTATGGGGACAAAATGCAAATCCCCATGACATCATAGAGTCTCCAGGAAATTAATGTAAGTCAGTGAAGTGTCCTCTGAAGTCATGGAAACCAGACGTGTGTGTGTGTGTGTGTGTGTGTGTGTTTGAAGTTTACAAATACTGTCAAATATACAAAGTAAATGACCTATGTTTTATGTCTGAGAGATTCTTGATTTAAGATAAAATCATTCATCATTTGCTGCTGCGTATTTTATAGGAATGTGTTTACCAGACTTCTGTCACAAAAATCTGTACTGTACACCTAAGATCAGCTAATGGACAGTATAAGAAATTACAGGTCATAGCCTTTACTGTTGCCAAAAAGTGGATCTTTTCGAAAAGTACAGAAAATGCTGCCAAAGTCATGTCTGTGAGAAGTATATGAACATCATGTCAAGTCATATTCTAACATTTTTCATAATATCTGTCCTAAAATTTGCAATGAAATGAAAAGAAAAGGAGGTAATAAATTTTAATTAGAAATGAATGGATTTATTTATTTGTCACTATCATGTACCTGTTGATTTTGCTCAATCAACAACTGTCTGTTGTATGTTGTTTTTCACTTCTCATTATGTGACGAATGTCATTCTTATTGGTTCCTGAGGTTTGGTGATTTTTTCCAATATGGACAGATTCCAGGTTTTGTAGAAAACCTTTATATAGTGGCATTTAACACTGTGAGCATGCAAGAATGAAAGAGCTACATGCTCCAAACTAAATGGCTTAAATTCTGTTCTCTCTGTTTTATCCTGTATTTTTCATTATATCCTAAGTACACATGATATTGTTTGTCTCCTCTAGTAATTGTTCATGTGTCAAAAAGATACTTGATGGAAATATTATGTGGAACAATTCATTATAAACACACTGATACTGCCTGTAAAATATAATAGAATAACAGAATAATAGCATCCTTACATATTCTATAAGTTACCATCTGTCTGTTGTATTTCCTGGAGACAAACTACCTGTGGCCTCTTATTAAAACAACTCTGCAGGCTTTTGTAGTTGTTGTTAGTGTCTGACAATGTTCTCCCTCTACAATATAAATGTATTTGTGCGTATCTCATCATCACAACAGATGCTAAGCACACTTTGTTATAGATGGAGTAGGAGCCATCTGTCATGTGCATAAAGCACTGCCTTTTCTGCTGCTCTTAAAATGCAGCAGCCTCCTCAGATCCCTTTAATGATGTATAGGATTTGAAGGATTCTCTCTCTCACTTTGTGTGTGTCTCTTTCTCTATTGGAGCCGTAGAGATCTTATGTAACATTTGTGGAATTACGTAAATGTTGGGGGTGGTGGTATCCTAGACTGGGGGTGGGGGGTGTTGTTTCTCTGCCCTTGGAGTGATGTGCCGTCCATCTCCGCTTGGGTCAATCCACACTGATTCAACACAGCTTTGGGATTTGACAATTGACCCTGTGTGTGTATGTGTATGTGTGTGTGTGTGTGTGTGTGTGTGTGTGTGTGTGTGTGTGTGTGTGTGTGTGTGTGTGCATGCGTGCATGCGCGTGTGTGCTTCACATCTGTACACTTCTCATAAGTATAAGTGACCAAAATTTCATGCCATCCACATTATTTACTGTATCCATACTTTTTTCTTCAGCGTGCATCAGCAACAGAGTGAGTAAATGTGCAGATTAGAAAGGATTAAAAAGAAAAAAAAGCAGGGATGTCAAAGGAATGGTTCATCCCAAATAACAAAAACACTTAATCCAGTGGAAACTCGCCATGCACAGAGTTGTGGTTATTTCTGGTCAGATATTCACTGGAACTTCCTACCAAAGAAATGGTCCCTGTTATTGACTCAGATTAGATTTTAATTTAAATTTAGCTGAATGAATCCTCTCCAGGCTTCAAACTGTTTAATTGTCAAGCTGTGTCAAATCACAAAACCATATTCATTATTCTTTTTTACCCATTGGTTTCATTGTAACTGTTCAAGCAGCAACAAGTTACAGCCTCATATTCTCGTTGGTTTATGAAGTCGAGTGACATTGCCCCAGTTTCAACGTAACTCCACCCAAATTTAGTTTTAGCAAGGCTGCACTTTAAAAGGTTTCACATTTCATGTTTCAACATCTGCACAGATGTTGGACCTGAATGAGTGCGTAGGGTAGATTAAAAGGGTTTGTCTCTGTATGCGCAGTGACAATGTTGTGTTTATAGTATCTATTTTTTTAATTGTTGGACATTGAGCCAAAATAGCAAATTTGTTAATAGTAACTCCCTTGTTACATAATGTTACTAGTACTTGTGTTTATGAGTCAACCATTTTTTGTGTGTTTGGTGATATTTAGCAAATGTACATAATCAAGTTTATTTGAAATCTGTTCATTACATTTAATTACTACCTTTGTTTTTAAAATAAAATGGCAATCAAATGATTATCTGAATTGTGCCACTGACTGTCCCTCTGTCATGTGTAATAATATACAAATGTTGTCACACTGTGGACTACAACCCTCTATCTCCAGTTTACACACACACACACACACACACACACACACACACACACACACACACACACACACACACACACACACACACAACCTCTCAAGATCAGAGTGGTTTTATTTGCCAGTTTGGTTTTGAGTCATGTTTCACACAAAGGAAACATCAGCTTGTCAATACAAACAGTATGGAAGAACATGTGAGACCCAACCTCCTGGGAGGTAACTCATTATATTTGAGAATGTCCAACTACACTACACATACCAGACATTATAAAAACTATAATAACCCCTGTAACAGTATTTACATATTTATGGATTCCTTAAAAACCCGTTTTGTCTATTTTTATCATAGACGATTTATTTAGTGCCTTAGTCTTTAGCCATTGCCTTGGAAACACGTATTTTTAATCAGCATATCCTACTCAAATTCTGTGAGTGAGACTGTGAATAGAAACCAACCTGTACTTTGATTTGATGTGCCTCTTCTGAAAATCTATTCTAAGACGTGTGGGTACATATAACACACCACACATGTCAAGAAGCCAAACTGATTGTTTCTTTTGGATAATCTCATGATATAAATGTTTCCTAATTCGCACCTCACACTATCTAATTTATTTAAAGGTGTAGGGGCAATTTCACCATTATACAGTAAAGATACACTGAAGCTAGAGGGGTTAGACAATGTCAATAGTTACTGTTACAACCTAAATTCCTATCATTAAAAACTCAGTTCATTTAATTCGCCTCTTTTAATAACATGCACAGTGTTTACTGTGTGTAAAATTAAATTCATCCAAGTCTTTAAGTATGAAGAAAAGCTAATAATATGTAATGTGATTAGGAATTCTAACAGCAGTGAAACCTTAGAGCAGCTAAACTAACTTAACCTCCAATCCTACTGATACTGGTTATAATGACATTAACCAAATGTACTGTGAAACATTTTATTGCCATTGGGTCTGTAATCTACCTTTGTGGTATGTCACATTAACATAAAGATCTTCTCTTCATTAGTGGCTCCTATATAATGCCAGTATTAGAGCTATTCTCACATGGGCAGAAGCAGCAGCTGTAAGTGGAGGCAGAGGGTGAAGACATGATTAATGATCACTCGTCTCAAACCAACAATCTGCTATAATAAGCAATTAATTTGAAAATTATAAGAAACCTAATGTTAATTACGCTCAGTTGAATTTGCTAAGGGGCACAAGTTAGCCTCGATTTAACAGATCTAGTGTCAGTGGTTTGAGCTTATGAATAACAATTGCTTTACACCAGGGCAACTTACAGCAGGATTTGATGAGAGATAGTAGTGGATTCATAGTACAGCCTCACCATCACTTAGACTGGCTAGCAAAGAGTTTACACCAGTCTTTTTTGGGGGTTAATGTAGCTGGTAATTTTCCAGAATATCGAAAATTTAAATGTCTTACAACAGCGGGTTGAGAAGGCGGGTGTGTCTCTCTGCTTTGACATATTCGAATAATATACAGTGTGGAGTCTAGTCATGACCAAACATTCAGTCACATGACCAAATATTCAGTCACATGACCAAATATTCAGTGAATCTGTCAGACTGGACCTTTGCAAATATTAGCTTATATGTTTATATTTACAATGTATTGGCAAGATATTATATAAGTTACATGATATTAGTCCAGTATTAATACATTTGTTTATTTGGCACATTTTCCACTGGACATTTTAGGCTTTTTTTTTTCTTTTTTTTTTTTTTTTGTCTCACTAGTTGTGATACTAAGAGCTGTCACGTGCCAACCAATGTAACTCCTGCCTACTTGTATTGGGGCTTTGGTATTTATTAACCAGTAACTTGTGTGGTCACTTCCTTTAATAAGAGCCTGTTCAGTTTAATATTGTTCCCTAAACGCCTCACAAGCAGTAAATGGTGTGTAGGTGGCTACACACAGAGAGCGGCCTCTTAGTCCTCACTCTTTTACTGTGGTGCACTCAAGTCAGACAAATATGTGGCAAAAAATTAGTTTGAAAATAGCCAGAAAAGGAATTCTAATTCTGATTTTATCTACCTTGATGTGCCACCCAAGTTGAGCCTATTAATGCTGTTTTATACAGTTTTTTTTTTTTTTTTTTTATTGTATTCCTGCCCCAGTCTTGCTTGATAAGTAAAAAGCAAAACTGTACAGACCAGGCTGACATCAGCAGGCCTCTGCAGTGACACCACCCTCTCAAACTCCACTAATCTTATTAAGTATTCTGAGAAAAAAAATAGATGCGAAGCAGTGAGTGAGACACAGAGTTGCATAATGTCTGGATTGGGAAAAAGGGGAAAAAAAGTCAATATGATTTATAAAAGCTGCAGCATTAAAGCTGTTTCTGGACATGTATTATATGAATAAGTTCATGTTTTTTGGGGTCACGAACAGGCTGCAGTTTCTCTGAAAGGCTTTATACAGTAAAGGATAGATGGAACAGGAAGGAAGTACAGATGGATGGACTGTTATTACGTCTGTCTGTACTTCAGCGTGTGATGTCCTCGTTGGTTCAGAGAGGCCTTCGACAATATCTGGATATTAAAGCGCAAAAGTGCTTTCATATTTCAAAATGAATAAATAACCATATCTTCTATCAGTTAACACAAAAAATATGTAAAACTGCATCCAGTTTCTTTGTTTCCTTTTATGCTGCAGGTCTTAAAAGCGACATCAACCATGGAAGCCGAAACAGGACTGTGACTCTGACCCGACTCTTTTTCATTTCTCTAACACACAAACATGAAGTGCATAAGTTGTGTGTAAGTTATGTAACGCGTCTGTCATAAGCTGATATTGGTAGATCAACAGACCATTGCATTTTGGCTCGTTCCCTCCATCAAAGTTATTAAAAAAAAAAAACTTACCACAAATAACACTTAGATTGAGGTAGCATAAATAATGAAAAAAGCCACATATTAGTAATACACAATAAAAATGTATTTAAAAAAAATGTAACCAAAATTTATGCCGTGATATCAGTTGAAAACAACACAAGATTGTGGAAAAAAGATCATAATATAGATTGGTATTAATGAACTAATGTTAAAACAAATTGATTATTAATTGAGCAACCCTTGTTCCTGCTTCCTGGAAACAAACTTTTAAGATAGAAAATCCACAAGTTCCTTCTCTGTTTATCAGTTTCAGATTCATTGAAATAAATAAGACGCTATCATTCAGTGATATTTCTTTATTCATGCTTTAGGAATTAACAGTAAAAGTGAATTAAGTGGAATATAAAACTACCAGCAGGTTGTTTCTTCCATCAGGAAGTGTTAAGTTGAGATGAATGCAAAGAAAAAGAAGAAAGAGAACACACACACACACACACACACACGCTTCATTGTTTGGGCTGTAGAAATGGGTAGCATCAATGAGTGTGTGTGACGTGTGTGTATATTTATGATGTTTTGCTCTGAATAATTATGAATAGCGACACAAATGTGTCAGATGTGAGATGTTACATAGACTGAACTTCATAGGCAGCAGTGTTCTGTGGCTCTGTTGTTTTGTCCATGTTGTGTGTGTGTGTGTGTGTGTGTGTGTAGCACTAATCTTGGCACCGGCTGTTTGGCTGTGAAGGTTTGGTAGGAAACACATTCCACTGCTGGAAATGGAAAGTGAAGTTGTTTTCTGAGAGTTTTTACCTACAGAGATGACAACCACTCCTTACTCACTGACTGAATTTGACATCAGAAGTGTTCAGCTGTCAAAAAGTTATCAGCTTTTAGATAGAGTAGACTTTTCAGCAGTTTAGAAAGTGAGGTGAGGAGCTGTGAGGAACAACATGATTTGTATGATCACATTGAAGCTGTGGAGCCTTGGTAAGATACTTGACATACATATCACCAGAACAGCTTCAACAGCTTCAACTGATTAATTCTACAAGTTCTTGGGGCTCTGCTGGATTCTTCCAAAAGATGGTGATGATGATGGTGGTGAAAAATGTTGTTCACACCTGTAGATGTTCATATCATTGAGGCCCAATGTAGCCCCATCTTTTTAAAAGTGTGCGTAGCCCTGTTGTTATCGCTTTAATAAACACAGTATGTGTGTCTCTGTTTTTCTTTTCTTATTTTAAACCGTGATTAGAAAGTATAACTGCACATAGTACAAATTGATCACTTTGATAATATTTTTTTCACACAGTTGAAATGTATAGCTTTGTATAGTTTTGTTTTTTAATAGGATTTTGGGTGAAAATGCTTTCATTCCACTTACCTCTGCGCAGAAAAATAGACTTTATTTCTATTTCCTAGCTGCAGTGCAGTGTCTGTGCAGTCGAGTCGGGCAGAACACGAGTGGTATGAGCGGTCTAATCTGATAACACGCATTCTAAACGAAATCAGACACAAACCGCGTCCACACAGGTTTTGGTATAAATCAGGCCTTATCCAGTCAGCATGCAGTTTCACCTCTCCCTTACCGCTTGCTCCAGAAAAGAAAAAAAAAACTTTGCGGCTTCAAATGATTATCAGTAACGGTAATGCTGTAACTATTGATATCGTAATTAATTTGATTACCTGTTAGTGAAAAAAAAAAATTACCCACCGGTGGTCCGATACGGGGCATATGGAGCTGTTGATAACACTTATTCGTGAGGATGGTTCAGGTGGGTTCTGATCTTCCCTTAATTAAGCTGCAGTAGGATTAAGCCACTGGGGGAACTCCAGTGATGCAGTGTGCAATTCCTTTTTGTCTGTCTCTCCTCACCCTTCTTGTCTTTATATAATTATACTATATATGTAAGTAAGTACAACTACATAAGTAATATTATATTATTATAATTATGTAATAGTTGTGTGCCCTTTTCCATAGTTGTTTCCATTAAAAGGGAGATTTCCCCTCCACTGTCTGGAAAAGTGTTTATTTCTCTTTTATTTATAATGTTTATGTCACACATGTTAGGGTTGGTTTGGTGCTATACACATGAAATTGAATTGAACTGAATTGAATGGTGCCCATGCTGATCTCTGTCCACTGAGACAGCATCAGGATTGAACCATGGGGCAATGGAAGAAGGTGACTTGGTCTGATGAATTACGTTCTTTTATTTTTCTATTCCCACATAAGCAAAACACATGCTGCTTACCTAAGGAAGACATGATACCAGGATGCACTATGGGAAGAAGATTAGCTGGTGGACCAGCAGTGACATTTGGAACAGGGTTGAGAGGGTTACTTTAAAAATGTCTTCCAGTACAGTTACTAGTTACCTGATAAAATGTATTCAGTAACGTAATCCAAGAACCATAATATTTAAGTAATGTATGATGTATGTATATATGTAATGTAATGTACTTTTGGATTACTTCAACACCAGATATCCTAATAGCGACAAAAGAAAACTGAATTTCAATAAAATGACTAACTTTGCATTCTGTGCATTCAACAGAACAACGTAACCTTAAAAAAAAATTGAGGAAAACAAATTTAGGCAGTACTTCTACAATGGAAGTGCACGTCTCCACACAATAAAGTTTATTAAGAAAAATATCTGCTCCTTTTACATACCTGACACAATACATTCTGTTTTAGTTCACAGTACAGATCAAGAGCTCCCATAATGTTGTTTAAAACAAATCAAATGTTTACCTACTACATTTTCAGCAAAAAAGTATGGATCTACAGAACAGTATACAACACATAAATAAAGTCTGCTCCTTACACAGTAAACACAAAATTATTTTAAAATTATTTTAAAAAATATGTTAGTTTTTAACATGGAGGAAGAGCACTCAAGTAAGAGTAAGCTCTAAAGACCAGTATTAACAGGTTCGCTAGCTAACTAGCATTACTTACCTATAAATGTTTCTTCAGTCTGGAAGTTGAGTCCTTGGATGATGACAGGTGTTTCATAGCTGGAAGGCACAATTTGCATTGCACAGTGTTGTTGTTGTTCCCCCTTTTCTTCTACAAATATAAAGTAATACCAAAATTTCCACCCGGTAAATGTCTTCTTTTCAGCAGAGGCCGTGCCAAGTTGCAAGTTTCACATGTACTGCCAGACGTGAAGTGTCGTAGTGCGCTGTGTGTATGACAGTATGTTCTTTTCCCTCCATCTCTAATTTTAAATGAGAAAATAATATTATTTTTGTATCCTTATTATGTAACGCTGTTCCATGTATTCTGTTACTCCCCCAAGCCTGCATTGGAAATATTGTGGAATTCCCATTTTTGCAGTCGTCAGGTTTTTAATGACCAAACAATGGCATGACCAATACATCAATACATGGCATCTTAATGCTTAGAATATTTTTCATTCCCAACTGTGATGTTCCTACCTGGTTAAGAAGGGAACATTAGACATGTTGAGTTACACTTATTTTAAATGTTTTTTTTTCACTGGCAGCTCCACTTCATGTCAGACTTTCTCTCTCTCTCAGTGTGTGTGTGTGTGTGTGTGTGCTGCTGTCAGTTCCTATGAGCACGCAGGCTCATGTTGTGTTTGCGACACACAGGGCAGGCTGAAGCTGAAGCCGCCTGACTCAAAAGCTCTCGGCTGTTGAGAGAGAGAATGTCACTGCACATTGGGTTGCCTTCACATTACACAAGTGCATGCACAAACACACACACACACACACACACACACACACACACACACACACACACACACACACACACACACACACACACACACACACACACACACACACACACACACACACAGCAAACAGCAAACAAACATGAAGCAGGTAAGTACACACACACATACTCACTGCAACCAGATAGTACACCCACACAGCAAGCCAAGCAAATCCCAAATACACACACAGTCGCACTGAGTTGAGGCTATTTTTATCCCTGGCCACTCGTATGCAGTCTCATATGCAACAGGAAACAATAAGAGTGACAGTGGCACATTTTGACATGCTGTGATTGGTCGACTGATTGGCCACTGTCAGACATTGATAGATGTACGGCGTCACCTCTGTTGGGTCAAGGGTCAAAGTCATATCTCTCACAGCCTCACTCTGAGCATCAGCAGGCACTGATGAATTCACATTCTAGGTGAATCCTTCTGCGGTTCTTCTTCACATTTACTAAACTTGAATTTCAAATTCTTTTCAGTCTCTGTGCCTGAAAGTGCAGGTGTGGTTCAGGCAGGTTTGTCATGCTGAGAGAAACAAACGAAGGTGATATTTAGGGCAAATTTCAACCTGAAGTGAATCCTTGCTGTTTCCTACATTGATGACTTGAATAAACAGCTAAAAAAACAAAAAAACAAAACAAAACAAAAAACAGTTCTTACCTAATTTTGTAACAGAGCCAAATTGAGGTTATAACTGGATTTGTTATATATTGTTTTGTTTAAATAATTAATCAGGTCAGATGTGGTCAGATAGACACAATAACCTCATGCAAAAAAACACGTATGCTTATAATGTACATATAAAGCTAGAGAGACTTGATACTGAGTCGGGTCTATGGCCAGAACCTTATTAGAATGAATTTACATGAATAAAAAAACACAACATACAGAAATGGTATATTATTATAAAAGAAACTAGTTAACAAGATGACTCCAACAATGTGTTTTAACCTTAATTTCAATGTCTCAGTGACAATTATATCACAGCTAGAAATGCAGCAGAACTCAACATCCACTCTTTTCTACCATGTTGGGAACTTGTTGGAAACTTTGTGGTCATTTTGAGACAGACTTTGTTTGTTTGTGTCCAGTGTTAAATTACCCAGCTAGTCACTCATTGCACATTGCTGCCATGGCCTCCTGCTGGGGATTTTCATTGTTTCCTCTATCGGCTTTGTACCTGAATTTCTTGCACCGTCTGTTGCTGCCATCTGCTGGTCATTTGGCTACGAGACAGATTACAAAATGAGATTTATGGTTTAAAGCCCCAAATCTGAGTTGTCCTACCTACCTACCTACCTACCTACCTACCTACCTACCTTCCTACCTTCCTACCTTCCTACCTTCCTACCTTCCTACCTACCTACTTACCTATGTGAATCAATCCTGAAAGTAACTTAAAGAGGTTAAAGTGTAATTTCATCAAAGGAAAGGGGCCTTTTAAAACTAGGTCATCTTTGTAATGTAATGTGAAGTACAACTATTTGTTCAAAAGATATTTTTGAAATTAGTCTTCTATAGCTAGAAAAAAATGACATTTATATTGTTATTGTGGTTATAATTAATATATTTGCCCTGAAATGAAAAATCCTACAATAAGCAGAATGTGCAGTTGTGCAAAATCTGTATCTGTGCAGTTTTTTCCACTGGTGTTTCAAGCACATTCAATAATTCAGTGTTTATTATTTTTTTCTTCTTTCCTTTTTTTACTGTTTCAACATTTGTGTGTGTGTGTTTTTTTCTTTCTTTCTCTGCAGCAATCCACGAGTTCCCGAGGGATTACTTCACCAATCAGGAGCGAGCTGAAGGAGCAGTGGGCCTGCATGTCCTCTGTGTGAGTGTCACCTGAAGCACACACTGGTTGGATACGATTTCTTTATGAAAAACCTGCTGAGATGGAAAACAGCAGCAGAAATCACACCTGTTTTTTTTTTTTTTTTAGCTCTTTGCTCAAAACAGCATTTAAAAAATACTAATGATTATCAATGTAATCATTTTACAAAGCATAACTTTTCCTTCAATGTGTAACTGGTTGTATTTAGACGTTTTCATGCTCTGTGCTCTTATCAGCAACAAAAATATCAAACCCCACAATCATCTGCACCATGAAATCTGATTTAT
The DNA here is from genome assembly GCA_016801845.1 of Polydactylus sextarius. NCBI lineage: Eukaryota > Metazoa > Chordata > Actinopteri > Polynemidae > Polydactylus > Polydactylus sextarius. Next base: position 1,119,872 of record CM028911.1, read on the forward strand.
CTTCCTAAATCCACAAGATCATTAAATCCTCTTATTTTGATGATGAGCAGTTTGCCTACAGTGATTAGCTTCCACTGGACGTATTTCTCACTAGCTTCTTCCTTTTGCATCATTTTTATTAAATGATGCAATCATGGAGATTGATGACATAAAACATAAGCTAACAAGTAATTCCTGCTGGATGTGATTAAGCTCGCTAACACTGTGGAGGTCGGACAGTGCTGCCAACATAATGTTGTTGTTACCTGATCTGATCTTGTAACCACTTTCAGACTAATGATATGACACAGAATTACTTCACACAGACTTGTCATATTTCCTCCCAGGCAGTTGGCGTTCCACCAACTCAAACAGGAGCAACAGCAACATTAACACTGTTGTAACAACACATAAATAAATCGTTCTATACATCCAGCATCTTTTTTGAAGACAGAGACATCATTCTTCTGCTGAGATACCTGTAACCTGAAGCCTATGTACAAGATAGATAGATAGATAGTCTTTGATTTGTCTTCTAAAGCCAAATCAAAGACTTTATAAGACTTGTAACTGCAACCCTCAACCTGAATATAAGATGAAACACTATCATGATCATCCCTGATCCCTGATCAACAGATATGTTGTTGTGAAAACTGTGAAAACTAACACTGGGTGAACCCAGTATGGGTTGAGTATAGCTTCACCTGAATGAAGAAAAATGTAACTTATATGAAATGAAAATGTGAATAGACACAGTGAAAATTTATAAGACATGCTAAACTGTCCTCACCAAAAGCACCTCCCTCCACCTTCACCAGCCACAAAAAGAAGAGTGTGACACTTCTCTAAAGAGACTGGGACATCACAGTGGCACAGTGGTGTTAAACACAGAGGACTAGCACTCAAAGATGATCAGTCTCCTCAGTCACACAAACACCTATGAAACCCTGAGGGGAGATCCCACCAGCGGTCACAGAAAAAAAAAAGTTAGAAAGTTAGCTGCCCATAATAACTGGAAACTCTGTAAGGATTCACAAGGAAGGAACTCCGCTCAGACCAATGAGCAACAACATTAACTCAGTCACCTACAGCAAATCCAAACAACAAAGTCATCATCATGTCTCCTCTTGTTGGAAACACACCACATCATGTCAAGAAGACTCGCGTTGGAGATGGAAAGTTGGACTCAGATTTCAATGTCACTTCTCTTTTTGCCCACATTCTCACCACAACAACAAAAAAGTCTAAGCCGTCAGGAAACGACTTTGTCAAGATTTTACTGGACAGAACAAACCTCACCATAGATCACACTGTCATTCTGCTTCACATTTACCTGAACACCACCAACAAATGTTTCTCTGTCTGATTTTATTGACAAATCTATACATGGAGAAGGTGTCTGCTTCTGTAACACCATTACACCTCTGTCCTCAGGTCTCTTTCCTATTCTTGAATCCAATCTCATCTGAGCACACTGACATATCTTAAATCTGGTGAAAAACTGTGTTTTTGTTGTGTGTTGATGCCCCTGCAGGCAGTCTACATGTTCTATGCCCTGGCCTTGGTGTGTGATGACTACTTTGTCCCATCATTAGAAAAGATATGTGAGGTAAGATAACACTGCAGTTTTGCTTCTTACATCAAAACTCAAGAACTCTCAGTAAAGCTTGAATTTGAATTTCTAACATGACTTTCTTGTTGTTCCCTTGTTCCTTTCTTTCCTCCTGTCTTTATTGCTTTCGTCTACATCAGCGCCTTCATCTGAGTGAGGATGTTGCCGGGGCGACCTTCATGGCAGCAGGCAGTTCAGCTCCCGAACTGTTCACCTCTGTCATTGGTGAGAAACACTGATGCACTCAAACACATGTTCTTTTTCTTACACACGAGATTAAACTTACATATTTAAGGTCTATATTTAAGGCACAGTGCCAAGTTCATTTGCAGATGCTGCTTCAGCTCGTGTTTCATGACCTACATCATGGTGGATGTTCGGCTCTGGTTTGGATCATTGTCCTGTTATAGAATCCAGCCTCTTTACTAACTGTCTGCAGGACATTCATTTCCAAAATTTGCTTGATATTTGTTGGAATCTATCTGTGCAGTGTCTTCTGTGCCTGTCTGCTGCCATACAACCTTAAAACAGAATATTCATTCTGCAGTTCTTGACAGATGACACTGTTATTTTCTTCAAATGCTGTTCTTCTTGACCAGACACATGTTTGACATTTGTGGCCAAAGAGCTCAACCATAATACCTTTTGTAACAAGATCACATATGACTCTTTCATTCAGACCCAGTTTGTGCATCAGCACTGCACATTGGAACATTTTGAGATTTGGTTTGCAGCTTTTGTTGAAATATCTTATTTTCCACTAAAAATGCATTTTCTTAATGAAAAAAAATGGAAAGAATCAGATTTAGATTATATAAATCAGTTATGACAATCAGTTATTGTCTTCCTGGTGCGTTTAGGAGTGTTCATCACTAAAGGTGATGTTGGGGTCGGCACCATCGTGGGCTCAGCCGTCTTCAACATCCTCTGTATTATTGGAGTGTGTGGGATATTCACTTTACAGGTACAGCAAACAACACAGACATACTATTATTTTAAGTTTTAGTGAAGTTTTTTTAAAGTAAGTTTTTTTTCTGTCAGTCTCATTTTGTTTTGTGGACAAAAAAAATCTAAATTATAATTCAAGAGCGCTTTATACATCTATATTCTATATCTAGGAAAAAAAAACAAAACATGGATAAATATATCCACTATTTTATGCCAAGCCTCTGGCAATAGTGTTTATTCAAAAAGTTATTAATATTTTATTTTCTGCCTCAAGCGAGTCTGATTTTTTTTTTTTTTTGTAGTTACATTAACGTTCACATAAAAAGTTTGGGATGAAAATGACACATTGTGTCTCATCACAACCACATTTGTTTTGCAGTAAGAGTAACAGTGTGTGGGTGGGAGAAAGTAAAGTCCTGTTTACTGCTATAATCCCACAAGCAAATGAGAGAAACATGATTGAAAAATTTTTTTTTTTCCGTTATTATATTACAGGTTATGTAAGGCACAAATACAAGCACACACACACACACACACGACAGCTTGGTATAACTTGTTAGCAGCGTAGTGTTGAGCACCTCGTAGAATGTGTTACCCAACAGAACAGAAAGTAATTGTGTCTCACTCGTCCTGTTTGTTTTTGTCTCACAGACCATTCGTCTTTCCTGCTGGCCTTTGTTGCGAGACTCTGTCTACTACACTCTGTCTATTTCTGCTCTTATAGTGGTAAGAACAAGTTACTTACTTACATTTACTTTGAACAGTCAGAGCTGGAGAAAGACGGATTAGCTTGTGGGAGTGTGAGAGTGACATTAATAGGAAGAAAGCAGTAAATCAGAAACAAAATATTATCGACTGACAGAAATGATCTTGAATGGCGGTATATTGTCAGTTTTTTGTTGTCCCCCAGTTTTGAAACCAGATGCATTTTTGAACCCAACTGTCCAATGGTCCAACTAAATTTCCCTCATGGAAATAAAATGTACGCTTACGGCAGTTGTGTAGACAGATGTTACCATTCAATAACTTTTCACTACTTTGTCATATTTCTTTTTCTTTCTACAGTTCATATATGATGAAAAAGTGGTTTGGTAAGTCAAATTCATGTATGATGTAATTCATGTGATGTGACAAGACAAAACGTCACTTTCAACTTCAGTTAACACAACAATGAGTGAATTGAGTCAATCTGTGTTTTCCAGGTGGGAAGCTCTGACGTTGATCCTGATGTACTTCGTCTACATTTTGATCATGAAGTAAGTGACACAGACTGGTCTTTAACAACTGATTGTTATTGATTGAAAAATAAGGGCACTTGACATAAAACAAAGGGTCACTAACACATTGCTTCTGAACAATCTGTCAAATGTTAACTGGTCAGATTGCTGTCTTATAGATTGATTATTTTTCATAACCACATGAATGAATCTTCCCACATATATTCTTGTTGTAACTATTGTCTGTGAACTGGATCACATCGTGTGTGTTCCAGGTTGAATTCCCATGTTGTTCGTTTTCTGGAGAGGAGGAAGAAAAACTCGTCCAGTTTGAGGAACGGAGCAGCCAGTAACGCTGAGATAGATGATGGCTGTGATGCTACAGCTGTTCTGTTGAAGAAAGGTCTAAATTGAATTTATAGTATTTTTTATTTTATTTTATATAACAACAATAGACAAAGCACTGAAGACTAACAAATCTGACATAAACCGTTAAAGTGCTATTATACTGTCTGTTCTAGTACAGTTATAATGTGCTGTGGAATACATGGACATGTTCTGTAGTGGTTGTGTGTGTGTGTTTTGCAGCGAACCACCACAGAAAGACATCAGTGTTGATGGTGGATGAGCTGCTGTCAGCGTACCCACATCAGCTCTCGTTTTCTGAGGCCGGGATGCGGATCATGATCACCAGCCACTTCTCTCCCAGAACTCGCCTTACGATGGCGTCACGGATGCTCATTACTGAGGTAAGTATGAACACAGATGTGCTATTATTGCATTTTTGACTGCAAAGTTAGTTAGTTAGTTAGATATGCATTTGATCATTTTCTTAATGTTGAAGATGATTCTGTGTATACACACCTGTATGTCACCTAATTCTTATGACTCGTTAAAGGAATGTGTTCTTAACCCCTCCTGCTTTTGTGTTTTTTTGTATTTGTGTTTGCATGTGTGTGCGGATGCGTGTTCACAACACAGAGACAGCGTCTAATCAACACGCGGACTTTGACCAACGGTGACTCTGACGTTCCAGTGAGAGGAGGAAGCAGACGGGGCTTAGAAAATGGGCTGTCCGGAGCAGAGAGGGGTGCCGTTTGTCATAATGACCAAGAAGCAGGAAATGAGACGGAGAATGAGGACAACGAGAACAACGAGAATGATGAAGAAGAAGAAGAAGAGGAGGGAGAGGGACCATATGTTCCCTTCCAGTGCCCAGGTATTGTACACAATTAGTAAATGTGTACATCTTGTAAAAGAAATCCACAATTTACACCTGTATAGTCAGAAACAAAGTTGAAATAATTGGATTTTAAAATACGACAGACAGTGCATGTATTTTGAGAGGACATAACACTCATATCGTCCATGTTTGTCGGTGCTGACACATCATGTACTGTAAATTTGCAGCTGGTGTGTGTAACAAGCTGAAGTGGCTGCTGGCCTGGCCTCTGTGCCTTGTGCTGTACTTCACTGTCCCCAACTGCTCCCTGCCTCGCTGGGAGAACTGGTTCATGTTGTCCTTCTTTGCGTCCACCCTTTGGATTGCCGGCTTCTCCTACATCATGGTCTGGATGGTGAGAAACAGGAAGAAACGAAGGACATTTAGATAAAAAGACAACACTTTTTTAGTGATATGCTGTACCCTGAAAGTTAATTATATCTGTGTGAAATCTTAAATATCTCTAGCAGCTACTAACAAATGGAATTAATCTGTCAAGACTTTGATTTATTACATAAATCAAACTACCTACCGTTATTTTTTATTACATTTTAATATTTTTTTCCTCACAATCTTCTATTGTTTTTGCTGTTAGTTGCAACAAATAGTTAATAAAACACACATACACAAGCATAACTGCCCAAACATGTGCACTAATAGTCTGTTTCTGTCTTTGTTAGGTGACAGTTACAGGTTTCACATTTGGCATCCCAGATGTCATCATGGGCATCACCTTCTTGGCGGCTGGCACCAGCGTACCTGACTGCATGGCAAGTCTGATCGTGGCAAGACAAGGTAATCGCACATGGATACTCAAAAATAACAGAGTCAACAGTTTACAAACAAACACACTATGAGAGGCAAAAATCTTGTTGTTGTTTTTTTTTATGTCTTTAAATATATAAATAACTACATGGAAGATTGGCAGGAAATGATCAAAAAACAGCAGGGGAATGACGTAGTAAATGTTTCAACTGATCAGGGGTCAGAGTTTTTTCTAGTTATGACTGGTGTCATACCTAGAATCAAACCAGGATAGAGTCAAACCAGGGACCTGCTTCAACCATGAACCATGCACCCTAAACACTTGCCTATTTGTGGAAGTAGAGGGAAGTGTCTGCTAGTCGGAGGGTCAGTGGATAGATTCCCATCTCCTCCGGTCTGCATGTCCATGTGTCTTTGGACAAGATACTGAATCGATGGTTCTTCCTTTGGTGTTTGAATGTGTGTGAATGATTTGTTACAAATAGTGCACAGTGTGTAACGCTGTGTGGTTGTGAATGTTAACTGTAGTGTAAAGTGCTTTGAGTGGTCATCAGAAGACCAGAAAAGGGTTATATAAATACAGTCGATGTAACATTAAGATTTTCTGTAAATTTGAATTTAACTTTAGCATATTTCATGTCAAGAACATCTCTCATTTCTTGCCTTTCTTGACCGTTCACCAATTATGCAGTTCCTCCCTTTATACATTATGTCTTTTTGCTCATCATATTCATACACCGATAGAATAAACATCACGGACAATTAGAGGTTCAGTAGAAGACACTTCAACATGGCGACCAGAGGAGATGGGAATCGAACATCCAACCTTCGGTTTAGTACAGAACTCTTGGAAAAACAAGTAGAATAAAACTTGCTCATCTGGTCGTCATGGTCGTCAAGTGGATTACTATAAATCTACACCAGTTGCACATGTGTATGTCATGGCTACCAGCTAGGTTGTATTTCTGCAGTATCACACTCACAGTTACTGCCTGATGGAAGCCAAACTGAATCAAAGTGATGCCAGTATCAAAGAGCTGGAGAGAGGGAAGAGATGACAGAGATAGAAAAGGGTGGACCTCTGAGGGGGCAGTGGTGGGCCTGTCATCTTTTTCCGCTGTCCCTCTTCTGTCCCTGTGATGAGCCTGTAAAAGAAAAGGGGGTGGAGATGGAGGACAGCATGAGGTCCCTTCCTCCATCCTTTCATCTGTGTTTATTCTTGCCCCCACCATTAAATATTTAAACGTCCCTGTCTGTCTGTCTGTCTGTCTGTATGTGGTGGCTCACTGAGATGAACACTCGCCTCTGCGGTTTTGACATCCATCGTTTGCTTCGATGCCGCTGTCGTATCGTTGTTTCTTTTGGGATGTCAGTTGCAGTGATCTCACTGGGATTGACCTACGTTCCTCACCTCCTTTCTAAATTCTTGCTGTCACCTGCCCCTTTTCATGCTGTCTCTCATTTCTCTGCATTTCTTTTTCCATTCCCATGTTTCTTCTGCTTTACAACTCCATCTCTTGCTTTGTCTTTAGGGATGGGAGACATGGCGGTGTCCAACTCCATCGGCAGTAACGTGTTTGACATCTTGGTGGGGCTCGGTCTCCCCTGGGCCTTGAAGACTCTGGCTATCAACTATGGTTCTGCTGTAAGCAACACAATTTAACACAAATGATACAGAGACAAACATGACATGAGTTAGACATGAGCCATCAGGAGTTTCTAACTTTGTCTACTGTTCCTAAAACATGCTATATAGCTGTAAGTGGAGAGGTCATAGTATCTGACGTAGTTGAATCTAAGGCAACTGGACTGTTGACTTGAGATTTTTGGAGATGCTTCACCTCTCATCCAAGAGGCTTCTTCAGTTCTGATGAATAGCTGTGGATTGACAGAATTTAACCACTCTGACAAATAATTTATCTCAGACAAAGACTGATTCGCACAAAAGATTGCAAACCTAACAAACCCTGGACAAGAACATGGCTCAGCACAGAAGAGTCAACTCCTCAGGGCATGACTAAACTGTACCTACATCATACAAAGGCAAGAAACACTCCCTTGAAGACATAGATGGACACATCTTGGACAGACAAGACAGATGGTTTGAAAGGGGAGTAAAGGAAGCCATCTATGTGCAAACAGATAAACCATCACTCATCAGAAGAAGAAGAAAATTAAACAAGTCACCTGCCTCAGGTGTGGCCCCCTGAACTCAACTTGACTGACTTTGACAACTGTTGTTACAATAAACATTCGCCTCATAAGGAGTCATTTAACCATCACAGTCACTACGAAGCTGCTACACTGACTTAAAAATCTTGCATAGTGAACCTTTAACACACCCTTGAACCCTTGAACACTAGATCCCTCCACAGAGGTGAAAAGTTACCTTTGATTCAACTACATGAGATGCTGTAGTGATATTATTGTATTATTCCAGGTTTATGTTTGTAAGCATAAAGCATTTTGTGAAATATACTTGTTCAATATCTTATAATAATGGTGTAGAAGGGCGATAGCTGAGGTCTCACATTATCTTCTTGTAGATCAAACTAAACAGCAAAGGGCTGATCTTCTCTGTCGGGCTGCTGCTGGCATCTGTGTTTATGACAGTGAGTATACAACAGCATGTCTTATCACAGTGTCCATAGTCAGACAAAGTTTCTGTCTCATACTGTGTATTGATGTTTCTGTCTGTCTGTCCAGGTCCTTGGAGTTCACCTAAACAAGTGGACACTGGACAAACGTCTGGGTCTCATATGTCTCCTCATGTACACCGTCTTCCTTTGTTTCTCCTGCCTCATCGAGTACAACATCTTCACCTTTGTCAACTTGCCGACCTGTCGGGATGATTGATACACACACACACACACCCATATGCACACACAATACACCCACTCTCTCTCTCACACTCAAACACACACACTCACACCACACACACACACACACACACACAGGATCAATGTTTACAGGAATTCCAGATGACATGGTGTATTATCTAGATGGTGGTGCAAGCACATACAGTTCAACACAGGTCTGATTCACACATCTTTTTGCTCAGCGAATATGAGCCGCTCTGCTGTTTGCTCATGACCTGAGTGTGATTTCAGGAGTGGGGATGGACTCATCACAGTCCCTGTACGAGGGCTGAGGACAACAACAACAGAATAACTTCCTCCAACTTCTGTTTGCTTCTGATACAAAGGAAACAAATTTTAAAACTTCCCTTATTTAGGTGTGAAAGTTGTAATGTTTACTAGCTGCTACTACTAGTTACTAGTTGAGAGTAATAACGATAAAAGCAATGATATACATGAGTAGAAGAGAGTGTAGGTAGTTTGGTGCTGTGGTGATGATAATGAAGATTTGTTGTTTGAAGTTGTTTGAAGTAAATTAGAGCCACGCATCTCTTCAGACAGAGAATAGAGTCTTTTATGCAGATGAGCACATTCTTCTAACACCTATTTATATTGCCATTATGTGTGTCATAATTAAGTCAGTCGACTATCTTTTTTCAAGTTTGGACATATAGCTACCTTACTAAGTGTTTGGGGGAAAATAAATATCTGAAATACAATGTCCCCTACATAGAACCAGGGCATTATCCAGTTATCTTTTTATAAAGTAACTTCAATAACGTCACAGTTGTAGCTTATATGTTTTTGTAATGGAAATGAATTAGCTTTATGGAGAGTTTTTTTTTCTTCCTTTTCCTTCTGTAAATAGTGGACCTTTGTAAATACTCCCAGATGTTTTATTTATTATTTATTGTCAACAGACGCACATTTCTCTCCTGCAGGTTAGGTTTTATTTATGGACACAGGGTTGATGAAATACACAACTAAGAGCTGTTCAGAGGACCTCTAGTGTATAAAAAAAAGTACAAATAGCTCTGGTTGATTTTAATGATGACTTGATTTAGATGCGTAGTTATGTTATATGTATGTGTGTGTGTGTGCGCATATGTAAAAAAAAAAAAAAATACAGAATTCAAACTTGCACTGAAGATTTTAAACAATTCACAGGGAGATTTTCACTGATCCTCCTCTAATGCAAGCTGATTACAAGGGGAGAATCCTTGTAAAATGAAGCAGGTTTGTATGAAAAAATAGCGGTGTTATGTGTTATATGAAGCAAATGTTCTATTTTTGGGAGGATTGTTGTGGGCAGATGTCATAGCCTGTACTGCCACTTTAAGGGATTGTTATTAAAAGGGGGTATTATTGAAAGCGACAACCGAGTAAGTTGGACAAGGTATTTCCTCTGCCGTGGATGTAAGTCCTGCTTCACTCATCTGTGACCCAAAATTGGAAGAGAAGAAGTTAGTATAATAGAAGTAGAATAAAGATGCAATATAAAGCATCAGGACTTTTATTCCCGCTTGAACATTTTTAAGTCAGGGATTCAGCTGTTTTTTTTTTTTTTTTTCTTGTTTTGTTTTTTTAATAATCAAATGAAAAATATTTCTTTGTATTTTGTAATGCCTGATGTTTAGATTTGTCCAGATATGGTGGGTTTGTGGTACATAAATATTCCTACTAGTTTTTAGAGCATGTACAACGTGGTTTGTGAAACCCTACGGGAGAAGATTTTTTTTTAAAATTCCACTTTGGGAGAAAAGACACGCCAGCAAAGTCACTGTCACAGACTTCCACCACTGTAAAAGTGAACACTCGTCTGTAGGAGCCTGTTAATTCTCACTTGATATCGATGAAAATGTCAGATTTTCCTTCAGATAGGTTCATTTGAAATGTCAAGTGCCCTATTTTTTTTTAATATCATTGAGGTAAGACCAAACAAAACAAAGTCTGATTTATTTCAGGTACATTTTTTTTTTTTTTAAATCATTATTATTATTATTTATTAATCAGTCGTATAAAATATATGTTTTAAAAAAAATTACTGTCTTTTGAATGTAAAAATAATTCATGTTCTTTTTTGTTGTTTGTTTAAATATGATGACCTTTTTATTTATTTCGCAGACAGAGTCTGTGATACGACTGGAAAACAGGGTTTTAGACGTATGTGAGTCTTCTGCAAGGCAATAACTATGAGATTATACAAATATGTAAATATGCTACTTTAAGGAACAAAGACAAAATTTATAATAGAGTTTAAGATTTAAGATGTATTCCAATTGTAAATGATGTCTCTTCGGTATGTAGGTATGTGACACCATAACAGCTTAACAGCTTAACAGCATAACTATATATATATATATATATATATATATATATATATATATATATATATATATATATATATATACACACACACACGCACACACATATATAAATGGTTTTATTACACAAACGATCAAAACAGTGACTGTTGAACATATGGAACCTTAAAACTGCAAAAATCATCATGGCTATTTTCATCACTCAGAATAATTAAATCACCATTAAGATGAAATTATTTAAAGGTGACAGAGAATCAAAAAGCATTTTCACCTGGTCTTAATTGAAGAACAGTTCCACCCACATTCAGGAACATGTGAAAAGTGCAAAAGATTCTGAACATCTCCTTTTCATAGAAATTCCTCTTTTAGAAATGTCCGCTAGAAAATGGGTCAATTTAAAAAATGGTTGTTTGTGACATAAAATGTATTTCACCCTCCCCAGCAGGAATCTGCTGAGGTGTTACACATCCAACCAATATTTTATTGTGTATGTGTCACATTAGGGAACAAGAATCAAAACCCTGTTCAGCCATTCTCTGTTACCTTTAAATACAAATGCAATGTTCTTTATCATGAATAAATCATTGTATCATATCACATAGTTTGCCAGGAGCTTTGTAAGAACATATATCCTACAGTTACATATCAAGTTTCTTTCAAGGAAATTGTTGAGGTATTAACAATTTTATATTTTTTTCTGTTTCTATTTCTCCTGAACCTAAACACACTGGTAACTGTTTATGTGTTGAACCTAAATTCTGAGTAGAGTTGATTTACAGTCGAGTTTAAGTACAAACAGATGTTGAATTTAATTCAAGTGGCATTTCATTTTACACCAGTGTTCATCATAGACCACAAGTTCATTTTCATGCGATATTGTTGGATATATATATATATAATTTTCTTTATTTTTTTTTTTGAAGGAAATTTGTTGACTGCCAGGTGTCAATCACCCTGTAATGTTTTGAGGTATCAATCAATCAAATCTCTTTATAATCCACCAAATTTTTCTGGTTCATCATATATAGGTATCAGAAAAATATCTATATTAGGCACTTTACTATCAAGACAATAAATTGATGTTATAGATTATTTGGTTCAGTACATTCTGCGCTGCTATTCATGGCATGTACCTAATAAAACCCAAACACAGGTCACTATGTCTTGGAAACAAACTAAACTACCACAAAGACGCTCACATGTTAAAATGACGTGTCTTGTAGAGGAGATTTCTAAATTATTTGTGATATTCACATGGGTCGTATATTGCTGATGTACATATGTATATAAATAGGTGTAAATGTATTTATATATTTTTTGTCTTAATATGTATATCTGTTTGAATATATTTTCATAGATCCTAGGTCTCCATTGTACTCCCCTTTGTTTTGACGTGTTTCAGACCTCTGACGATGTTGGTCTTTGTTTACTCGCATGGAGATAGTTCAATATAATAAATTATTTATGGTAAAGAAAAAAAATTCTATGTACTTTAAGATGAGAATCCAATGGGTTTTTTTTTTTTTTGGATGGCACTGGATTTAGTTTGAACTGGATATCCTAGATGACTGCATGCTTTTGCTAGTATAGGATCTAAGAGATGGAGAGTGAGAGTGTTTGCAGACGATGCGTCTCTTTACGTATCCAAGCTTTACCTCTTCATATACAAGAAACTTATCAGCAAAATGATTAACTTGTTAATGTTTCAAATGTAATTTTAGAGATCATTTTGCTACCTGAGCATTAATAAAGATGTCCTTGCTTAAGGTAACACAACCGTGTCATTGTAGTATGTTCATACCTACAAACTATAACTGCAACCCTCATCTTTTAGAATAGAAAAACCTGAAAATGATGGATGGATAGATCAATAGATTGATACATAGACAGATAGACAGACAGACAGACAGACAGACAGACAGACAGACAGATAGATAGATAGATAGATAGATAGATAGATAGATAGATAGATAGATAGATAGATAGATAGATAGATAGATAGAGATAGAGAGATAGATAGATAGATAGTAACTTATTCAAATAAATTTATAAAAATGCAAGAGCACAAATTATGAGTTAAACCTAGATTAAGTGTAAACCTTCTCAGTATACATAATAGGATTCTATGTAAAGTGTGCACCATGTCAGTATGAGTAAATCCATACTTTGATTTAAATGGAATATACATGAAGGTGTGGTCAAAAATACTAATATATAAATTAAATCCATGATTTGGGCACTGAAGTGCCAATCCACCCAATTAGATTAATCCAGACATGATAAATTTGACCTGCTGGTGGTGCCAGAGGATTGCTGAGAGTATCAATAAAGCTATTAGGGCTCCTCCACCATTAAGTGTTTTCAGATTTTTTTCCACAGGGCTGGTCTCACATAGAAGTCTGTTTCCTTATTGAGATGTGATCCCTCAGTGTTTTTTTTTTGTCTTCTATCTTATCCTTTACAGTTATGAGGTTTCTCTGCCCTGTTTAATTCTTGTTTGCCTGGGATAGGGCAGTACAGAGAAGCCAATAAGTATTATTATTTTTGTATTGAACCACCTGTTTAAAAAGCAGAGAAATAGGAGTTTTCTAACACAGATATGCTAATATCACATTAACTGATGATAATATCTCAGTTTCTTCATTCTTTCTATAGTCCATCCACTATTTTGATATGATGAATATTAGTGTTTTCTAAGTGTTTTTCCTGTGAGGTTATATTGGCTTTGCTGTGAGCAACACAACTGTTTCTTTTGTAGAACTAATATTTGGTTGCATTTAAAAAAGCTGAATTCATTAAATACTGATAAGTTGCTGGTTTTAGCTGATGACAGCTGAAAACAGAAGCGCTCAGAACTGTGTGAAAATGTGAGATTTAAACACCATCTAGTGGTGAAATATGAGCACAACAGAGATTGATAGACAAGTCAAACACATGCTTCGGTTTCCAACATATTTATTAAGTACAAAAGCAAAATGTATGATGTTCAGAAACAATTAGCAGATGGAGAAAATGGAGTAGGTGAAATCTGGAGTTCTGTGAAAAATCCTCACTTTGTTTAATCAAAGAGACTGCCAGTCGATTCAAACTTTAAACACTCACGTACATGATGATACGTTACATTAATACCTGTCTAATGCCTCTCAACAGCTCCCGCTTTTTTTTGTCCTTCAGCTGTATCACTTCTCACTTCCCTCTTTACAAACTGACATTTAAAATTCACATGAAAGTTTCAAGTATTTTTTTTTTCTCCTTTATTTCTCACTTTATTTCTATGAGATCTGCAAAGAACTAAAAACAGCACGTTTCACTAGGACTGACCTCAGACCAGTTAAGAGGCTCGCATTATCCTTTTTATTTCTCACCAGGCTAACAACCTTCTGTCAGTAGTACTATAGAGATGATGTTAAAATATAAACATGGCAACCAGCCACGGTTTGTCCCCTCAGTGACATGTCATCGACCCGAAAGGAGAAGTTGTCATTTAACGAAAAAAAAAAAAAAAAAAAAAAAAACAAATCTACCAGCTACGATACAATATCTTTCATATCACCAGGATAGTCAGTAAATATATAAATGAATGTTACATTTTTATTTATTTTTTTTTAAACACTGGCAGACATGCCTGTTTCTAACATTATTCTTAAACACAAATTACATGCAAGAACAATATTTCATATATATTTTTTAAAAATGTTAATCCTTAACATTATCATGAAAACAACTACCTACCTACCTGTCCCTAACGTCTTTACTGTTACTCGTCACTATCACTTCTCTCTGGTTTTATCTTCTAGATATGCATGTGTGTACACGTATACACATATAAAGAGCCTGATGTTTTACTGTTTGTTTAAATAATTTGCCTGAGACTGGACTTATAGACTTATTTATAAAAACTAACATTATATAGCCAAATATATATATATATATATATGTTTGGATAGACACACAGATATATAGCTCTATATCTCTTTAATTTTCAGGATGCTTGAATGAAAATAACAATGTGGCGCATTTTGATGTTAACAGTTGCCAGGTCTCACTGGTAACTCAAAGTTGCTGAACTGACAACACAGTGACAAGTTGCATTTAAACATCAGCACTGATTCGTGATTCGACTTTCCCTGATAATTCTGGGATC
The DNA here is from genome assembly GCA_016801845.1 of Polydactylus sextarius. Taxonomy (NCBI): domain Eukaryota; kingdom Metazoa; phylum Chordata; class Actinopteri; family Polynemidae; genus Polydactylus; species Polydactylus sextarius. The sequence continues at coordinate 1,134,941 of CM028911.1, forward strand.
TGTGGGAAAATGTAGCAATTTTATGCACAAGAAACACAGGAAGATTGCCAGGATACTGGCCTGTGGTTTATTAACCACCAGTCAAAACATAGATTTGATAGAACTGGATTATTGTTTTTAATGGAAGTACGCACAGATAAAGTTGCACAATGTAAAAAAGAATTCTTTAAGATTGTGTAGCTGTACGGCCAAGTTCCTCTTTATTTTCCCCTTCAAAAATATTTTGTTGCTGTTAGTGATAAAACTTCCTTAAGTGTTCTGTTTTGTAAGGAAGTCTTGGGAATTATCAGGTTGCTACGTGCGGCAGGCGTCACTAGGTGTCACTAAAATCCATTAAAACAGATAATCTTAAGGATTAACAGTTTACAAAACATAAACAACAACAACAACAACAAAAACAAAAACACAGTTTACCAGCAACTGTGAAAAAGTAAAACATACTTAAACACATTATCTAAATAAATCTGTCACGTATTTAAAGTGATTAATCAAAGATTGCTCTCGCATGTATCTGAGATGTGATATAGTCTCAGTCTACATTAAAGGTAGAAACAATAAAAAAACTGACCAGGAAGCTGTGCGTCAAGCACCAGCGATAAGGAAGAACCGTGAACACATATGACGTTTTACATTAGGTCCAACATCTTAGACTTTTAGAGCTGTTTTCAGCAAAGTGCTGCTGTGATGTGATGCCGAATCTAAAGCCTTTTCTACTCTCTTATTGTCGTCTTTCACTCGTGTCCTTCAGGAAGAACTTTCCAGCGAGGGGATGCTGACTAGAGACGGATGACGTCCAAAGGAAGACGTCAGGCTTTACGTCATTTTTTTTGCCCACTTGAATAATTTCAAAACACTGGCCCCTCTTTGCCTCACGGAAGCACGTTTGTTAAGAGATGGTGAGTGATAATTTGGACATCTGGGAGATGAAATGACAAGTTCAAACTTCCAGTTCATCCACTGCCAGGCCACGACTCAGAGCAGGGCATCGGCTCAAGCTGAGAGCCAGCTGGGGGTGCGAGGAGACCGACATGTTGACGCCGAGGTCGTTGAGATTGGCCTCGGCGTCCGAGGTAACGGTGAGGTTGTTCAGGTTGGCTGCCGACGGCAGGGTGCTGCTGTCGGTCACTCGACGGAAGACGAAGTAGAAGGGCGTGGCTTGCTGGCGGCTGTGGAGCTCCGCCTTGATCTTCTGAGGGTGGGTGTCTGGCGCCAGCTGCTGGCTGCTGCCCTCCATCAGCAGGAAGAGGCCGTAGTTCTGAGGGTCTGACACTTTAAACTTTTGGGCGCAAAGCTGGCACACCTCCTCCACGGTGGCGTAAGGTCGAACCTGGAGAGTCTTGGCAGTGCAGCCGCTGTCCAGTTCCTGCAGCGCCACCCGTAGGTAGTTCTGAGAGAGAGGAAAAAAAATAGTTTGATTAGACAGAAAGATTAAGCTATTTATAAGAGACCTGTGAAACCGGTTCGGAAGTTATAAAAAGGTGAACCAGGAACACAACAAAAAAAAAAAACATAGAGGTACCTGGAAGTCGTCGATGGATGGAGCAGAGCGCTGAGCGGTGCGGCGGCGGTGCCACTGGTGGAGCGTGTTTCTGGTTTCAGAGCTCAGGACTCTGGCCGCTTGCTCCTCCTGGAAGTTTCTGATCAGAGACATGGCTCCGTAGGCGCTGGTCAGGTAGTAACCACCTGGATGTGAAAACAGAGAGAGAGGCAGCGTTTAGAGAATGACATTAAAAGCTAATGTTTTGATCTTAAATTCTGGTTTTATACAGCTCCATCACAGTGCGGAGATTAAACTGATACCTTCTCCATGTAGCTGCGAAGGGTCCAGCAACTCCATCATGTAAAGAATCTCATTGTCGAGCTGAGGCATGTCACACTGGGCCAACACGTATGTCAGCATTGGCAGGAAGTCATCAGCACCACACAGACGACCTGAGATGCAAGTTCATTAGACTCTTTTTGTTTCACATGACAGCGGATTACAGTTTTGCCCTAGTGATGAAACTGTGTGTATTTATGTATGTATGTATGTATGTATGTATGTATGTATGTATTTGGTGAGAAAGTATTTCGAATCTCTACCTGAATTCTCCTCCATGACGGTGTAGATGAGTTTGCAGACTCTGAGCAGCAATGTCACCTTCTTCTCTGGTGAGTACAGTTTACACATGGTGTGTAACTTCTGTTTGATCTTCTCTATGGCCACGTGATCCGGCGGCAGCATGTCGGTCACGCCCATTTCCTGCGGCTGCCGAGCTTTGGCCAACGACAGATTCTCCTTCAGCTCCCGCCAGGCGCCGCTGCGCACCTGGAACTCCTGCAGGGCAGCGCACACCACCGGTTTGAGAGGCTTCAAGACGCATTTGTGCATGGCCTTCTCCAGGACCCAGTCTGAAGAGAGAAGGAAATTGGAGATTTTTTTTTTTTTTTTTGGATTTGAAAGTCAGTTTACATAAATCTCTAGTTCAATTCAATTTTATTGGGATTGTGCCAAATCATGAAAAAAATTGGCAATGTTTTCTTTATTTGATGACAATGGAAAGGAAAAAAAAATCCCTTTTAACAGGAAGAAACCAGACGCAGAGTGGGTAGTTATCTGTCTGGAGGGGGAGGTTGAGGTAAAAAGAAAACAACAAAAGTGAGAGAGAGTGAAGGGGGGGGGATGAGTTTGAAAGAGAGGGGAAGAAAGAAGAGAGGGAGACCAGGAAAACACATTTTAAACTGTTAAACCTGAGTTTTCCCCTACAGGATGTGCAATGACACTGTTCCAGTCAAACATCTGAACAGCTGCGAGCTCATACTCTAACGCGTAAGGGAAGTTCGCTGCCCATCCTGCTGCTGTTTGATATGTTAAACAAACATGTGCACAGCCCTCAGATAACAGCACTGGTCCATGGATCACCCTCGCTGCCATATTGAGGTCATTTTAACTATCTTTATAGAAAACAAATACCAAGAATATTTTTTCTCTCCTTATCAGTCTTGGTCAAATCGAGAACCACGACGGTATCGGTTTAGCTGTTGTCATTTTCTATGTTCATAATTTGTGTGTTGTTGTTGTTGTTGTTGCTGCTGCTGCTGCTGGCGTCACTGATCCAGAATGTAGAGCAAAGACTGAATCCACAGTGTTAGTGTCAACATTGGCTTTGCAAGCTCAGCTCGTGCTGTTGAACACAAACTATGATATTATAACACAGACAGGATGGACGGGGAGGGAGTCGAAACCACAGCACTGCTGAATAAGGACCATGAGTAAGCGAGAGTGTGTGTGTGTGTGTGTGTGTGTGTGTGTGTGTGCTGACTATTCTCCACGTCTGGGTGAAATCAGCAGTTTCTTTGATCACGTGCATATACAGATACATTTTTTTTTTTTCACTTGGCACTGGAGTTGGTAAACAGTCAACAAAACTACCATTCAAATAACCCCCATCTCTGTCATTCTGTTATCATTGCGTCATGAACTGTTTACTTTTAATCTCCTTTGCTGGAAAATTTCTCCACACCCTCATCACTGACACGACTTCCACCCATCTGCTGGACTTGGACCAGGTAGGTGAGGGTACATTGACACACAGTCTCACTTCCGGATTCTACATCTTGAATATCAACTAAGACTTCAGTAAGAACCGGTAAGTTGCCTTGAAGGTTGAACTGGCACGACCTTAATCAACCTCTTACTGTCACTGACTGTGATTGAAGAGTGGGAGGATCTGTTGGTTTTTTTTTTTTTTTTACAGGATATTACTTTCATGCTGGTGCTGTTGTTGTTTTATTCTGAATTTCCAGTTACTGTCTTGTAACAAGACAACACTGGAAACAACCATCTTCCAGCCAGGTGTCACATTCTTGATCACATCGCAGGGATTTTATCAAAACTGACTTTGGCTCAACACAACGAACGTCGTCCCAGAAATGTTGACTTTTTCACTCCTCCGCAGACCAAAGACTAATGTGAAAAATGAAGATACAAGAATTGATTTGATGCTTTTCTGTTGGTGCAAATTGTTGTTCAAATAATGAACAAAGAGCATCTGAGGACATTATATCACAGGCATCTCTTTCACTATTTTAAGAGATTTTATAGTAAAAAAACAACATATTCATCAGTAATAATATATATTCATTTGTTGCAGCACTAGTTCTAAGTGAATTTATGACATATCATAAAAGACACAACTTGTAATTTATGTCTTGAGTGCACAATATGCACCTTTTCTGCTTTGTTAAATGAGTTAACTTTTAGTTTGAGAGTTTTCCTGATCCCATTATACGTCTTGTAGGGTTCAGTACTGACTGGACTCCCCACAGGTCTGCTCAAGTGATTAAGAACGAGGAAGACAGTGCCAACATTCCAGATTCTGCCCCCGGGCATGAAGTTAAAAGCTGTGCTGGTGAATCTAATAAGGATTTACAGACATACAAATTAGGGTTCTTCAGGTGTATTCAGGCAGTGGTCAGACGTTTTTTTCACACTTCAGTGGAAAAACCAAGGCTGCACTTCTGTATTTCAGAGTTCTGTCGTAGTTTCAAAGTAAACTCCTACATCTCGCTTACGTGGCTCACTTTGACTTCACCTTTAGATAACAAGCAAAGTCACACGGTCTCTCTCGTGTTTTATCACATACAGATGGTGGAAAAAACGCACAGTGGTCATTTTGCTTGAGGGCAACTTCAGACACAAACACACACTTCTTGCTACTTCCTGCTTGACATAAACACTCTTTGGCCTCTTCTTACCTCCGACAACTTCCGCTAAATTTAAGTGGGGTACCTCCGGCATCATACAGTCTTTTTAATGTGTCCATCTCCATCATTGTTGACACGGTTTGGTCAATCAAGACAAGCCAACGCTATTTTATAGTTGTTATTGTAATGCATAAACAATTTGTATTAAACCACAAACAGGGCTGGTTTGAACAACATGAACATAAATACATGCATCTGACAAGACAGCATCCCCGTGATATTTAAAGCAGGATTCTAGTTTACTGGAATTCTCTGCATTTATTATCATGACTCTCAATGACACATTCCTCATTCATATAAAATACTCCATGAATGCGTCAACAGTTCTGACCAAAACATTGGCACAAAATAAAGAGAGCGGAAGAGAGAGCGAGGGAGAGATGAAAATGTAAAGAGCAAGTGCCAGTGGCCGACCCAGTGAGGTAGTGAGGGGGGCTTGCCTCAAATCCTCACACTCTGATTGGACAGTTTGCATAAAAGAAGTGGAGCTGGAGTAAGACAGAGGTTGCATGACTTGGCAGGCGACCCCTTGAAGCCATCTGGGCTGGCCAGCCCTTCGAGCCGAGTGCAAAACACTCCGAAAACTGTCACAACAAAATATTGTGCAACTATTCCAAGAACTTAAATTGCAGCAGTTCCAGTGTGTCATCCCAGAGGAAAGCAGGCCATGTGGGAAAACAGGCAGAGACGAAGGGCAACTATAAAATGTGACATTTGGCCAATGAAAAAACTATAGTTTCATTACCGGTTACAGGTAATGCCTAGCTTTAATTTATTTCCACATTCTAAAAAAAAAAAAAAGTATCACTTCCTCTGCACCAAGAGAGATTTTTTCCCCTGAAAAATACCGTCCTCAAAGCAAACCTGAAGATGTTAAATGATAATATATATATCATCATAATAATCTAAACTTCTTTGAAGTAAAAAACAACAACATGGCAACAAAATCAATAATTTCAGAAAGTTTTCCACCTGTGGTGTGACCTATAACATAAATTTGACTGAAAATAAAAATCAATTAAATCTTTTAAATAGGGAGGAAAAAAAATACAATGCTGAAATGATTTACAATGAAGTCTGATCTTGTTAGTGTGGAATAACTGCCCCAGGACGGTGCCAAGACAGATGCCAAGTGGTGAGACTTGCCTAGAAGGAATTTGCTATTAATCCTTAGTGGGACTGTGAAAACACCAGACCCTACTTTTTTTTTCCATAAACACGAATGGATTTTCATTCATTAGACCATTTCCATGCACGGTAAACACCACCACCTACGGATAATGCAGCTTTTCTATTGAATCCTAAACATTTTATGGCTTAACAACTCTTTGATGTAAGCATTGATGATTGGTGTTTATGCTATGTGATGACTACTGATAAAAAGCTTTTGAGTGAACGGGGCCAGTTGAAACAGGTCGGTTCAACAGTCTCTTCCTCCTGATATAAAAACCTCTTTGTGCTCCCTGTTTACATGTTACTCTGTCCAAGGACTAATGCAGCCACTGAATCTGGGCCTGAACAATTCAGATGAATTTACCAGCAGCTTTGTGTGTGGATCACACTGTCCGGCCTTTTAAACCACTGTCAGAGAGAGAGAGATATAATAGAGCAATTATATCAGGTCAGGCAGATTTGTCTTGCCAGTATATATATGACAGTATATAATTATCAGAAATGAAGTGGTCGTGGCTTTTGCAGGAATGTGTGTACATACGCATAAATTCAGATGACGTCATCCAGCTGCAAACATGTGAGAGCAAGTTTTTGCTCATTGTCCTCATGGCTAAAATACTGAAGTGAAACTGCTGCATCTGCATTACTCATACTTTTTAAGATTTTTCCATAAAATCGCCAAAAAACCAAACAAAAAAAAAAAAAAAAAAAAAAAAATCACTGAATGATCTGAAAAACAAAACAAAAAAAAAAAAAACACACACACACACACAAAAATGACCCCCACCAATCATCCCGTTGAACTGAGATGAAACGCTGATAGAAAAGGTAGAAACGCTGATGATAAAACAGTTTGTCCATGTCAACATTAATCTAACAGGATTTACAAGAACAAGCAATTACTGTAATTAAAGTATTAATTTGACACTGTTTTTCCAACTGATGTAAAAGTGATATTTGAATGTGTGTAGGAGACGCTCCTTAAAGAACTGGTGATGCAACGTGACAAAGCAGAAAAAACTAGAATAAAAGACGTAGGAACTAAATCTACTCACCAATCTGATCTTCAGGGATGAGGCTCTCGATCGGCGGCTCCAACTCAGAGCTCTGTCTCAGGTAGCTCTTCATCTGTGTGATGAACTGGCGGAGGGTCTGAAGCAGCTCCAGTCCTGAGGCGAAGCCCTGCCAAGCCTGCGTGTCCGCGCCCTCGCCCATGTAGTTCAGGTAGTCCTGCACCAGGCTGCCGAAGTAGGAGCCTTTATCCCTGGACAGCTCAATGACTCTCCGGATCGCCCTCTTCTCGGGTGTCAGCAGCGAGTTGAAAACGCCGCTCATTTTCCGCAGGCGCCCTCGCAGGGCCTTCTGGATGACTAGAGCGCCGGCGCTGGGGCGACGGTTCACACGATGTCCCGGAGGCACCATGGTCACATCCTGGTCTTGGTCGCTCTCGAGGCTGACGCCGTAGTCCTGCTCCTCTTCGTCCTCATCGTCGTCCTCGTCGTCATCCTCTTCCATGCTGCCGTAAGGCATTTGGGATGGCGGGAGGGAGAGGGGGAGGTGGGTGTTAAAGTCAGCGATGCTGGGTGGGCTGGGGTCATGCAGAGGAGGGAGGAAGAAGGATGATGACTGGGAGAAATCCAGAGAGTCGGAGGAATCTGTGGAGAGGCTCATATCACTCAGCCGCTGACCTCCTCCACTACATTCTTCACCTGCTTCTTTTTCTCCTCCTTCCATCTCTGGCTGCGCATCAGCTGACATCACTGAATGTTCTGGAGGACTGCTGGAGTCTTGCTGGGGGGTGGTTTTCGTAGCATTCAGCTGAGACAGTTTGGCTCTAATAAGGGCCTTCTCGATAGTCTGATCCTCCAGTGCGAGGTGGCATTGAGCATCCTCCAGACTGGACGATGGTGAAGGCTTGGACCGACGTGGAGATGAGGAGAGAGACGGTAGAGAGAGTGGCAGCGAGGGACGGGATATTGATATAGGCGAGCTGATGCTGAGTCTTTTGGGAGGCGAGGACGATGGGCTGATGCTTAGTGAGGAGCCCAGACGAGAGAGGAGGCTGCTGCCCCTCTCTCTCTCCTCCTTTTCCTTGGGGATGTTGATCCAGGAGATCTTCTCCGGCATGCTGCGTTGTCGGACAGGACGGGCCGAGCGATGCGATACAATGCGTGGCGGCGGCGGACGAGGCGGCGGGGACTGAGACGTGCTTTTTACAGCGCTCGTCTTCTGACTGCCGCTGGTTTGACTGTTGGCGTCTTGTAGCTCTTCGCTTGTGCCGTGGCTCTGACCTTTCTGCCTCAGGTCACTGTGATCTGAGCTCGTATCTTGAGCCTGAGGACCCTTGTTGTTTTCGTCCTGCTTTTCTGTGCCAGTGGAATTGGGGGTTGTGGTGGCGGTGGTGGGATCGCTGTCTGGGTGGTGGACCTTTATAAAGAGGGGGTTGATGAAGCACAGGGCGCCATTGGACTGGCAGCAATCGAGCTGAGATGGGCTGCGAGTTTCGAGCCGGGGGCGCCGTAGGGTGGTTGGCAAGGAGACTGGTCTCTGGGTTGGAGACGATGATCTGGTGGGAGCTGATGTCTCTGACAATGACGATGAACCTTTTCTCCTGAGCCACAAGTCAGAGTCCCAGAAACCTGCACAACACAGTGACAGAAATATAGTTCTATAGTATATATTATATGGATTATATGTGTGCACATAAAACATCTGGTTCTTGTCTGATCCTCAAGAGTTAAAAGAGTAAAATTAAGTGTCTCAAGTGAACCACTTGAAACACTTAATTTTACATTTTAATATTATATTTCATATCAGAGAACAACTATTAGATGTGAAGTAAATAACATATTTAGCTTCTAACTCTGTTTATTTTAGATTTACTTTCAGCTGTTAGACTAATACAGTCTGATTACAGCCCATGTCATTGCATGTAGGGAACATAAATCAAAAGTTTTCCAACCACAAAGCCTTGGCACACTTCTCAGCTGAAAATAAAACAAAGATAGTGACATTAGCTCAGTTCAGAACATCACTAATGTGATGAATAGTCTGTTTGGAACCGTTAATGTTTGTTAGCAGATTAAAACAATGTCAAGCAAGTGGAATTAGTCAGTAAGAATTTGATCACAATTCTTGGCCAAGATGTGACTAAATCATCCACTCCCAGTGATCTAATACAGATCATATGTATCTAAAAAAAAAACAAAAATCTGCAGACTAGGAGGTTTAGCTTGTGGGGGAGCGTTTTCCCTGCAAGTGAAAAACTTAAACACAACCATTTGTTGACCCTTATTGGAGACTGAGTCGTTCCAGACGGAGCAAAACAAGCCACGCACACACGCACGAGTGGAAACAATACCACAACAAGGAAAACCAGTGCCAGACACAGAGCAGCTCCTCACACAACTACAGAGCAGAGAAAATAGAAAGCAACAATACTCACTGTGATCGCAAAGCTCTCTCTCTCTCACACACACAAATGGACCGTTGATCTGAATGACCGTCGCTCGCTCGCTCAACTTCTTCACAATTCAATTCAGTGTTGCCTAAGACACGCTGCCGTGTCTGCACAAGCTGAAACTCGACTGACTTCTCTGGCTCACTCACACTCAATCTGTGTTATGACTCACTCATGTTAATGGGTGTGTGGGCGGGCTGTTAACACAGTATTCCTGCCTCTGTCCCGCCCTCCCAGCTGAAGTTGCGTGGGCTCTCAGTTGTTTTCTCTCTCTCTCGGACAGACACATTTTTTTTCCTATTTCCCCTGTATCTCCCTCTCCTGTTTATTCCCTTGTCTGTTTACATCCTTTTCCTGTGTTTTATAGTCCGATTGTTTTTGATTTGATTGATTACTAAGCTCTAATAAATGTGTTTATTAAACTATTAAAAAGCAACTTTACAGTATTCAGTCACACACACACGTATTGTACAGCAGGGACAGACAGCCCAGAGAGCTGTGGTTTGTGTGTTTGATTTTAACACAAATGTGTCATTGTTTGACGTCACTGGTTAAATGCAATTTGAGCCTCGTGCAGTTTTCAGTCAACACAAAGCACAAAGTCAAATAAGCTCCAAGGTTGCAAGGTTGAAAAGATCTCCATGTACAGACCCAGGTGGGCTGTATAGGACGCAGGCTGTGACGAGCTATGCACCTCTCAGTTGCACTTCTGTATCTTCATGGTATCAGTCGGTTTTAGTTCCCAGTTGACAACAGTTTTGATTAAAATCTGCAGAAGTCTCAGAGTGGAGATTAAAAAACTATTTCATGAACCAGGCGGTGATCGTAAGGTAATCCATTATGAGTGGAGGAACGTCATGTTCCTTCCTGTTAAAGGGGAGTTTTTTCTTTCTGTGTTTGCTGACTGTGAGAAATGCTGGACTTATTTTTTTTTTCCATAATATTGTAAAGTGCCTTGAAATAAATGTTTGCTAGTCTAGAAATTACTTATTTTACTGAAAAATAATTAAAATCTAAAAAAAAAAAAAAAAAAAACCTGTAGGCTGAAGAATCACACAATATATATTCACATATACTAGCCACAAAAAAAAGCCACACAAAAAAAAACAAAAAACAACAAAGAGAGAGAGAGAGAGAGAGAGAGAGAGAGAGAGAGAGAGAGGGATGCTGAGCAGTACAACAGAGAAAATATATATGTCTGTAGCTCATTCAAGACCACATTACAGGAAGAATGTCATCAAGTCATTGTGTGTCATCCTGAATTCATTAACAGCGACTGGGTGAAAAGTAGTGAAAAAGCCTGGCGTAGTAACACAAGATAGTTCAGAACTGAGTCACAGAAACAGAATCTGAATGAACACAAAGATCTCTCTGAGTGGGTTGTGAAAAGGGAACTAGTGTACACCTACGCAGTTTCAAAACATTTACCTGAAATTCATTAAAAAAAAAAAAAAAAGTACAGTCTACGTTAGAGGAACCAGGTTTAAATCAGGACACTGTCAACTCTGTGGAGAAATAAAATGTATGTGATGATTCCAAGTTTTGTGGTCACAGCTGTAAAAAAGGACTCAGGCTCTTTGCAGATGGACTGGAGAAATAGCTAACGCCTGAGTCCATTTCCAGCCAAAAGCAGCACAGATCTGGGCTTGAAAAAAAAAGCCTTTTATCCCTTAGGGACATTAACATGGCACGATAGGTAATGCTTTAAGCAGTGTTGATGTGGACTTTACGAGTGTTGTACCACTGGAATAAAAAATTTAATCCTTCAGATTTTTTTTAAGGCACAACAGATGTGGGATGAAAAATGTTCTATTTGGAATCTGCAAAAGGATGAGGGAAATATACAAGTCACTTTGGATCCTGATGTAATCAGTAAGCTTAATAAAAATCACAACTGGTGATACTGTAACTCTTATTTTGAAATCCTTACTAAAGAATCCTTGTAAATCCATGTAAATGTTAGTGTTCCTGTTTGGATTTCCTAATTTCCTAATCAAATAAATAAACTTAATATTTCACTACCAGTCATCTGTTCATAGACTTGTACATGTTGTATGTTTTTTTTCAGTAAATGTATGTACAACAAACCTGATCCGAGTTTAGCCACCTCCTCAAGATCTGCAGAGGTTCTGGCTGAAGCGATGGCATCTGGAAGCTTCAGAGTGAAGGGCAACACATCCCTGAGAAAGACAGAGAAAGTCGAGTGAAGGGTAGAAATACTTGGAAAAGCAAAACGAGTTTCGGTGGGAGGGACAATAAAAACAAAAAAAATATTCCTATAAGTGTGTGAGTCAGAGTGTGTTGGAAAACTGAAGTGTGGTTTGGCACAGAGGCACAGAGGGTTAAATGTGCCATCAGCTCTCCAACCTACGACTGTTAACAGAACTCACAGAGTGTATTTTAGATATGTTTTTTAAAATATTTTTTACAGTGGACAGAGGTTTGTGGTATGCCCTAACCAGTCAGGCACTGGGATGCCACTTTCAGAGCTTTTACATAGTTTCCAAATGCCTTAGGCATGGAAGATTGAACCTATTTCTGAAAGAAATGCTAAATATATAAATATAAATCACTACAGTTGTTGAATTACTGTGGATATGTCGACTAAAGGCAAAGCAAGTGACCTAAATTTGTGCAGATACGAATGAAATGAAAACAACAGGCAGTGTTGCTCTGCAACGTTCCAGCAAAGACAGAGAAGAAGAACAACACAGGGTTTACATAACTTAGAAAATTGGTTTTGCAAATGTTTAATAAAGAAGGAAACAATTTCAAGGTGATTCAAACCAACCAACTTTTGTTTTTTACGGGAATAATAATGAATGTTAACGTAGCTTAAGTTTGTTTACGAGACAAATCCACATGCTGCCGTTTAGCACTAAATAGCTTGTTACAATAAATGTGGTAGGTAACATTACAGTCATCTGGTGCTATTGGCAGACATAGTGTGGACTGTACTGAAGGAATCAAAGAAACTCCTGTTTAAAGTTTTTAGACTCCAAACTCAGCATCGATAAAATGCCCTTTTTTATGTTTAAATCACATGACTGCTGTTTATAATAAAGAGTAAAGATCAGACAAATCTCACTAGAAATATATATATATATATATATATATATATATATAAATATATTGTGCAAGATATGTGCAGAAGAACATTTACGCATTAGTCATGTATTTCTATTTTAACTATGTCACCATCTATAAATACCTCCCTGCTTCCTGATTTAGTTAAAGGTTAAAACTTGAAACATTCTGTGTGTTTTTTCCACTTCCATGTTGTAAAATGCGAAAAGGTTGAAACAGAGTGCAAATGTTGGACGAGGTGACTGTGAATGGCAAATTAGAAGATTTTACGTTACACATCATTGAATTTGCTCCGTGGTGAATTGCGCCTTAATTCACTTCATTTCTGGTAAAGACCAACACAGCAAACACAGCCCTGTACTTTTCTAGTGACATAAGGACAGTGACACGGGGACGTCAAACTTGCTATTAGCACTTCTTGCTGTTGGTACGCCATCTGTAGTATATGAACAGTTCACTCACTAGGTAACTAAGGAAAACTTAAAAATATGTATGAGTAGGAGCGTAACATACCAGTATTGTTCAGATTTGAGTTATAGGAGAACAACATTGTGCCTTGTGTCTTTCTTTCTGCAGCTGTTCACCTCATATATCTGTAGTGTTGGTGTGTGTGTGTGAGATGAACTCACCTGCTGATGCAGCAGAAAGCCACCAGACGGAAAAGGTCTGGAAAGCTCAGGCCTGATCCCTCCAAGGAGAAAGCTGCAAGATAAAAAAAAAAAAAAAAAAAAAAGGAAAAACATGTTGTTGTCATCGCGTTGCTTCGTGAATTTGTAACAACACACTTTTCTGGAAAACACATCACGGTTTAGAGGAGGAAAACATATCTGTGCATCTTGTCAGTAAAAACCCAAATTTCCTTTGTCCGAAGCTTTTATAACAATTACAGCAGATTATAAACAAAGCCTCAGTCACTGAAACAAACATGAACGAGATCTAAGTGTGAATAGCTGCAGAGATAATGTCAACATGAATTGAAGCAAGTGGGTTAAATGTAAACACATCTCTAGATCGCTATGTAGCAGCAGGTTCTTGGATCTCGCAACATCTTGGAACGTCTCAAATCTCTCCTGCTATCACGGTTTTAGTTGAACGTCAGTTTCAGCCATCAGATTGCCAGCATCTTTTTTATGACGTCAATTCAGGCTACAATAAATTCATGAAATCTAAATTTAATTGTGGTTTTTAAGCTTCTCTTTACAGGATCCTGGTGGATCTCGAACTGTTTCCAGGCTTAGACAGTTCTCCAAAAGGGTCTAACTGGTCTGCAGTTAGAAATGACAAGAAAATCTCCACTGGGAGGAGCCCAGGAGGCATTCTGATCATATGCCCAGACCACATCAACTCCTTTCAACAAGACAGACCAGTACTTCTGCTCTGAGCTCCCTTATGGCTCCCCACCCCTCACTCTAAAGCTGCGCCTAGCCACCATGCTGATAAAACTCTTTTCAGCTGCTTGGAGGAATCAGGAATTTCATTTGTTCCATCGCTGCCCAAAACTCAGTGACAGCAGGAACATAAGACAGTATAAAATGTCTTCTGGCTTAGTTCCCTCTTTTTTCCTTTAGACGTGAAAATGCTGACTAATCCCAGTTACTTCACCCTGCTGGAAACTGCCCCAGTGCGTTCTGAAGGTCACAGTCAGATGGAGCCAACAGAACACAATTATTTGCAAATAACAGAGGAGCAATCCCGAGAAACCCAGTTGTCCAAAACAGTGAACTACTCGGAGACTGCTGTGCCTTTGTGTTCACAGTGATGTGGTTAATTGGCAACATCCGGAACCGAGGACTCAAGCTCAAGGGTCTGACATTGAGCAGAGGACAGAATTGCATCATTGGGCAACATCCAGGGAGGCAATGGAGCTGTCTACACGAACACTTGATGATTTTATACCATTACACTAGCTCTATTTGGTTCAGTGGAAACAAGCAAAGGCGACATAATGAACAGGTGTTAACGGGAATATGGCTCGTTCAAGTAAAAGGGAAAGTGTGAGGGGCTTTAAGGGCAGGACAAGACAGAGTCTGCTGCCAAATGTACATAAACAGACAAAGACAGAATTCAAATAAATCTAAATGTTAAAACAGGTGAAAGCTGAGAAGGTGAAGGGATGGAAAACAGTGTTTGTAGAGTTTGTAGAATTATCAAAAGCCAAAGCAATGGAGTGTGGTTTATACTGCTACAAGGGATTATAGTTGTTACAGGGATCACAGTTGAAAATGTGGACTTACATCTATATTTATTTGCCAGTGCAGTAGCTTACCAGATCACATTTCATTGAACTACAGCGAAGGTTGAGTTAAGATTCACTTTTCACTGGAAAACTCTACATATTTCTGACAGGGCCCCCTGGTGTGTCAACACTGGTCTCAGTGAGATGAATGAAGGCTCTGTTTTCTCTCGTTGTACTGTTGCCGGTCTGAACACGGCCTTACTGAGCCCAGTCAATATTTAATTAAATCAGAATAACCTCACAGAATCAAACATCGTATTAGCCTTTTATTCATTTAAGTCAACAAATCTAGACTGTGTTGAATCACTAATTAAGTTTTATTTGTCTTCTACTGTTGTTTTATCTGCAAATTAAGACTCAAACTACAGTTGATCGCAAACAACAATATTTGCAGTGTGTTATATTTCCAGTGGCTCCTTATTGTTTTCATAGAATAAGGAAACCAATCCTCTACAGACTGATTACTAGGTGGTTCTGCCCAACACTTCCGATTAAAGTACTTAAAAAGAACAGAGATACGTTCTCTTCCACTCATTTTGGACATATCCAAAAAAGAGAGATAAGAAAGTCAAGTCTAGCTCACTCTAAAGGCAAATTGAAACTCTTTTACTATAAATTGGCATTTGTGTGTGTGTAATTCCAAATAATCAAAGTTATCTAAAGTCACTTTGAGATAATTTTACTTGGACAAATGAAGCTGGAACAGTTCATACTCAGGTGAGAAGTGGAGATGACGGGTACACTTTACATTTTACATCTTTTCATCCTAAAATAAAGGCAGATGGTAACTAGGGAGATTTAAAAAGAGACTGAATCTAAATAAGGTTGTGAAAAAGTTGCCTGGAAGATGAACAAATCAATTCACTTCAGTGTGTACTTCTTGAAGATCACCGTCAGCTTTAATATCGTTAGTCAATATGACTTGACAAATTGTTGCATTTAATTAGTGAATTTTGACCTATTACTGATAACATACCGCTCTTCTTCCAGGAAAAACAACATGACAGTTCTATCGCCCATAAACAAACTGTTCTGAACAGTGATTTAACAATTAGAAAAACTGTATTAATAACATTTCCAAGCTGGTTTGGATTATTTCATTATTCATTTCTACATCTGGTACATTCAAACCAGTTATTGATTAGTTGTGTAAGTTGATGAAGTAGATAAAGTAGCACACTCTCAGATGCAGCACGTTCTGGAAGTTTCAATAAAACAGATGATGTATGAGCCATGTATTTATTACTTTAGTGGTGAGACGTCACTCACTCGTTATTACAGGCACATTGCCAGGTGTCAGCAAAAAGGATAAAGGCGGTGAATGCTCCACCGGACATGAGTTTCTGCCTAACACGCACTCTCACTTGGTAAGAATTTGGAATTTCCAGTCTGGCATCGACACAGACAAATCTCAGAACACAGGTAAAAGAAAAGGAAGGTATCAGACCAAGACTTCAGGGAAATCCCAGTTTTTGAAGCGACTAAAAATAAAACAGAACAAAGAGGAGAAGAGAAGCACACTTAGCGATGTGTTAAATTAGTCAGGGTGATGAAAGACGGGAGCTGAGAGGTGAAGGCTCCAGGTCACCAGCTGATAAAAGACACAGCGTAGTGAAAGCTCTGACGCATTGAATGAGATAACTGAGTCAATGTAGTATAGTACTTCAAAGAGATGCAAGTACGAACAACTAAAGGGACTTTTCTTGCTTGGGGACTTGCTAACATACATACATTTTGGTTGCTGCATAATTTTACAACCTGTTGATGCAGAATATTCCAACGCAATGTAACCAACACCTGAGGGTCCAGCAAATAATGTCCACGGGTTTTAGTGCTATTTAGTTCTCAATATCTCTGTAGCGTTAATGGAATGAAGTTTAGAGCTTCGCTTGACTCCTGTGTTCCTGATACTTTCAATGCATCAATGTCAGTAAAGTTACTGCTGATTCAAACCAAACCTCTCAACGACCCTTTTCATTAATCAAATTTTTCAGTCCCAGCAAATTGCCAGGGATCTGAATCGACTTAAACTTTTGATCAAAGATCAACTTAAACATTAATTACTGTGCATATCCAATTACTACTGGTATCAGTATTAGGATTTCGGTCATCAAGAGGATGCAACACGATGAAAATAATAAGGAGAGTGTCGGTTATATATATATATATATATATATATATATATATATATTTATATTTATATTTGTGTGTGTATATATATATAAACTTTATAACATGTCTTCAAATGAGTCATGATAGCAAAATGTACATAATGAGGTATTTGCACGTATATTTGTACATTTGTTCATCTTTTTACATGTAACTTTGTAGAATCTGAAAAGAAAAACAAAGAAAAAAACAAAACAAAGAACATGTCTGTTTCTTTTCTGTTCAGATTTCTAATGTGTGTGTGTTTCTCTTTATTGCTTTTGCACTCATGAGGATGAGTCCTTTTAAGTCTTTGTAAATATTTTTCAACATTCATCTGGATTGACAGAACAAACGTCTGAATTTAAGAGTTACGGTAATATTCATACAGACAATTGATACTGATTGTCAAGTATGCAAATATCTTGCCAACAACAGCAGAAACTGAACCAAGTATTTCTTCTGTTGTTACCTATAATTACAGCTACCTGGAAGGTGTGGTGAAAATCTTACACGTTTTTTGTTTATTTTAAAGTGAAAAAAAAAGCCAGCATAAAAGAGTAAAAAAAAAAAAAAAAAAACTTACTGTAAAGGCTCTCCTTGACAAGAAAGTCCTTGACAGGGACTGCAGAGTCTTTATCCATGCGTAGAGATATGACCTTCCTCTGCAGGCTCGCTGATTTCCGCACGACAAAAGTCTATAAACCGGGGGGAGGGAAACATCCCATCAAAACAAGGGTCTTATCACAGTGATGTATGATGTGGTTTGGTTATAAATAGTTATTTAATATCTAAAAAGGACGTGTGACCGTATGATTGACAGCTGCAACCCACTTGAAAAATAACAAATAGCAGCTCCACCCTTTGACCTTGTTTTTGTAGATCGAGAGGAATAAGACATATGCTGTTGTCGGAAATTTACTTCAAAATTTAAGTAATTCAAATTTAAGTGACAGGAATGAATCTTCAAAAACATCGTATGAGATTTACAGACACTTTCTTCCTTATTTGTATTACTGGTAGTACCACCTGTTAGTAGAGGTCTTGCCATACCAACCCATTTTTCCTTCCTGATACCATTTCTAATACCTGGGCTTATGCTTGATACCTGATCCGATACTACTGCATCAAAAAGCACCTGTATACTAGTAATCCTGCATGGTATGATGTGATTTCTATCATTGCTGTATACCATACAGACTGTACATGTTACCTTTTCGTAATGTAACATTCCAGTTGGGCGCGATCTGCCCAAAAAGATCATATCACAGACTTTTTCAGCTGAATTACAACAGCTGAATCTAGAGCTCAATTGTCCCCACTGGTTTTCCTGAACTTGTGTTCACGCTTGTTTATACAGTTACCTGAACAAAACACGTCACCTAAACTCAAAGCTTAATGCACGAATCCTGTTTTCACTCTGATTTTAATCTGAAAATCCTGACTGAACGTTTTGGCTCCGTGTCTTTCCACCACTGGAGGTTTCTTTCAGATATTTCTCTATTTACTGCTATTCTTCATTCATGATTATGTCTTCTTGTTTCTCACTTTTGTTATGGAAATTGTAATTGTTGTTCGGTGCTATGACCGTGTGTTATGTGTTGACCACTGTACCTGAGATGCCACCTGTATTCTTGTTCAACCTTTGAACCAAAGCGTTAAGTCACCAATGTCAGCAGCAGTAGGTAGCAGCTCTCTTACCCCAGGAGGCTGGTTCTGCAGTATGAGTGTGGCATCCTGTTGGCTGAGACACAGCTGTAACCACACCGCATGTGTACACACCAGTCTGTCCAGAACACTGAGCCGCCGATTGAGGGAGTCATAGCCCGAGTCTCTCGCTCCAGCTAACCCCACTCCGATTCCGGCACAAGGTGAAGCCTGCAGGAAGAGACCTCCCACCTCTTCACCCATCCTGAAAGAAAAATGTCACACAAAGATTCCTTATTATCACATCACCATTAAATGTTACACAGATGCAGCTACTCAAGTGTGACAGGAATGTTTAACAGGATCAAAGCCATTTCAGAAAGAGGAGAAACTTGTTTATATAGTAAATGGAGAGATGAGGGCACAGTCTGTTATTGTTATTTTTTTTTTTTTTTTTTAAAAAGGCTGTGGCTCATCTTACATCACCCTGCTGCTGTCTGAAAGCTGATTATTTAAATCTGGCCCTCTGCTATCTTGATTTATTGGTATCGAGAGTAACCAGTACCCATATTTAGACAAAAGGTGCAGGTTTAAAGAGACTACACACACCCATCTACACTGTAAACCTGACAGCTTCAGGCTCTGTCTGGAACCAACGTCTTAAAAGATGATTTCATCACCTGAGCAGTAACAAAAAATTCTGTCAGTCAAACAAAGGAAGGTGAAGTGATCAGCCACAATTGAAATGAATCACACTGTCTCACAACTGGTAGTTGATCAAAATGAATTTGTGAGTGGTTTGCCTGGAATCAATTTTTTCATTTAAATGTAATTGTTGATTCCTGATGCATGTAATTATCTGAGCTGAAGTTCTGTCAAATATTGCTCTCTGCTGGTACCCACATGAACTGCAGCACATTTTTATCAAATGGATACATCTGATAAAAATCCACCTACAATACACTTCTCAACTGTCTGAAACACCACAGACGTGTTGTGAGCTCACCCGAGGAGAGCATCCGTCTTGTCGTCTCCCTCTGCTGGCTTGGTCTTCTTCCCCATCTCTTTCTTCAATGTGCCAATTTCACAGGCGAATGAGTCAATCAGCTGCAAAGAGGCAAAACCCCGTCGCACAATAAATGAGTAACAGGTCAGAGATTAGTTGGCACTGTTAAACAGAACTCGTATCTGAAGGGATTTTTTCAACTTTACTGTGTTCAGGTGTTTTTTTTAGTGTTTTCTTGCAGCGCAATTTGACTCAGTTCTGCAAATTTGATGTTTCACGTGAGCAACATACATGATGTGTGTGCATTAACGTGTTAGGGAGAGGGGGGGGAGGGAGGGGGGGGGTTACTTGTGTTTACTTTGAAGGTTAAAAGAGGTTATTTTAAGGTTTGAGTTAGATTTGGCTTCAGGGACAATTTATTTACTCTCAGCCACTTCCCATTGAACAACTTCAGTCACTAAAGAGGAACACTGGAGGGAAAATTCTGTCTGTGAATGAAACATAAATAACTCACAGGCCATCACAGATCTGTTTCAACATTTGGTGTTTAAACCTACAGAATAGTTTTAGTTTAGAGTTAGAACAATGCTCTTCATAGTTATTTAGTAGATTATTCTATGTTAAGATGATTTCTTGAGGTACAATTTATTTGAGGTGTATTTGGATTTGCATGAAGTCCTTTTAAATACTTTAACTGTGCCTGGTTTTAATTGTTCTTTAAACTGACTGTTACTCAATGACACTTCACTCTAACTGGTGTGTTTGTGGGGCCAGGTGGTGCATTTGCAGCCAAAAGTTGGTGAGACATTCAGACGTCACCACTGTGTGTGTGTGTGTGTGTTTGTGTAGTTTGATCAGTTCCGAACCCTAAATCCACCCTCTCTTTCAATTGCTTTTCAACTGCTTGTTTCAAAGGAATACTGTGCATTTGTTTTCCTGGAATCAACATTGACCTTGATCCTTTTCAGCGTGACACTGACGTTATTTGTTTCGTTTCCCATTTGTCTGCGTAGTTGAGACATGTTTCTATTGAGTAACATCGGCAGCAGCCGCTTTAACGGAGTGAGGAAACAATTAGCTCAGCTGTTTGAAAGGAAATCACAAATTCTGACTCACTCGCTTTGCTGAAATCAGTTTGAGGTCTGGGATATTTGCGATGACAGGAACAAATGCTTAAAAAAGCGACAGATAACAATCTTTGACATAAATCTGACCAAAAATGGCCTCTACCTCATTGCATCTTAAATTCAGGGTGAAACTGCAAAAAAAAAAAAAAAAAATGCTTACATGAAACAGGTTGAAGTAGTGAAGTAGTTGAAGATTTCAAACAATGGCAAACTAAAACATTTACTAAAATAGACAATATGTTATTCTTCATTCCTGTGGAGAATGCAGCAGACACAAAATGGCAGAGAGTGGCACTGCTGGTCAAGTTCCTACCACGGTAAAAAAAAAAAAAAAAAAAAAAAAAAACATGCAGACATCATGAGGAAAGTATGCGTGCTTAGCAGCTTAGTATAGGAACTAGACTGACGCTGCCTGGTCACAGAGGTCATCATAAGGACTTCTTTACGTTTACTACCTAATGTTGTGCAAGAAATATAGTCAAACAAAACTGTCTTTGCTTCCATGTTTCCATGTTTATGTTTTGTTGGTTTTATATGATTGTTTGCTGTTTGTTTGTTTGAGAAACTTGCTAGTTTCTCAGTCAAGTCAAGTACCTAAACTAGTATTTCTCAGCAACATTTTATCTTAATGTACACTGCACCACTGGGTGCGTGACCATGGGCATAACATTGTCAATGTCTGGTATGTGGTAACACTATGAGACAAATGGACAGTGACAGTCCTAACATACTGTAAAAGGCTGGCAAGGATCCGTTTTCTGTTTCTATTTCTTCCATACAGAGCAGCTTCCTCTTAGCCAGTGAACCACATGTTCACTGTTTATGATGATGTGCTTTGATCTGCCTGTTCAATGAACGACATGGTCATGTGCATCAACGTCAAGTCGAACAGACTCACTCAGACAAGCGACACCTTTCTCTCTCTACTAAAACCATTTCCAGTATTTACTGCTCCAACCCACATACATTACATCTCCTTGGCGCCGGTGAGTGTAATGTAAACTGCACTGATTATAACATATCATCAGCTCTGTGTGTAAAAACAAAAGACAATGTCTAAAAGAGAATGTGCTTTTTAAATGACTAAGTTACATTTACCTGGAAGAAACTACCCTTCCTTTCCCGTTTGCGGGGTTGAGTGACAGTACTGGTAGACATGTTGTCTGAGTCTTATATGTCCGTCTCTGTCTGCCAAACTGCGCCTGTGAAGGGAAATACATATTAGAGCTTAACACAAAAAGACACACAAACAAAGGAAGCTTAGTTATGTGCAGTCAAGATCAGTCAAAAGGGAGATTTGTGAAGACAAAAGCAATTTGAAAAGATGCCAGTTACTGCCAGTCATTTGTCTTTTTCCTTCCTTGTCTGTCTCTAAAGAAATGAATGGTGGCTACGTGTTTATGTTGTTTACAAGGATACAAGCTGCTCAGTAAAAAGCTCCAGAATATCTCAGCAAATTTCACTGCCTGAAATAAATCACAAAACATCACTGAAAAGTGTAGCACAGTTACTTTATTGACCTTGAGGCAACTTTAATTACTATTTTGGCTTCCAGCAAATATAGAAGTAACATCATCAAGAGAAGAAATATTTATTGTGCAGCTTTCTGCACAATAAATAAAAAAGGATCCAAGAATATGTATTTATGTTTTATATGATATACTGCTCCATCTGTATTTCAGCTTATTTTGTGTTTAAAGTTAAAGGGATTGTTTTTAAGTCAATACGTAATTATACTGAAATGTGATCTCAAGGTTGAGCAAAAAAATAACTGATTTAGAAATTATGATTTTTGTCAAGTAGCCTTATTTCTTAATTATAGATTCAGTGGTTGTTGAGATCGGTCTGGTCCAGCTGGTGAACTGACAAACTGAGCTAGCGTTGAATGATAAAAACCTTATCATTCAACACTGTGTGATATGACAGATGATCTAACCATTCAGTATTTCAAACCTGCATGTATTTTATGGCTATATCATCGAATCAAATATGCACAATCATTGTGAATCATTTTGACGCGCCTCCATTAAATTAAACCTCACATACTGTGAGAACTCAAACTAAAAACTGAAATGTATGATACTTTTTCTTTCATAAGAAGACACAATTTATTTGTGTTTTTTTTTCTTGAGGCCTTTGAAGAATTTCATTCAATGCAATCGCTGTTAAAAGTGTGCTGATTCATAAAAACAGTGCTGTTAGACTGAACACACACACACACACACACACACACACACACACACACACACAGACATGTTTGACCCAGATGTTTTGGTAGATCCTGTTACAACAGCTGATATGAGCCAGCTGTATTGAAAAATGCTAAACATATCCAGGCCTCCTCTTGTAGGAAATGCACATGTAAGAAGAAAACACCATCAGCATATGTTCTACTGGCAAACAATCCCACTTACAAACACTGCAACAATAGAGCTTGGACAGAAAATTGCAACCACAAGCATAAATCTTGAGGCAGTTCTTCATTATATGTTATTTGCTGTCTTCACTAAGGATGTTGGGGAGTTCAGTTGAACAATCTGCTGTGATTGTTTTCTCCAGAGATCAGCTTATTATGCTGAAGCTTGGCAACCAGACCATCTTACTTCTCTGTTTCTGAGAAAAAAATCACAGAGGATGCATAGGAGGAACAAAGTGACACTGAAGGGTAGCCGGGTCAAGACAACAGCGGCATATTGAGTAAAGGAGACAGAAGCTGTGACCTCTCTCTTATCAGGATGTCTTATAAACAAGATGCAGAACTTTCCACACCAAAACGTCTCTGCTGAAAGACTCTATACTGTTTGAGTGGACTAGGTCTTCACTGAGACTAGTATACAACTAAAGGAGGGGCTTGGAAAAAAACAAATGGTGTAATCTTGGTCACATTGGCACACATCATATTATGAGTCCGTCGACCACATCATTGTGACTAAACACTGAAACTTTACATAGTTTGTGAACTGTGTCGCCAGCCAGAGGACCTTTGGATCAGCTAGCATTAAGGATGCATGCAGTTCCTACCTCTGATCAAAAGCAAGCCCAAAAGGACAGTAAACACATGGTCAGAGGAGGTTTTTAAGGCAGAGTGGTAGATACTCTGAGACACAGAGAGGAAGGCAATGATAGGCTCACAGAAATTATCGTAGACATCAGTTTTGGTGAGTCCACTGTTCTTCAAAGGACTGTCATTAAGGATACCCTAAGTGCACAGAAAATGGCATTCAAGGATGGTAACAGAGAGGAGGTGAAGAAAATACAAGGGCAGTTAAAAGCATGCATCAGGGAGGCCAAGAACAATTACGAGAGGAAGCTGGAGGGGAAACTCCAGAAAAACAACATAAGTGAGGAGTGGAGCAATAAGAGGAACATTGCCAGTTCAGAGAGAGTTCAGGGTTGGTGTAGACAGGGGCAACAAACCTAATCTGGTATTCTTTCATACTATTATTTCTTACAGACCACCTGCCTGCATCCAACCACCACCAACTTGACACAATCCCCCTTCCTCACAACACCACATCCTGCCCTCTTTGGGCAAATGACCCCACTCCCTCAATTCACACCAGACCATGTGAGAAGACAGCTGAAGAAACAGTGTCGACCCAATCAACTAGTCTCTGGAGCTCAACACCCGTGCCCCCTCCAGCAACGTGGATTATTTCATCGTGTTTTCATCAGCTTGAGCCGTCTCAGGGTCACTGTGCTGTGGATGATTTCATGGTTTGTTTGTGACAAGTTTGTCGAGAGACAAGTGGCATTCACTATAAAATCACAAAGAGCCTCGAGAGACTAGTTCTAATGTAGAGCATCAAGGTCTATCTGTTGATAAACCACTTTCAGGGCAGACTCAGAGTTGAGAACGCCATCCTCTACCTGCTATAATGCATCTAAAAATGTGTCACGTGGTGTGAGCAGAACCATCTACAGTCCAGTGTGACATAAAACATAGAAGATAATTGTGAAACACTGAAAACTTGAACCATGACATTTTCTGTTGAAGCTGAGGTCCTTTAACATCTACTTAAGAGAAAAAAACTGAAAAGGGCAGTAAAACAAAGTGTGTTGCAGGTACTGACACAACTTCTAGGGACAAATACTGTCTCTGGTGCAATCAAAGTGTGATAAACGCACCACATGGGAGACCTCATCACCTCAGCCACTCACCATGACTGCTAGAATCCATCACTTCCTAGTGAAAGAAAAACTCCACAAACTTTCCTGCCTTGTCTATCAGTGTTTAAGAGGAATCATGTTCTGCTTTGTTGGGGAAAGTAGATGGATCTTCTCTTCAATTGTATATCAGTGCCAGTGTTACTGTAATATGCCAATATGATTATACCTAGAGATTGATTATATTTGACTTTAACTAGATCACCCATTCCTGCTTTTGCGTGTTGCCTTTACAGTAAAACTATGAGGGCAACACACAAAACACTAGTTAGCGTTTTTTTCACCTCAACTTTCTATAAAAAACAAAACATATCAGTGTCTGCAAATTTGCTTCTTAAAAAACAGACACTTTGTGCTTTCACATTCTTGGAATCCCATAACAATTAAGAAACCCCAGCATGGAAATGCTTGCGTCTCCATGGTTGAGAAAGCTCTGGCAGCCAAATCTAAGGTGACTCATATTATCGAAAAGCTTAAACTTCCCTTATCACTAATCCTCATAGTATCTGACAAGTGCATTGTGATCAAAGTTATGATGTTGTCTGACTTGCTGCTGCTGTGTTGAACTTGACTCATTCTGTTGCTCTCTTTCTCACAACTCTACTGCATGTCATGTACTTCATACATCTTCTCTCTATCTTGCTGTTGTCTTGCTCCTCTCTCTCTATTCTGCAGGTGTGATGGACGAAGTCAAAGACGTTGTCACTGAGTTTCCTGAGATGGAATGTAATCTACAACAATTAATGAAATAGTTTCTGTTGATATCAAGTCCTGATCTGGTTTCACTTTGGGGCTGTTAGGCCAGGAAAATGAACTTTTGGTTATTAGGAAATTTAAGCTTTTCTTCTCCCTAACAATACCCCTAACCATAGGGGTACAGTGTTTAGAGGGAGCATAATGGAAAATTTTGAAGGTTGGTGCACCTGGAGCTATGTGAAGAGTCTGACCTGCCAGGTGATTGTATGTCAAGAGGAAATAGTGTTTATACCCATTATAAATAACAACTAAAGAAATTGCATTGTTCAGGCCATGTTGGACAATCCTTCCTTACAATAAAGGACTGGAGATGGATATTACTTTATAAAGCTGACCCATTACTGCCCATCTATCCATGAAACAATTCAATGTAGAAATTGATGTATCAGGTTAGCTCTTTATTTTTTTAACAAATGTTCTCATATAATGGTTATACCTCATTGCCCAATACTGCTTGAGGCTTCCACTGCGTGTTCAAGCCTGTCTGTTCAGGCAGCTGTGATAAACATGCAAGCAGCTAAAGCTTTGTGTGCACTCTTATTACCTCAACCACAACTGCTCTGTAACCCCTCCACACCACCACCATGCAAGGTATTGCAGGTGTGACCGCTTTCTCCGAAAGTCTTACATGACTCACCTTGAGTCACCTTTACCTCTGAACGCAGGTTACAATTAGGCAACAACAATTGATATTCGTGTTTCTGATGTATTTCCACTGCCATCAGAAGCTGCAGATGGTCATTTGAACCAGGGTGTGACCTGCTTTTCTCAAGCAGCAGCTTCCAGGCCTAAAACAATTGAGCCAATGCAGAAGTGACAAACGCTGCAGTTCATGCAGTAGCTCTGAAAATGAATCAAACCTCATTGTCCCCCAGCAGACATAAAAGTGTTTACAGCCTGGTACACAAAATAGTTTTTGTCTATAATTATTGTCCTCATTAACTTTAGGGGGTGGAATCTTTTTTCATTTGTTTAAATTACATTAACGTTAAAGTATATGAGTACTTCAGAGCAAAGGCAGCGGGATTATAGGAAGGAGGAAGAATTATTTGTTCTTATAATTTCTCTACATTTTATATTACTGATAAGGATTAGGGGTGGAGGGGTATTGGTGAGTGGGCAGTTGGGTGGGAGTGATTCTGTTTTTAATATGTAAAGCACTTTGTGCTTTTTAATTGTACGAAAAAGTGCTATATAAATAAAGTTTGATTGATTGATTGAGACATAATGACATTGTTTTTGGCATAGATTTTATGTTCTAAT
This sequence comes from Polydactylus sextarius, assembly GCA_016801845.1. Classification (NCBI taxonomy): domain Eukaryota; kingdom Metazoa; phylum Chordata; class Actinopteri; family Polynemidae; genus Polydactylus; species Polydactylus sextarius. Next base: position 1,161,757 of record CM028911.1, read on the forward strand.
TGAATACATACACTGAACATAAGCTGTGGATATATCTAAATATAGATGTGTCTGACCTTCAATGGGGCCGTTCAGTCACAGTCAACCCCTACCACCATGTCACTGAAGTCTCTGCAGCTCTATGTGTATCATCCTAAATTTACCTTTGGGATTAATATAGTATCTATCTATCCATCCTGGACAGCAGTCACCAGTGACGCACAACATAATAATGGAAGGAAAATGAGCAGGTATGATAAATACTTCAGGGAATTATAATCATATTCATATTAGGTAATAATCTTGAACACTACTGTCTATGGTTTCCCCCCATTATTATCCTGTTGTACAAGTTTCTGTCTTTGACTCAAAGAGCAAGGAGTACTGTACTGCCACTGTACATTTACCCTGATACAAAGGTGAGGCAGATGGGCCGGAACTGTGAATTTATCATCCCCACTCCAGCAAAACACCTGCTATAATGTTGTATATCCAGTAATCTGTAACCGTAACTAGGGTCAACTGAAGGTTTGCTCAGCCCTTCCCCCACACAGCTTCACAACAATGACTCGGCATGGCTGGTCTGACAGGCTTTAGATCAGTAGAATCTATTATATATCTATTATTATTTCATTATCTTTGCAGTTTTATTAGTGGACTGCGGCATTATGTTAAAACATTTCAACATGGTTCAAAACGTATACAGTACTGTTGCACAAAATGACTTATAATACTTAAAAAAAAAAAAGTCTATGCGGGCTGTGAAGCAGTGCTCCAAGCTGGTGACAGCAGCTCTGAACTATCTCTTCAAACAAACTTCCTGACCCTCAGCATCCACCGTCTCTGTCTGGGATTTCCTGTTGGTCACAGTTTAACTGGTGACGGCAGCCTCTCAGCTTCTCCAACATAAAATTGTTATGTTTAGTTTGCAAAAGTGCCTCACACACATTCCACGTCTCGTTGCACCGACCGCACGTCTCTCCGTTTTAATTCCATGGAAAGGCCACGCCACCGTCAATCACACACGAGCATAAACACACACGTATCTAGACTGACAAGTGACGGAGTTCTCTGTTCCTGCACTCCCTGTAAACAGACACACACCCACTGAGGCCACTGATATCTATGAAACACACCCTGTAATTCATGCAAAGGCCTACAACCCCTCTAAAACCTGTTTAATCAAACACAAGATTTATTACTTTTGAGATTTTAAGTCTAAACTGAAACTCAAATTCAAAATATATTACATTTTGTCATAGTCACCCTTTGACCCCCAAGTTATATGCTCTTGCCAAGTTAGTTTAACTGATCTTTAGCTACTTTTACTGCTGATAACGGTCAAGTTTATGAGTCAATAATAATTTTCAAAGTTCTTTAAAGATCCACGATAAGAGAGAGAGAGACCAATGAGAATTAAAAAGACAACTGAAACTCCTCGAAACAAGTGTAGGCCAGTGTGTGTGAAGTTTAACAGGTAAAGAAATACAGTTTAAACTCTCAAAGTTGTGACAAAACTACTACAACCTCCTGACAGTAGGATGTGGCTGTTGTCTGAATATTCTGTGTGTTTGAGACACATTTATAAGCCAAGTCTCAAACCATCTTCTGATTACACAGTAAGAGAGAGAATGTGTATATTCCACAGTGTAGAGAAACCTTTTATGCAGCAGAAATACAACTATAAATACCAAACTTCGGGGAAATAACTATATTTCTGCTACATCAGTCATTAACTATGGGGAAGGAAGTTTCAGTTCAAACTTTTTTAAGTTAATGAAATGATGCTGATAAATAAGGTTGAAGAAAGCTGATGCGAACTCAACTCTTCCATAGGTAGCCTACGTTGGAGCATCACTGTTGAAGTTTGGAAGAGATTTTAGGAAAAATCTAAAGAAAAACATGATGATAACAAGGATCACTGCCACATCTAAACACCCAAACTATAAAAACAGGTCTACAACAGAGTAGTATTGCTCAAAGTAACATCCACATTAACAGCACGTGAACTGCCTCCACTGCCGGTTTGCCCTCTCCCCATAATGCATCCTGGTTCCATGTCTTCACCGGGTAATCAACACTCAATGTGTGTGTGTGTATATATTCACACTCTGAAGAGTAAAAGGAAACATAATATATCAGATCAGACCATCTTCCTCTGTTGCTACATGGTTTAGTCAAAAAACTAATATATGTATGTAATATGTAATATATGAGCAGGTGTCAGCATGGTCACACTTACCAGTCTGAGGCTATACAACACCGTATCCAACAAACTGCAACCAACTGTGTGTTGATACCTTTCTGTCAGAATCATCATGACGTATTCCTACAATCTGCCATGCCCCATACGCATCAGTGAACTTTGGCCAGCTATGACCCTGTCACTGATTCATTGGTTCACTGGTTTTCCTTCCTTGGATCCCTTCAGTTGGTCTCTGAACACTACACACCAAGTAAATCCCACAAGAGCTACAATGTTAGAGATGCTCTGGCCATCACAGTTTAGCTGCCATTGGAACAAGATAATCAATGTTATTCACTTCCCCATTGTCAATGTCATAATATTATAGCTGATCAGTGTATTTCTGTGGTTCTAGCCAATGCTCTGTGCCATGGAACTAGGAACTGAAACTGAAGCTATGGTAAAGCAAAAGCCACATTATTATCTTCCAAAAGAGATAAGCACATTGTCAGAAGGTAAAATTACACTGGATCCACCCAGTTTATAATGATAAAATGTTCACATAAAACTGCTCTCCAAAACTGACACCTAAACCTCTGACAAACCATCTTTCATGATGCTATTGCTTTCAATGTATTTATGTCTGTTCTTACACATTTGGTGTTAGCAACAAATGCCCTTTCTGTGATCTACAGGAGACCATTTTATGTGCTTTAACAGCAAGACACTCAGTGTCTGACCTGCTACTGTCATAAGGATGTAACATAACACGATTGAGCAGGAGTCACCACATCTGTCTGGATCATCTCTCACTCCTTTTATTTAAGACAAGATCATTTGTGAAGTAACTGATTTGGTTGGTTTGTAGGTGGACGCTCCTGCTGCTGCTTCAACACATTGAGATGTTGGATAGATGGTGGTTTAAAGGGGCTAAACATCAGTGATGGTGGCTCCTGGTTGATGATCCTGCTGCCGACACAGCCAGAGGTGATGCATTGACGAACCAGTGCTTATACTACTGTCTAAAGTATGACCGTGATCTTTAATTCTAATCACGTTAGTCCGTCTGAGCAAATAAAGTGAGTGTGACATTCAATAGGAGGCAGTTAAACAATAAACCAGGATGTGCTAGTCTTGCATTCCTGACCTGTAACTTGGGTTTCAGATGCTTTGGCCCTGACACTGAGCACTAAGCACATTAACAGATTTCTGAGGAGATTGAAAAACCAGGGTCTTGGCAGGTACCGGGAAATACTTTTTCTTACTTTTTCGAGCTTCTCCCACACAAATATACGTATATATGTAACAGGTTATGTGCTGGATCTATACTAAAAGAAGGATGTCTGTAATAATCACAATCAGCATGGCATGGGTTGTTTGGAAATACGTGCACTTTCTAGAAAACTAGAAATATACGATGCGAATTGTAGGTGTTATTTTAAACAGAAATCATCAGCAAATCATCAGCAATTAAAGTTGTAATTAAAAAAACAATAATTTTACAGTATACACGTGTTTAATAAAGGTCAATTTGAGTGTCATTAAAGCTGCTGCTGGTGATCAGACGCTGACGTCGCTCGACAGGTGGTGAGAAGTTGAACAACACGTCTCGTTGGTTTCTACTGATTTTCAACCGATGCGTGAATAAATCAGCACACAGGCGCTTAGGAATTAAAACAGTCGAGAGACGAGGCTACATTTGAGTTTCAATGTTGAAACAAAACACATTATCACAATGCAGAGTGTCAACACAAGAGAAAAGAAGAGGACCGGTTAACGTTTTGCTTTACCTCTTATGGAGAGTCCGTTCCACTAGTTTGGCAGAAGAAAACTCCACTGCTCCTGCAAGATGCTGAAAATGTAAAAACCATTATAGCTCCATGTTGAGGTTTCCTTCGGTTGTTAGAAGTTGTTAGAGTTAATAAGTGTTTCTTTTAGTTTTAGGCGAGGAAAGCAAGTGACCAGTCCTTTCGCCGGCTCGCTCCATAGTTTTAAATTCTTCTGAGAAGCTACGAGTTAGCTGCTTTGTTCTCTTTGAGTAAAAGTCACGACAGGAAGAACGGACTTCCGTTTGATTTTTCAAAATAAAATGCATGTCACTGATTTAATGAGAGAAACCGTGTTTCCGTACTGTTTGTCATATACATTTATTTCATGATAAACTAACCAAAAATATGAATATGGTATAAATAATGCCATAGTGTGAATGTATTGGGCCGAGGTGGTGCTTTTTTTTCTAACGACGAGGCGCACTACTTCCTGTCATTTTTACTACAAACTCGCTAGCTTGACCTTCATGCTGCGGCCGCCAGGGGAACTTGTGCAAAGGAACAAAAACAAACTGTGCATCAGCTTTCAGATCACGTGTCCCGGCTGGAAAAATGTTACAGGTCTTTTTTTTTTTTCCCCAAAGTTGGTGGGTTTACCACCAGTCCAGAGCAACAACAACAATCTGAGACACGGTTTTCATAAATGGACGCAGGCATATTCTTACAATGTATTTAAGATCAAGAAAACAGCAAAACAACAAAGTAAATATGTTAATAAGTTAATTATAAAGCATCCTGAAAAAAAATGCTCGTTGTAAGTATTGTTGATTATTATTCCACTGTAAATATGACTTTTTTATGTAAAGTTATGCATCTCACTTTTTTATTGTAGATTGGATAATTCACTTTTCATATAGGCTTCATTTCACAAACTAAAATTATGTTTTAGAAACGGAGATGGAGTAAAAACACACTTACATGTAACACAGTCCTGCTGCTGTGAGTACAGAGGAAACTTGACTCAAGATGATGTGAGGGCAGCAAATGATCAGATGGATGAGTTAAATTGTCACAGAGAGATATGTGGAAAAGTACCAGAGAGGTTTAACATGCAAGAGCGACACCTCGTGAACAAAGACTGAACTACGTCTCTACTGTCTCCAGCACTGTCCCACGTGTAACCACTGCTGTTTGGGACTGATCCTGTGAGGAGTTGTTTGCATATGATGATTGATATAGGGGCCTGGAGAAGAACAAATGATGGTTGCGTTCTGGTCATTTCTGGTTTTTGGTCAAGTGCTTCAATCTGGCACCTTCCGGCTGTTTACTGTCCTGCCACTACTGTGATCTCAACACTGAAGTGTCTTGTGGTAAGACTGCAGTGTTAGATCATCAGTTCATATCCACATCATTCAGAATATTGGCAACACAGTTTAATTTGTCATGTCTACACTGCATTACAAAACATGTTGTGATCACTGTGATGAGTTATGTTCACCATTAACATGCAAGTATTAAATAATAACTAATAAAAATTGATGCCAAAGAACTAATATGTGTGTGTGTGTGTGTGTGTGTGTGTGTGTGAGTGACATTATGATGCATAGTCTGATCTGATCTGAACTGTTCTCTATTGTTCTATTATTACTGGAAAAAATGCTAGTTTTCTTTGTTTTATTCTCAACAAATGTTGAACTTACCCATCTGCCAAACTAAATTTAAAAAAAGCCTGTAGTTTTGTTTTGACAGAGAGCTGGGTTGCCCTTTAAAGTCTAACCATATTGATTATCGCTGCCAGAGGAGATGAAACTGTTGATGATTCCGCTAAAATGCTAATGCTGAACTGTAATCTGAATGGTTGTAAATATGACTATAAATCAGAGATGGTGAAATGTTGTCATATTTTTTTTTTATTCACTGCATTAATTTAAGTCACAGGAATACACTGATCTTTGCAGTTTTATTTTTATTACATGAAGCTTCAATTTAAAACATGAAATCCAATACACTAAATAAAAACAAATGAGTTATAAGATACAGCAAGATTTTGTTTTTTGCTGGTGTTTTTCTTTTCCTGGAGTCTTATGATGTAAATTGAAATAGATAATTCAAGCAATTAATCAAGTTTGGTTCTGTCCAGATTATTATTTGCCATAGTTCCATGTGTATATACATAAAGACGAATGAGAAACTGTTCTCCACCAGCTCTTGCAGTACGACAGGAAAAGGCACCATCCAATAAAATGTATAAAACCATCTAGGAAAATGTAATAAAAAAGACAAAATGTCTAGTAAAATCCTAAGTATCAAGATAGAACAAGGCCTGTTGTGATGAGGTGAATGTCTGAACACAAAACTTTTATTGGGACATACTTTTATTTGTGGAGTTAAAACCATTAACTGTAAAATACATAATATAAAAATAACTGCTGAGTTTGGTATGGATATGAATATGAGCAGCACATTGTTTTAAAGTGTATATATAAGTCTGGCAACATAAAATATAAATAGTAGTATTTTCATAGACCTAGAGTATGTGTGTGTGTGTGTGTGTGTGTGTGTGTGTGTGTGTGTGTGTGTGTGTCTATTCCTCATCCTGCAGGTTCTGGCACTGATCATCCTTTAGCTTTTGTATCCATTTATTATCTATATCCCTCTTATCTTGTTATGAGTCGAGGGGGAGCTAGAACCAACACTTACTACTAACAGAGGGTTAGGGGACAAGGGTACATCCTGCACATTTTGTGCACTGTCTTGCTTTTCCTAATGGTGGTAAATACGTGGGTAACCAGGAAAACTCTCTGTGAAGAATCCCTCTGGATTTTGTTGTTCGTTTGCGACTTGGGTATGGACGTCTTCCAGTTGTGGAAGAAAGGTGCTGATAATCCACTGAGCCATCTTCACTGTCCTCTGCAGGTTCTTCCTCTCCTCTGTGGTGCAGCTGGAGCAGTCACACAGTGCAGCAGTATGCCACAATATTCTCCACTGTACCACTGTAAAAATTTTGATTAGTGCGTTAGCGAAGTATGTTGAGCCTAAAGCCAGCGTTTCCTCGATCATGACGGTGTCTCTCTTTTAACCCGGCTACATCACCATGGTAACTGATGGTCCAAACTTAACCTGGTCAGGAGCAGGTTTTGTTCTGAGCTTTGGTTTCAAATTAGCCAGACAAGGCGTCACTCTGTCACTGATCACCTCATTTGTACTTGCAAGACTGATGCAAGACTTTTAACGGACTGATTTGTGACTGGAGTGATTTGTGATTGTTTTGATTTGTCATTATAAGTTCATAATGGTGCTGTAAGTTCATACAAGAAATGAGCTAACCAGATGCACTGTACTAGAAATGATGTGGTCTATATATATTTGCCAATATGTATTTCATGTGCTATAACTTTCACTCATTTGTTGTTAAAAATGCTTAATTTTGACTTTTCCATTAGTTGCTGAAACTGATTGCTATAAAACTCAGCCTGTGTCTATTTGGAGTTTTTAAGACAGATTACCCATGCATTATAGAATACACCCATACAACTAAATAAAGAACACACCTTATCATTTCCCAGAGAGTATACATTCATCCCAACTAGTTAAAGTTGAAACTCTTTGTCAGTATTATTCAAAAGAGTGATAGTAGTGCAGCCCGATTGTGAGTGAACAAGAGTTCAATAGTTTCCCAATTATTGAGAAACTTTTTTTTTTTTAGCTGTGTTGGCATGGTGTGTATACACATCCTGTCCCTGTAAAAAGCACTTCAGGTTTGTTGGTGCTGGTGTCAGTCTTGTGCAGTTGCTGACTGCCACAGTGGTCCTCTGGGCTCACACTGCCAGAGGGTGGCAGCATAGTTAGGGAGGGAGTGGATGATTGATTATTTCTTGTCAGACCTGGCTGGTTCAGTGTTTGCCAATACTGCGCACATTGGCACCAGGCTGTGGTGTAGTTATTGAAAAATCACTGGTCTGTGTATGTGAAATGAAAGAAGAGAGAGGAACACTTGTATTTACTTTAAAACACTTTATTAGCTCATACATATGTCTCTTGATAGAATAATTAGATATATAGAAGTCAAAAACTATGCAGATATACTACTCTTTTACTTTTTTTTTTTTTTTTTTTACAAATGTAAAGGTCTTTGATAATATATTATAATTCATTCCTTGTGTCACTTGCCACCTGATCTGGAAAAACAGGGCAATGAGGTTATGCTGCATTGATTTAGCAGATATGTAAATGTGCAAATGGCTGTGGGTGTACAACATTTTGAGCTAATTTGTGTGTGGACCAAGTAAGTGGCTATATCTGAGCATCTACTTTAATTAGAACACTCACAATAAAAATGTTATCTGGTGGTGAAAATCTAAATCATACAATAGAAATGAGGTTCGGTTCCCCCGATATTCTGGTGAAAACAGACCAAACATCATCTGGTGCTGCTTTGATGATAGGTTTTTGACAGTAAACCTAGAGTTCTTGTTAAATTCTTACCTTAGAGTTCTTTCATTGATTTTTCATTTTTCTCAGTGAGAACAAAGCACAAAACACTGTTTTAGAGAAGTATCCACCAACCCAAACACAGGAAATTGCTTTCACTCTGTGAAAAACTCAAAAGATGCCTTTACTACTTGGAAAACAAAGAATGTACACACTTAACAGTGGAGTTAAAGAAGATATGTCAGAATTATTTTTGCTATGAAATTGTCAGGGATCAGTAAATGTAAGACTACTCTGAATGTTGTCATAATATCTGAATATTATTTAGTAATGGCGAGTAGAAAAATAAACCCGGGTCAAAGCAAAAACAAAGCAAAATTTCAGATATCAGAAAAGCCACATAGTAATACTATATGATTTAATGTGCTTTCATTTGAGGCCTTGACATATTAACATCTAGAAACAGTGAATATAGTGTTGCTGGTGGATAATCTATTGTGCAACTAATGAAACCGTTCCAGATATCACAGTGTTTTTAAAACTGTCTACTTCATTATCCTATAATAAAAGGTATCTCAAAAACATCTGTGATAACCATGACCAGACACCTGGATGTATGGAAAATGACAAGCACACACCAAATATATGGCTGAACACTGACACAATACTGGTGATAAAGGAATGGACCTTGACACAAAATCTTTACAAGGAGCAGAAAATTAGCAAACCTTTACTTCTCCCCTAAAGAACTGTAAATTCTCCACATACATCCTCAAATGTTCTTCCTTTGACCCTGGGTAAATGACTCATAATTTCATTCTTCTCAAACTTCTCAAATAGCTTATTCTCTTCAGAAATGAGGTACATGCTGACTGTGGTGGCAACTGCTGTGTCACATTTATCCTTTAAATAAGTGATGACATCTTTATTGAAGTTAAAATACGTCTAATTCCTCTTGTGCTTTCATGCCCGGTCCACAATGATTTTTGTAAATGTAGCAACATGTTTTGCAGATTGTAACCTACAGTGAACAGATTGTAACCTACAGTGTTAACAAGAGAAAACTCTTCATATACAGTTGATTTTTCATCCAAAAGATAGATGTTTTTTTTTTTTCCAAAGAGGTAGGACTATTTTGTTTGCAACACAAACTTTTTTCAATTGTCTTATTTATTTTCCTTTTTCCCTTTTTGCCGAGCAGAGATGAGCCACTGCCCATAATGAGTAATGACATCCAGTCTTTTCTGGTGGTCCACAGGAAATGCATAGCAACAGCAGATGCAGCAGCAGACAGAGACAGTGTTCAAGTGTTTCCAGTGTTTTGCCACTTTGGCACTTTGTTTCACTCATTGGTTTCCTCGCCCTTCAATGTCAAAAGTTTCAATTTTATGTCATATATCAATTGATCTGCTCGTCCTGACGCTGTCACAGCAGCATCTGATCGCAAGGCAGTTCATGTTCAGCAGGCATCAAAGCTGAAATAAAAACAGAGAAACAGTACAATTACCTCAGGCTGATCCAAGTATCTGTGTGTACATGTGTCACCTTCAAATTAACATATTTAGCCTTTTGATTTTTTTAAATCACTGAATCAATTCTTTTCTTTCAGTGTTGTCCAGAAGAGGGCATCATACACCTGCAGAAACTGAGTGCAGTGCACTGGCACAGCTGCTGCAGAACTTGCTCTTTTGAAAACTACAACAGGCAATAGATAGCAGAACTGAGGTAAAAATTTGTTCAGAGGAGTGCAGTTACTGATTTCCCAACCAGTGAACTCTCAAGGGATTTGTATTTAGACAGAGGACCCTATAAGTAAAGGCTGTACCACAAAAGGCTTCCTTCTTAAACTGAAGAACACTTAAAAGAAAAGCTCCACTATACAGCCTAATTAAACTGGATGCATGCAAAAAAAGGTAATCCATTCTAAGTATCCTTGACCTTCATTGATTGGCCTACCAATTATCTTCCAAGGAACTAATGCAAAGACACCTGGACATGTATTACAATATCTAGTGAGGAGCTACATTTTGGACCAAAGGGGGATCTTTATAGCCAGGCTAGCGCTACCTAGTGCTTCCGCTCAGTTTCTCATTAAGCTTTAACACTTGGTCAGGGAGCTGTTCGTAGGATTCGTCTTGTGCCGCCTCTCAACTGTTCGGGCCAATCAGCAAACAGAGGGAGGGCTGAAAGCGATTGCACTGAACTCAAGTGCTCAAATTTGAGTTTCTGTTATAGTTTGAACAGCACTGAATGTAGCTGATGAGATGGATATAGGTGTGTATAAGTCACAGAATCAACAACGCTCGTTAACACACGTTAGGACTTATGCTCAACTGCTACTTCCCTGGAATGCCACTAATACCCGGATACCACTAGGTGCATTGCAGTAAATTCTGGTTGAGTCACAACCAAGCAGTTGGTTGAAGCAGAAAGTATCTGCCCACCGTGAAGTGACCGTATGCCAATGGATAGCTTTCAGATGCTCTGCACAAAGTGAAACGATGTGAAAGTGCTTGATGCATCAGGCTAGGATCTTTGGATAAGAACAGAAGCTCCATGAGACTGATGAGACACTGATAAGACATAAGATGTCAAAAGAAGTAGAACAGTCTATATTTTTGTTGTAAAACCTTATACAGTTAACTTGTCTTGTTCAGTTTGAATTTGGTGAAATCTATAACAAAATCCTACAACTATTAAACAAATGAAAATCAATACGTGTGTGTCAGAGAGAGACTCACCTGTCCCAGAGTTTTACATTCCTACAGGTACTGGTGCAGCAGCCAGCAGATATCAGAGCTGCAAAGGAATCAATAGAAATAACCAGTGATTTTATCAGTTGCAGCACTCAAAGAGAACCAAGAAAGTGTTCTCAAGCCTAAGAAGAAAAACATCTCCGTTTCCCTCCAAGTTTTCTCCTAAGATGGACTTCTGCTACCACTCCAGGTCACTTTACCACAGATAATGCTGTTGTCACAGTCTTTGTTAGTCCCAGGTCGATTTCATGCGAACCATTGATACAAAAACACAAAATGCTATGGCCTCCATCGAACCCTCAGTCACCATCATTGGCACCAAGAGCTATTCAAAACTCTCTGGCCTCTGCTGTCTCAGGGTAGACCATATATCCCTCTGGCAGCAAGTATCTCCTGTCTTCAAGTTAAGGGTACACTTCCCTAGGTACACAGAGATTTATTTATTGGTCCATTTCTTTTTGTCTTTTCATGATGTAACCTGCTCTGTCTACCCTGAAAAATGTCAATAACTCTCTGCTCATTTGGCTCGATCTTAACATCAAGAGAAAGAATGTATTCTAGACACACGAGTAAGACATGCCCACATGGGATTGAACCCTAATAATAAACTGAAACAAAAGCAATTACAATTCACACTTTACCCCAATAAAGCAAAGCAAAAACTATATAGTTGTGTGCCTGAACCCTCAAGGCTCTATAAAAAGCTATGGCTTTAGTGAGTTTATGAATGAACCATATTAAATATGTTCACTTAGCACCACTGCACAGCACCACTATATCAGTAGATGTACATCGATGCACTATTCTAATCTCATTCACACACATTCATACACCAATGGAACAGGCATCAGGAGCAATTACGGGTTCTGTATCTTGCCCAAGGACACTTCAGCATGCAGACTGGAGGAGCCAGGAATCTAACCAACGACCTTCCGATTAGTGGACAGACTGCTCTCCCTCCTGGGCTCAAAAGCTATATGATATCAGTGTATTGTATGGTTCCTCATAACATCAGAACAGTGTGTGAGGACGAGGAATATTCAAACAGATACAGAGTTTGTTTGAACTTGTGCTGCTCTGTAATAGTCTTTCCTCACACACTCACACTGCCAGTGTTACAATGTTGACCTGCTTTTGCCACAGATTGAGTCTCAGTGGTCCAGGCTGTCAGAGAGAGAGAGAGAGAGACAAGGACAAGAAGAAAGACAGGTCTCTGTGCTGTTTCACAACTGTGGGTTTGTTCTGCAATTTGAGTTTTTCTTTTCTTGTTTTTTGAATTAATAAAGACAGAATAGAGAGAAAAGAAACCGACGCTGTCAGTGACAGAGCTGGTCTGAACAGCATCAAAAGGCGCGCACACACACACACACACACACACACACACACACACACACACACACGCACACACCAATATACCACATTGATACATTTATATTATTCCAATTTGAATTAATAATATTAAATGAGCTTATGGGCACATATGAGAAAGGAATTTAAATGTATGGTTGAATATGTGACATAATTGTAATATATGAACATGAGCGATGGTCAGTGTTCTGGAATAGAAATTCCATTAATATGCAAAATGTTCCTTTGTTGCATATAATAGAAAAAAGGCTTCAAAGCTGAGTGGAGATCAATGGGCGGGGAAGCAGCTGTTGGCCTAGTTAGCAGGCCTGTCCTTAACACAGGACCGCTGATAAAACACACACACACACACACACACACACACACACACACACACACACACAAAACACATGTGCATGTACATAAAATATATTACACAAGCACACACACCACACACAAAGCCCATACAAACATCCACATAAGCTGTTAGTTTCAGCTGAAATGTGCCCAATGCTGATTTTGTGAGTGTGTGTTCCTTTCCTTTTGATGCTGTACATAGATCATGCCTATTCATCACACACACGCCAACATGTTGTGTCATGACTGGAACACTTACAATTGCAGGCAGGTGTGATGAAGTTAACAGATTAACAGAACATCATTGGTCCTGATTTTGGGGATGGACAAGAATGCTGCAGAAAATTTGCCCTTCATGAAAACCTGAGGACAACTTGAGAAAAAGTCAAAGGTACTGGCATGACCTGCAAGTTTATTTCAAAAATAACGTTAACCACACAGCTATGCAGAAGGAAGCCTCCAAGGCTCACTCCAAAGGGAAAACATCAATTTTTGGGCTATTAAGGAACATTCATTTGTCAATGGAAAATTACCCTTTTCCTTTAAGATGTTCTTAGTATAAGAGCATTCAACAAATCAAGGACGCAGAAAATGAGCAGCCCCAAGGGTAATTTCTTGGAGATTTAGGAGACTATGTGAAAATCAAGACGTCAGAGGGAATTGGGAGTCAATAGAGATATTGACCAAGTCTTTTTCTGAACCTGATTTTGCTCAGGTGTCAGAAAAACCAGGGTATCAAGTTACAACCTTTTTCCTGCCTTGTGCATTGTATAAGTTCATGAAATGTATATTGTACATTTCCAGTGTTTTCACAAGATGATGGTGCCAACTTGGACCTTTTGATTAAGCACCAAGAGATGATAATTTTGATTCAATTCAATGTACAAAGTCCAAAGAGTGTCAATGAGAGAGTCCAATGTACAGAGTCCAAAATCTCTGAAGAGAAATATGCAGACATGCACAAAGTGATTCAGTTCTCTCTGATACATGCCAAAGGGCTAAACATTAAAGGTTTGGTGCATACAAAGTAAAGTACTCTTCCCAAACACCTCATATACTAACAGACTTTTTCAAATAAGGCTCTTTCGCAGCCCTATTTCAAGTTAAAGTTTCATCCACACATCCAAAGACAGGCAAATTTAATTGAGGCCTGTTTCTCAACTGCCTTCCTGGACACATTTATTCACTCTCATCACACTTAGAGTAAACAACTCTGAAAACCATTCACAGAGGTAAACTACTACAGTAGAAACCCCAGAAGGCTTTTCTTTGGAATAGTTAATTACAGAAAATTAATTCAAACTTAAAAGCTAAGCAAATGCATTTTACACTCCAGCTGACACTTCCAACCCCATAAGGTGCATGTGGTAAAAAATAATGTGAACATTTTAACATTTTAGAGGAGTTGAGCAAATGTTGATTGGACACACACACACCCACCCACACACATACACACACACACACAAACACACGCAAACCCACACGTGTGCGCACACATGTCTGGTTTCCATTACTTCAGAGGACATTTCATTGACTTACATTCTTTTCCTTGAGACTCTATCCCAATTATAACTACTACTTGCCAGACCTAAACCTAACCTTAAAACATCTCAAGTGTTATTGATTTACATTATGCAAACTTTTTGTGTGTAAACAGATTCCCAAACAGATTCTTTGGTGGTGGGCTGGTTTTAATTGGATACTGGCACCTCTGCAGGTAACTGATTCACACATCTGATCAAATATTTAATCCATAAAAGTGTAAAAGATAGAAGTTCTGATTTCACCCGAACATATACCAGACACTGACATTTGAGAGTTTCTGCTGATTTCTTGTGAATCTCAACACAATGACAAGGTTCCTCTGCTTTGACAGAACAACTATTCTTCTGTGGAAGTGGCCTGTGTTATAGTAATAGTAATAGTAATAGCTATAGCTATAGCTATCTATGAAGCTAGGTGACACCAGACTGGATTACTCTATTTTCATTATCAGGGCTTCACTGTAAACTCTGTTAAAAACTTCCAGCTGACCCAAAATGTAGCAGTACAAGTCCTGAGAGGAAGTAGAAAAGAACATATTTCTCAATATTAACCTCCCCTCACTTGCTGTAAATCCAGAATAAAAGATACAGTTTTTGTCTGTCTGAGACAATCTAACCTTTTTTACATTTAAGGTTTGACTTATAACTTTCCTCTTTGATAAAACTGTTATCATGGGAACTCTCATGATGCACTGAGCTATCTTGCTCATCATATATTTATATCACACTACTCTGATAATCTCTATATTAATAAGCTGTGACAGACAAGGTGTACACAGTCAGCTGGGATTGGCTCAGTATATAGAAATCAATTAACCTGCATGTATTTGGACTATAGGAGGAAACCAGACTACTAAGGGAAAACCTGTACAAACAAAGGGAGAACATACAAACTCCACACAGAAAGACTCCAGGCTGAGTTCAGAGTGGGGACTGATTGCTGTGAGGGAACATTGTTACCACTGCACCACTATGCCACTCCATTATTCCTGTTTTCATAATAATAATAATAATAATTACTGGTACTATTAAGTATTATTGTATTAGTATAGACAACTTTTCACCTCTTTATCTCTACTCTCACCTAATTTCTCTCCTTTCAACCCAATTAGTGGAGATAGATTGTTGGTTACTCTGAGTCTGGTTCTACTAGTGGCTTGGTTTTCTCCTTACAGAGTCCAGACTTTACCATATCAAGTGCCTTTACATAATGTATTATGTCACTGACAACATACAAATACAACTGAGCTAAAATTGATTGATAAATCAACATAAACTGTCAAACTGTGTTTGTCAATAGTTTATTTGTAATTACTGAAATAATGGCCTACTGTTGCTTAGGGTAATTTGTCCTGTGGGCGGGGTTTGAGTTGTGAGTCAGTCAAGATTTATTAAACTAATATTTAGGTATAATTTTATGTAAAATCAATCATGTTTTATGAGTCATGAAATCCAGGATAAAACACAGTACCTACCGTTGTATAGACTGTGGTGGTGGGGGTTTATTTCTTCCCCTTCTGTCTTCCTCTGAATCTTGTCCCTGTTGGTGGAGCCAGTGTTAAACCTCCCCTTGCTGTGCTCCACCCTGGGGCTATGCTGACAGGGATAGTGGCGCCTGATAGACTTTGGACTCACCACAATCACCTGCTCTTTCCTCGGATGCTCAGGACTCCATTGGCCAGGCCCTGCTGCGTTCACCTGCCGGTGTCTCTGACTCAGCTCTGGGCTGGACCGAGCTGTTCCCTTCCCATAGCCTTTTGACATTAGCGATTGTTTCTGGGCTAGTAGGTCAGAGCTGCAGAGTTTCAGTTGAGAGTCACATGGTATTCTGGTGTGAGACTTCCTGCATTTCTCTGTGCTGTGTCCCTGAAGCCTGTTAGGATCTAAATCATCGAGGGATCCCCCACGTGGCCGACAGGCCTGAGGGAATGTGTGGTACTCTGAGGTGATGCTGTGCCTCTTATTTGTTGATACACCAGTCCTCATAGCATCTTTTTGTGGCTGCTTGGAGGAAACGTGGCATGAACCTGATCCAGAACTGAGGTCAGAGCCCTGGAGAGGGGGTTTACGGTTGGTATTATCAGGGCTATTTGTGCTTCCTGCGCTTGAGCTGCTGCTTCCATCACCAACATCTCGCAAAAGACCAGGCACCGGGACACCTCCACCCATCTGAGACAGGCTGTTTTGACTGTCAATGGAACTCCTGCAGCCAGAACCGACCTGCCCATCCACATCGCCACCTTTCCCCTCTGCCAGATTTGCCACCCTCTCCTCCTCCAGCATGAGGCACACCTCCTTGAGCTCCAGGTTTTCCTGGATGACCTCCATCTGATGCTCCTCCAGCTCCTTCAGCTTCTGCAGGTAAACAGCCACCTCCTTCCTGATCAGACTGGCACTGAAACGACCCAGGCGCTGCCACTCCCGCAACACACGTTTTACCTTCTGCCGGTCGTCATCAAGGAAGCAACATAGGTCCCGCAGCTCCCGGTTGTCCTGCTGCAGTTTCTGGTTCATGTCCTGGTTTACACATAAAGCAGTAAAGTGAGAAATTATATGCACATGTCTACTAGGATTGATCATTTGATGGGTGGGAGGATGGGTACACCTAAAATATTTAGTCTAGTAGTCAAAATGACATTTTGTGTGACCAACATTCCAAAATCAAATATGTTTTGTTTATAATTATATAAAACAGAAAATTCAGGAGAAGATGGCATGAAATGTTATAAACTTATCTCAACAAGAATTTTATTAAGAATACCATACTAATACTGGTTGGGGCCTCTCTTTGCTCTCAAATCAGCCTCAGGTCTTTGTGGAAACAGGATGTTGGAAACATTCTTCTGAGATTCTGTTCCATGTTGACACAACTGCATCACATCACTGCAGTTTTATCAGCTGCACATTCATCCTGCAAATCTACCAAAGGTGCTTTATTGCTGTTGCCAACATATTCTGACCCTACCATCTTGTATAGCTCAGCAGAAATTGAGATTCATCAGAACAGGCTACATTTTTTCCCCCTCCATTCTCCAGCTATCCAGTTTTGTTGAGCCCGTGCCCACTGCAGCTTCAGATTTCTGTTCTTGGCTGACAGGAGTGGAACTCAAAGTGGTACTAGAGATCAGCAATTCCCGAAATACTCAAACTAGATGGTATTACTACTCAGTTAAAGTCAAGAGATCACACTTGCCCCTCTATGGTGTTCATTGTGAAGACGCTCTTGACCTGAACCTGCTCGGTACACAAGATATGCAGGTGTACAGATGTTAAGATCAATAGTTGAGTGTAATGCACAATAGCACAGATCCTGTTTTATATATTCTGTACTCTGTGGGTTTGGATGGGTTTGAAATGTGGTTAGTATCCTTCTGGTCATTATGTCCTCGGGACAGGAGTCCTGGGAGCCTGGTCCCACCTGTCCTTCCGGTGTCCCCCCCACCTGGCCTCACCTTCAAACTCCTGATCTCGTTGAGATGCTGCTGAAGCCTCCGGTTCACCTCCCGCATCAGATTGCCGTGCTCCACGATCACGCCCCTCCTCTCCGCCTCTGCCCTCCGCAGCCGCCGCATTAGCTCCTCTTTGCGCCACTTCAGCAGCTCCTCGTCGTGTATTTTGGAGATGTCCTCCGCCGCGCTCTCTGCGTATTTGGACAGCTGCTGCGGTTGCTGATAATGATGCTGCTGCGCGCTTCTCTCCATCCTTTTTTTTTTTCTTTTGGATTCGTCAGTGGAGATTGACAGTAATAAAAGTAGAGTGGTGGTCAATTTCAAAGAACAAGGCACCAACCAAAACCTTTAAATACACCCGGGACAACTCTGATCCAAAGACTACTCGTGTCACCCCACACACCCCTCCTATGTCTGTGGAATCACACCGCTCTTCCTCTCCCCCACATCCATGCTGCTACATCCTCGCTCACAGAGCATCAGTCCGCATCCTGCTGTGCGCTCCGGCTTCACAGGGCGGTTTCCGTCCGACTGCATGCCGGTCGCTTTGCGCACTAACGCTGAACAGCAGAGGAAGAGGAGGATGATGAGGAGGAAGGAGGCTGCAAAGAGAGGTTGCAGGTGCATAGACAGAGAGCCACGATGACGAGGTGCGTTAGTGGACAATAGTTTCTCTTCTTTCCTGCACACGTTTTCTCGCCTCTCACCTCTTTGCCCTGTGGCGCCATCTGCTGGATAAGTAAAGCGTCTGATCATTGGGTCATTTTACAGTTCAGTTGAAAATTGTATTGGTGATTGGTGAAATATGTTTTGAAAATAAAAACCAAAACTAATGATGATCACGTCCTCTCATTAAACATCCCCAAAATGAGGGGCGGTAAAAATACAATGTAATATACAGTATAATTGTACTTTGATTCAAAATCTAATCATTTATTCAATCTTATATGTATAAACCTTACAAAGTCAGAACTTGTAGAGAAACTGGACCCAAATGCAAAACACCGATGATGAAGAGCGGTAACAGGTTTATTGCAGGAGTGACGCAGGATCCAGGCAGAACGGGGAGGGCTGTGGTAGGTGACGAAGAGACGGGGGGATCCTGGGGTGGCAGGTGAGGTGCGAGGAGAGGGGATTTCCCGGGGGAGGGGGTAAGCAACAGCAGGAGTGAGGCAGATCTCAGTGGAGCCGCAGCAGTGCCAGAATCCGGTGGGTTCCAAGGCAGAGGAGGGAAAGCAGGAGGAGAATTACTCTGGGGTGAGGACACAAAGAATACAACAAAAGGGGTCTGAATGTATGTGTGACACAGGGGTGACTGGACAATCTGACAAGGAGTGACAGCAGAGGCCAAGCTTAAGTAGACTGCTGATGAGTGATGAGAAGCAGGTGTGTCATCTGCCGCAGACTGCTGACCGGATCTGCCCCTGAGAGAGAGAGAGAGAGAGAGAGAGAGAGAGAGAGAGAGAGAGAGAGAGAGAGATTCACACACACGCAGACGAGGAGACAAAGACCAAGACAGGCTCATGACATACAAATTGTAAGTGCAGTGTGAAATAGCCTTGATATAATGGCTACAGTCAAAAATAGATAAAACCTTTATAATTGCATTATTTATTATAGGAGTATTGGGCTGTATTAGTGAGCTAAATGGGTTAGTTGTACTACAGGGATATAAAGTGAAGGTTGACTGGTCAACTTCTCAAATCAAGAAGGAACTGCTGAGCTCAAAAGTTTAGTCTTGGGATTGATTTGTGATGTTACTGCAAGTTTCTAACTGTGCTGCTAGTTACTTATTACATTTAATGCAATTAAATATTAGCAGCACCTTAGATTATGGCCCACAACATGCTGTGTAACTCTTCCCAAATTACAGTTTAAAGGTGTATTATTACATTACACATGTGCTGACTTATGCTTGTAGATACAAGGGAACAAGATGTGGAGTTAGGGAATTAGGAGGTAACGATTTAGGAAATTTAAATTTAATTAACACTGAAGTTGTTTTTTAACAGCTGCATGTTATGTCAGTATGGATTAAAATGTGATCATTCATGGAAAACACTGGTGTTTGGGAAGAATTTAAAGAGATCTTATAGGGTAAGTATTGTAACTATATGGATTCTTTTCTAATATTATTGGGTATATGCTAATTTAGAGCACACTGAAGGTCTACAGATTCTTCCTGCCAATTCTCTGTCCCCCCACAATTATACCCTGTAGTCATTTTTAGTATCAATAATCTAACTAACCAAAAGGACCCATAAAGTTTGCCTACCCTCTTACTTTTAGTGTCTGTTTCATCCAGTGTTAGTATCGGCTGGTAATTTTTAAGCTAATAGCAGAAAATTTAATATAATTTTGGATTAGATTAGACTATCTGATGGTAAAAAAAAACATGCTCCAACATTTGCACCTAGCATAGATGGCTTTTGCCAGCCATGTGTCACCTCACACTGAACAGGGAAATGGGGCCCTCTCCTGGAGGAAGAAGGGAGGGATAGGCCACCCAATCTGCTCCAGTATGTTGTGATTTGTAATTGGACTTCTTTTCTGCTCATCATGACTTGGTCAAAATAAACACAATGTTGGAGAGCAGTGTGGTTCATACGTATATATATAATACTTGTTACCAAACTACAAACACACAATGAGTACTTGTGCTGAAAAATAAAATTCTAGTGCCACTTTAATTTCTATTATTATGATTTTCAGTATCCTCAATTCATTTACATTGTTACTTATTATTCAGATCTAAATAGTAACTGAACTTGACTAAGTATAATTGAGCAACCAGCTTTTGACTTAATTTAAATTTATCAAATTAATCAAGCAAATGGACTTTTAAATATTAATGACACAGATTCTCTATCTGTGTTTTAGAATATTAAAACATAGAAATAAAGTTTTTTTTAGATTAAACAACTTGAAAAAAATGATAATTCAGTGGGGTTTTTAGTCAGTATAGCATGCCATTTATAGGCTTTTAACCTTGAATAATGTTATTTCTAGTTTGCAGAAATATTTGGTTATAATCACATCATCATTATCCACTGAGAAGAAACAACCTTGGTGAAGTGTTTTGTGAAAAATTTTCCGGTTTATCTCATGGTGTTACTTTGGCAGCACAAGGAAGTTTGATGCTGAAGTTAGAAGGTGTTGAAAACTCAAACATATGTTGTCCAGTCAGTCCCAAACTTCAGGGATTTGATAAGACCCCTACTCTGTACACATCTACCTCCATATGGGCATCAAAACCACACACTGAAATAAACAACAACAACAAGTATAGCAGACTTTGTAGAGTATAATTATAGTGTTTGAAACATAGGTTCTGTGTTGGAGCATCACTATGTCAGAACAAAAAAACACATCAAGGATCAACTCTGATATACGTAAAGTCACCAGTGCTATAAATTAGATGGTTAAAAAATAAGTTTAGAAAATTTAAATGCACCTGAAGTTTAAATTGTACATGATGTAAAGCTGGCTGGCTGGTGGATGTGTGTTTGGAGTGTTTGTAATTTTTCATGTCTCATGTCCATGGCTGTTTCCATGGACATGGGGTGTAGAGGGTTCCTGGCACAGTCTGTGTGGTTGGTGCTCACTACACTTGGTGTAAGAGGTAAAAGAGGTAAGACAGCTGTGTGTAGGATTGGAGAGGCAGCAGAAAAAGCCTCTTGTTGGCTTTGATATAAAAGAGAGGAGGGGGGGTGGAGGACTGGAGCTGATGGGCAGTGACCTGGCCACCACTGCTGACCCGCCAACTGGAGGGTGTAGCGGTTAAGGGTTGAAACACCTAGTGAAGGTTGGGCACCGTCTGACGACAGCAGCTTGAGGCCGAAGGCCACAGTCATTTTAAAACACGACTGCATGTGTGGCTTCCTTAGATGTATTAAGAAAGCATGAACTTGATCTGCATCATGGCAGAAATTGAACTGCATGCTTGACATCATGTTTGTCGTGCATCAGAATGAGGGAATTTTATTTTGATACATTAAACATTTTTTCTTGATTGAATTGACTAAAGTAGTTAAAGGTATTCATTTCACCATTTTGTATTTTTGACACAAATGTAAGAAGAATGTACACGTAATAGAGTATCATTATATTATAGTTTAGCAATTTTGTATGTATGTAAAATGTAAAATTGATACCATGACTCATGTGATTCTGGGCCTCAGGCCCAGGATGAGCCACTTCAAGAAGAACAAGAAGCACTAGGATTGATTTAGACATCACTGTGTCTCTGTCTTGAAACAGTTTTTTTTATTATTATTATTTTATTATTATGAAAGCATGTGGATTGAAATAGCAATTTTGGATTCTCTCTGATAACACATTCTCCTTGTTGTCTGTGCCTAAGGTGTCCCATTCTTCCTCTGTGTTGCTTCCAGACTCAACTTCAACTTCATCTGCTCCTTCACTGCTTCATTATCACAATCAGTCTTCGCCATCTGATCCTTTGTTGTTTGTCTAAATCTAATTCCCTGTTAATTTGTGTATTACAGACAGATAAATGCTGATTAGTCTGATGGTGCTGATTCTGAAATTTTACTGGTGGACAAGTAATTAACCTCCTTTTCCCTAAGGTATTTCACAGTGTAATATTGTGACCACCACAATGCATAAGTAAAGTGTGATAATATAAACCAAAGGCGAAATTTACATTTTTAGTTTTTCATTTTGTATTTTTCTTGACTAATTGTTTCCTCATTAAAACAGGGGCTAACACGATAATTCACAACACGATGGTTCCATACAGAGAGATAGTAATGAACATATTTAGCAGCTAAATACAAACACCACAAAGCTACAGATTCTACAAAGATGAAGTTTTTAAAGGGATGAAGTTTGCAAATGATTTACACTGCATAACTACAACTAAACAATATAATGTTAAATCCACAAAGGTTCAAAATCCTGCCCACTGATAAGTCAAGTCTTGTTGATAATCTGCAGCACTACCAAACTGAGTCCACTAGATGGCAGAGAGACACAGTGTGTATAAACTAATGAAAGACAAGAAGTGGAACGTATGCTGTCAGTGCTCATTTTGGAATTTGATGGAATATGAGACATAAACAATGCAATGTTGTTTAGTCTGTGTTTGTTGTGGAGCTGAACGTGAGTTGGTTAGCTGCAGCTACGCTATTCTATGGTTGCTATCAGAGGAAATGGTGGAATTTCTAGTTTCCTAGGACATCCAACATGGAGCGGAGCAAGTGGATTAGGAGTCAATTATGGCTGATTATTTCATCACTATTATATTAAATTATCTGAAAGACTGTTTATACAAAATACAATTTGTATGATGTTTTGGTGATGCTACAACCTCTTCTTTTAGGAACAAAGAAGAGGTTTATGAACATATATTTATGCTAATTGTGTCCCATCTCTATATCTGGTCCATTGAGCCTAAATAAGGTTGTCATTATCATTTTTTCCTCCACTATTGTCTTATTCTTTAGGGTTGTACCTGCTGACATTAAACAGCTCTATGAGTCTATACAGCCAACTTTAAACTTTCCCCAACCTTAACTACAGACCCAAAAATCTTTTTTTCCCAATTGGCAACATGACATTTGTCCACAGTTGGCTCGTCATCCAATTGGACACACAAACACAAACACCCACACTCATACTTAATTTCGTCTTGTACTCCTGTCGGTCTCTGTGGTTTACCTGAGCAGCTGCCACCACCAATGCTGAAAATGACTCCATCAGGGACACACACAAACACACACAGTAGACTAAATTTGCCTTAATAGCTACTCCAGATTGGCCATCCTGAGGGCCAGATGCCCGCGACCTCCATGTGCCCCCTAAATGCAGAGTTATTATGATTAAAGCATGATTGGCAGCACTGGTTATTAATTTTAATCTTTGGCACATATGTGGGGTGGTGGGCAGAGGGCAGGCAGCAGTGTGTGCCAGGCAGATGCCACACGGAAGCTAATTCAGTGTGACATACTATCAGAGTATAGTCACACACACTTCACAGTCCCTGGATGCTCATTCCCTGCCTATAGCCACATACATAAGCATTTCCTCTATGTATAGGAGATGAGTTTTGGGCAAAGACGATATTCAAAAACACACACATTTGAAAGCAGAAGCAACTTGTTTAGAAAATACTTTCTCTCTCAAGACCCAAATAAAAGTCTCACTTTTACTACTCAGAGGCGGAAACTCAAATGATGGGTTATTTTGAAGCTGTATTTTAAGGAAAAAGGAAAAAGCCTTGAAGTGAATAATGTAGAGCATGTATGTTCCTGAGTTAAGGTCTTCTTTGCAGCTGCAGTCAGCTTACTAGAGGAATATTACAGAAATATCAGACTGAATCATATCACCGATCAGGGTGATGTTAACATTACAGTGCATACTTAAAATAACACTGGGTTAAAGATATGTTGGTTTAATAGCTCTAACTAGTATTCTTTAGCTTTAATGCTTTAATGATCTATATTAATTGTCAAAAAGCAAATGTATTTTTCCTCACTGAATGTTTGAAAATCTAAGTAGACTGATGGGGAGAAGAGGAGAGTAACTACTTATATTTCACCTGCAGAGGGCATTACAATATAGGACAAGTGGATGTCCACTCTTCTTTTCTTGAGCTGACATGGCAGCACATATACAATTATGAATGTGAAAAGTTTTGGCATCCAATAGAAGCCATCATCATCAGCTGACTGCTGGAAAAAAGGGAATTATGGCATGTACAAAGTTTGAATAAATGTTGACACCAGGCCCTAAGTGTGTCACAAATTAAGTCCAACATTCGAGCCAAATGTAGAGAAATTTTGAAAAATAAAACATAAATGTAAAGCGTCATGTTGTAACTGTCATTAACAGGTAATTGTTTGTTTTGGAGGAATTCTGTGTGGATTACAAGACACATTTATTTTGAAGGATGCAGCGTAGTTGTTTTTCCTTTATTACCTTTTATTCTGTCTCTAAGTTGTCAATGTGTTGTTAAAAATGTGTACATTAGTATAATTGATTTCATGCAAGGGTAAGACACCTTCCAAAAAAGGGCAAACCTAAATCTGCCCTTGATGCCTGTTCTGTCAGTGTGAGAGCACAATGCATAAAGGCACTTTGAGATAACATTTGTGAACTTTGAATGTACTGATTCTTTTGTGCTGCAATTAGCAAATAAAACTCTCAAAGACTTTTCTTGGAAGTGTGTCCTTTCAACCTGCAAAACATTTGTTAGATCCACTTCAAATACATGTTTCTATCCACTACAGTTAGATGAACATTAGGAGTTAGTGTGTCAAGATAAGTGCACTCAATTCACTGTTCTTCACTTCATAAATGGAATCAACGTTTTGACTACATAGCCATCTGTGACATATCCTGATGTCCTTTATATCTCCCTCATTTCATTTCACTTTCACTCTGTGCAGCCATCTGGATATCAATACTGACACCCACAAGTCACTCTATTATTATGACTATTATTGCATTTTGGTTTATTTAAGTATTACATACCTAATGGTGATGTGTGACATGCATGCCCGCACACACGTGTATGTATCAGCATGGGCAGATATTATCTCTTCTGTCATTTTTCTTTACCTCAAAGCCGAAGAGACACTCAATGCCCAAGGAGTAAAGAGCAATCTTTCATTTATTCAATTAGCTAACGAAGGAAGGGATCCAGGCGCTGACAGAGGATTGATGGTGGGGAAGGATTTCTCTCAGCAGGTAACGCTTACTAAGGACTTTTACGTTGCGTCCCTCTGTTGTTCCCCTTATTCAAGAGGAAAGTTCACTGGGAGAGAAGAGACCTTGAAGACAACTTTGAGCAGTTGTTTCCTGTCTTGGAGGAAAATAAAAGAACAATTAAAGATGGGACAGATTGAGGTATGTTTTAGTTTTTCTTTTTATGCTTCATTTTTTTTATTGTTCTTATAAGATTTGTTGACATTAAGACAGTATCTTCTACAAAATAATAACTAATGCAGCAGCTCCATCATTAACATTAGTCCATATAGTTACCAAGTTAACTATGTTAACTATGTTAACTTTCAACATCTTACTTAAAGACCTTATATAAGAATTACTTCAACAACTATTGTGTATGAAGAATCTGTGACAGCCATTCTCACTTCACAACCTTCTACAATCTTGATAATCACACAGCGTTTGAAGATCAAAGCAGCATTTTATGCTTCACATGACATCACTATATTAATACTAACCTGTCCATGAATGCGTCATTACGTTCTACTGAATGTCAAAAGCAACATTGTTAGCCGCAATCCTCTCTGCTCTGAGGGTGAAGTGTTAACCCATGGCCTGAGGTCAGGCCCTGACATTCAGCTTGACATTTCAGAAGGATGTCAGCTTTCATCGCTAGTAAAGGACAGCATTACAGTCCTGTCAGCAGGAGATGAACTCTGACTCCAGGGAGACAACAGGGTGGAAAGTGGACCTGTGGGAAGGAAGTACTGTGTGGGCTACTATGTGAGAGTCGAGCTGTTGATTAAGAGCATGACGAATAGTTGTCCAGACATCTGTGTTGATCAATACTTGGACACTGGCAGACACACACAAACACACATTAGTAGAACCAGTGACCTTGGGTTGTTGTCAGATTTGGGTCAGGATCAGAAAGTCTCTCACAGCCCATCTGTGCTACTCTGGAAACAGGTCTAAGCAAATCCACTGGGGGAGAGGACACCTTTGTTGATGTGACACAAAGAGCCAACAGGAAAAACCCACAACAATCAAAAAGTTATTTAAGGATAAAATTTGCTAGTTTTTTTACACTGAGCTAAAAAATGCTATTACTTGTTTATGAGATTAAATTTCTTTTAATGTTTTGATTAATTTGATTCCTTGTGTTGATGAATTTTCACATCATATACTGTACATGTGTATATCAGCTTGCCAACACAACAGAGCAGGCTTTATCCACATTGTACCATGGCAATGTGGATAACTATTATTCCCTAAATCTTGACCGAAGCCCATCAAGTTTGCTAATAACCTGCCAGTGGGAACAGATGAATCAAATCTTATACATACGTATTCTGTGTAGAATTTTTTCATGATATCTTTATTTTATCTATATTTTTCCTGGTGGTGGTCACACTGTCTATCACAGGACTGTAATTGAGAAATAACTGACCATTTACAATCTCAATCACACCTATGGGCAATTTTAATCTAACCTGCAAGTCTTGTGAGACTGTGGAAAGAAGCCTGACTATTCGCAAGGAAACCCACACAGGTATGAGGAGAACCCACAAATTTCATAAAGAACCCAGATGGCTAGGTGACAGAAGACAGTCCAAAATATCATAATATAACATTATGTAAAGCTGGTTTTGCAACCTACCAAGATGTGTTCCAGTGCTGCTGGCAGAGAGAACAAGTCTTTCCTGCACCACTGGTTGAAGCTGCAGCTTTAAGTCAGGCGTTGGTCTGATATCATGGTTTTACGTTCATTCCAGAAAAAAATCCTGCCGATAGGCTTTCACTTTTTGGTAAAAGTTACAATATTTTGTGAAAGATATTTTCACTCATACATTCACATCGAGTATACAAATAATAATAGTAGATAAAATTTGCCATACATTTTAATACACTGTACAAAAATGTATTTTAGAATAAAATTTATACACCATATTTTGTATTGTTTTGGTTTAGATACATAACAAGGTGAAACGTCTTGTTTTTGATCTAAAAATAGAAAAAAAAAAAAAAAAATTGGAGCTAATTTTTTGTAGAGTGAGAATTCCTCTGAGAGTCCTCGTGCCCAATAAAGAAACTGCACTGCAAGCAGTTCAAAACTGGTTCCATCAGTGGTGAGTCATATGAAAACTTTGTTTAAACACCCTTTGCAAACTCAGCTTTTTATGAAGTTTGTAAATGTAATGAGTTGTTGAAATCATGACAATGAGGTGTGACTTCAGTAAATACTAATAACAGTGTAATTTTTTATCATCATTTTTTTCAAGTCAACATTTATAAAGTGTGAACTGTATCACTGAATGTCTTTTTTTGGGAAGCTGGAGACATACATCTTTAATATTTTACTATTTACTGTTTTTGACAACCAAATGCAAAATGCTACCATTCAACTCTTTCTCATACAGTATGTCATGTTGAAGCAACATCAAACCATTACTCTTTTTCTCTACCATTATTTCGATTTGCTTCTGGGAAAATGGTCAAAAAAGTAAATATGAATCTTTTTAAGAAAAAACAACTCCTGCTGCCATTTTTCTCTTGATGATGGTTTTCTTTCCCCTTTCGTATCTTCCCTTTTCTCATTTGTACACCATTTCCTCTTCATTATCCTCACTCCCACCCATCTCCTTTATTTGTCGTCCTCACCTCTGTCTCTTTCACACCCTCCCTTCTGTTCCCACCCTATTAGTCCTCTCTCTGTCATACTCTACCCTCTTTCTTCTTGTTCTTTCCCTCCTACCATCTCCTCTCACCCTCCCTCTTTCCACCTCTGCTATCCTACTGTGTTCTTCTTTATTTACCACAGGAGCTGCCTAGTTTTCCAGCAGGCTCTGACACTTTTAGCTCTGATGGATAGGTATGCCAGTGGATGAGTGTGATAAACGAAGAGGTGATGGATAGATCTGCCGTGGCGCTGTAGACATCACAAGGCGGCTCAGTTCTTCTTGAGGCAGTCGGAGGGCCTGAGGGCAGCCATTTTGTGCCAAGCCGCGAGCCCCTAACAGAGGAGCTGGGGCCTAATGAGGCCAGATGATTAGACAGCATAAAGATGAGGGAATGAAAGGATGGAAAGAGGCCAGTAATGTGATGTGACAGTAGAAGTGACAGAAGTAACATGACTGGTGGTAAAATCTAACATAGCAAATGTACCTTAATTTACAACACACAGCGAATGTGATATACTTGACAAATAATGGCAATGGCATACAAACCTGTAACGGGTTGTACACCCTGACTGTAGCACTATTACCTCCATTAGCATTTATGGGATTCATACTGGTTTAGTTAGGTAATTTTGATGAGAAACATTTGTAATTGTTTGAGACCATGTGTGGGTCAAAGGTACATGGTGGATTGCAAAGTGCTTCAGTTTTGTACAGTTTAAACATCTACACAGTATTCCAAAAAGAAATACAATAGTTTGGTATCCCACTTATAAACAATTAGGACAAATACAAAGACAGTTTTATTCAGTTCAATTCACTTTATTTGTATAGCGCCAAATCATGGAAACATTTATCTCAATTCACTTTGCAAACTGATAGAATAGAAAAACTATTTTGCATGTTTTTAACATGCAAAATAGTTACATAAAAGGCTCAAAGATGAGGGAGAATAGAATAGAATAGTGTTTATTATTTATTGATGTCATTGTACAGTGGGGGTACAATGAAATTGAGGAATCAATTTCATTTGAATCTGTGGCTAAGCACTGCTTGATTTTGAGTTGTCCACGGAGAAAGAGTGGGTTGCCATAATGTAACTGCAAGACTGTAAGATAAAGGCTCTGACTGTTGTGCTTTTGTGCCTAACATTTGCAAAGCAATGGTGGCTTGGAGTCTATGGATGGGGTCTGGGAAATGCCACCACATTGGGACACTGTAGTGCTCTTGGGGGACCTCAACACTCATGTGTGCATTGATTCAGACACTTGGAACTTCATTCAAGGTTAAGCAGAAAGCTCTGGTCAGTCCCCTTCTCTGTTGGGTATTCAGTTATCATCTTGTATTTTGCTGTGGGTTAGTGGCTGCCATACCAAAAACCTAAGATGCCCATTGGTGGACACTGATGGCAGAGTCTCCTGAAACACCAGATAGGTAAAAGTGTTTTGTTAGCCCCAAGGACATTATTGCAAATTCATCCAACATCTTACAAAACTGTTTTCAGCCAGGGAGGAAGACTGTTGAATCAGTTATCATTATGTGATGGAAGTAAGACTTTGACACCTCTAGTCTTAGACCACTGTTCTCTGCCACAGTTTGAGTTCCAAGTGAAAAAGTTTAAGGATATTGGGACCTTGTTCATGAGTGGCTGTGGGATGGAGCAAAAAACAAAACAAAACAAAACAAAACTGACAGACAGATTGGTGCAATGTCAGCAGTAAGGCAGTACTCAAGTATAATACATGCATGTCTGGAAAATTATTATTGCTGTCACTGATGCACAAACTGAAACTATAAACACATGTATAAACTAACAGTGTGAGCTGTCTAACCTTAAAACCAATGTTTATCTCTGCACTAGAAAAATCACTCATCAGCTCAGACCAGATCACTAGAACAGCTCCACTGCAGCCAATTAATATTTCCTACTCACTTTCTGGTTATATAAACAGTTTTTTTTTTTTTTTTTGTCAAACTCTTTTATCAAACAAACTAAATCCTATACTGTCACTGATTACATTAGTCATTACTCATTATTATGGATCAACAACCAAAGTGGTGTGAGCTTCACTTGCATGGAGCAATGAACTGCCACGAGAAATGAGGTCATGACTCCAGTCTAACTCAAATAAAATCCATGTTTACAAAATATTCAATTTCACTGTTTGATTGTCCTGTTTAAAAGAAACTAAGAAGAAAGACACTTTGGAAAAGTTACACTTTGGTGTCAAAACAGTCATTGTTTCCACAGAAACATGAAAGTTTGTGAAATGAGGTCAGAGCATACATCTTTACTGTCTTTCTCCTCCTCCATTTTCATCGTCTTGCAGTATTCAGTTAATTTATGTTGTTGTCTACTTTAAATCTTCTTTGCCCTTTCTCTTAATAATGTCATGACTCATGCTACACCTTAGTCATGCTACACCTTAGTTGGATTTTGTTTAAGTCATGCATGTATATCTATTGTATGTACGCACACTTGTACATACATATGTACACACACACACACACACACACACACACACACACACACACACACACACACACACACACACACACACACACACACACACACACACACACACACACAAAACCTACGGAACTTGTATGTCTTTAATTCTGTGGTTGTACTCACACTGAATGTCCAGAAGAGGTCACTCTTGTGTTGCATTTGTGCTTGATCTGTGACACTTCCCTTGACAACAGATTGAAGCATGTCTATGTGTGTTTTGGCTTTTTATGTTTTAATTGCAGAGATATGAGAGCGACCGGTGGGACAGAGAAAGAGAAATGTAGCATGTGCAGGTGGAATGTCAAAATTGTCAATATTTGAATGTAGAGGCTGAACCACAGGGCAGTCTAATTACCTGATCCAGCTAGAGCCTTGAAAAGAAACCCATTAAAATTAGACTCCCACCTTTTCTAATAATATTGCACATTGTGCGGTAAATGAAAGTGACGAATTCAAAGAGGCAAATTTTTATTCACCTGTTATGATGATCAATAAACAGTTCATCTTTCCACTCTGCAGAGCCTGACAGAGCTGTATTGTAAATGGATCTCTACCAATAAAACATCTTCAATCTAGAAAGTAGAAAATATTCTAAAAACCATTGAATCTTAATGCTAGAGAAATGCGAGACCCGATTTTCATATAAAAGTCATGCTCAGAGAGACATTAGATTAATTTAAGGCTCAATAAATCTCACTGCTTCGTTTTGATGTAGAGACAACAAATTCATAATAAACCTCCACTACTCTCTGGACAGAAGTGTCACTCAACATATTTTATACATCACCAATGTTGCCTATAAAAAGTCACTTTTCCAAACACTATGCTGATATCATTCCTAGCAGTATGGATCACTTATGAGATTGAATGTTCATATCTAATAGCACTTCTTATGTGTGACAATCATAAACATGTCAGCCACAAGATGTTTAATGTGATGATAGCTTGGCTGCTCTAAGAGGAAGCTACTATCATCCTGCTAGATTTAGTATTCATATTCTCAACTGGCCACTTTAGTAAATAAGCTAAACTTAACTGTTACATACTTCTTTTATACAGTGTGACCTCTTTTGTTCCATAGAAAGAACTCTTAAAGTATTATGTTGGACATTTTTCACTTGGCAAACTTTCAATTGCAGTCCTCTACTTGCAGCTGCTGAAGTGTTGAGGGTTAGTTGCACAAGGGCACAGTTCCAGATTATTGATTTAGATAAAGTTAATTTGGGTTAACATAAAGATAGGAGACACGAGGAAACAGCTGGTCAGGTCTTCCCATTACAAAAAAGTACAACAAAAACTAATTGGTAGAACATTTCTTGGTGAACAACAGCCGGGCACAGTGACTGTACAGTGCTTCAAGAGTCTGAGGCTGCCAAGTCTGGTACCATCAGCCTTTGTTATAACAAATTCTGTCTGGTAGCCAGAGACAAAACACTGATGTATTGTAGGACATAATTTCAGGACACAAGTATCCCTAAAACTTCACAACTACATAATTATTACTATTATTAGTAGCTTGAGTAGGTTTATGGGTGTAGTTTATTGAAGTTTTGTCCTCTTGCCTTATTCCTGGGCTTTCTACTGCTGTACAGTACAGCAGTAGAAACACAGAACAGGAAAGGATAGAAAATGAGAGAGGAGATGATATGCAGCAATGGGCCAGGGCGGATGTGGAACCAGGCTGCTGCAGTAAGGATTTGAGCTCAGTACTGGGGCAGATTTACAGTAGTTTGAAATATTCTTTCTGTCATTTTTGATATTGAGTTTTAGTTTAGTCTTAGGAGAGCATAAGTTGTTTTATTTAGAGTTTTTATTTTGGAGTACTACTGCTGAGATTTTATTTAGTTGATATCATAGAAAATCATTGATTTAAAGAAGCCAAAAAAGGTTGAAATAATGCACAACAGTAAATATGGTTTATCTGCAAAACCATGTTATGTGACTTTCTATACCTTTAAACTCACTAAAACACAGTAAGTTACTGAAGCCGCTCATCTCCTGCAATAGAAATTCACAGAATGCAGGGAGTCCCATTCTACAGAGAACAAGCAATTAACAGCGTGATAACAAGAGCAGGAGAAGCCCTGAGCGTGAACCCACCCTCAATCACCTGCTGCTGCTTAATGTTTAAACTCTCTCTCTGGTGTACACCATGTAAAAAGACGCTTCCATAAAGAAATAACTGCAAAAGTTTGTGGAACTACATACACACTCATTTGGCTGGCGCCCCAGGAAGCAGAAGTGTATGAGAAGTAAAGGTTTTCACACAAAGCTGTTATTTTATGGCATGTAGATAATTGGAGTTGGGAACCAGGCCCCATTGACCCATATTAACCAGCCACCACTGATTTTAACACTTCCCCACAATTTATGTGACTCTGTGGCAAGCACAACTTTCTGGTTGTTTGTGTATGTAAAGGAAGATATTCTCATCCATGGACATTCACCAAGTAAACACCACACTCCTTTTGACCAATTTTTTGTTTGTGTTGTATAGTTCGGCAAATCACTGCTCTCTACAGAAGTTCTGCAGTCAGTTTTCAGCTCTATGCAAATGAAGTTCAATGAAGTTTCACATCTCTGCTACACTCCTATATCAACTGGAAACTTACAATGAAATATAGATAGATAGATAGATAGATAGATAGATAGATAGATAGATAGATAGATAGATAGATAGAGAGAGAGAGAGAGAGAGAGAGAAGTTTATTATGATCAGTTATTTTCTTTTCTCCATTTTCTGCAACCAACCCTTCCCCCATATGAGCACTTGAGGACTAAGAGGACATACACAGAGAGATGCTGTCACACACAGACACACACACACACACACACACACACACACACACACACACACACACACACACACACACACACAGAGTGTATCACGAGGAGGTAACTTTTTGTGGCGGCTAGCTGTGAAGAGACCTGCCTAATTAAAAAGATCATGAATATTCATGAAACACTTGTACCGCTACAGCTAATTACATATTCAGAGAGGTTTGGTCGGCAGTGCTGGTGTGAGTGGTCTGATTCAGCTCCAGCACACTGACATTAAAACACAAGCTGCAATGTTTTCAATCCGTTACGGATGTCATGAATCAAATTCACCGACTCCAGAGATCTGTTAATGTGTTTATAAAATGTAACATCATGCTAGCATAGCATTTAGACTGAAAAAGAAAAAAAAGAAATAAAAAATGCATTTCTTAATTCCGGAATATCCTGTTTTTTAAATGACACCTTTCTTTTGTGAGGGTTGACTGTTTTGAAAAAGCAATTTAGCTGTTTCACCATTTGCAGAGCTTTCAGGTGGATAAGCTGCTATAAAAAAATACAAGCTTTACCAAAGAGCACACTGGGACTCATGATGGCTTTCTAGAGTACCTCGTAGAACGCACACGCTGAATTTCACACACTAAACCATTGCAAACATTTATGGCCTCGTTTTAGGGCCTCAGGTCCACAATATTGGACAAAGAGCAACATCTACATACAGTTTAAGGCCTACTCACAAGAGGAAGTGGTACAACAAAGTAAAATTGTACATCTTCCTGAAGCTCAGACATGTAGTGACTTCTGTAGCTAATGGCTTGTGCATGTGATACAAATTTACATAAGAACAGTGATTTTTGTTATATCTGACTGATTTAGCAATGCCCATTTCAGACTTGTAGTGCCTAGCACCAAACATCCATCCATTCGGACAGATTTACGTTATTCTAGATTTATGTCT
The DNA here is from genome assembly GCA_016801845.1 of Polydactylus sextarius. Taxonomy (NCBI): domain Eukaryota; kingdom Metazoa; phylum Chordata; class Actinopteri; family Polynemidae; genus Polydactylus; species Polydactylus sextarius. The sequence continues at coordinate 1,196,192 of CM028911.1, forward strand.
TTGTTTGAGATTTTCTTTATATTAATTGATTTGCTTTCGTATATTTACAGCCATCGTCGCTATACGGTATTCTCAGAAGAAATGTAAATGTAGCTATTGATCATTTTGCAGGAAAACACTAGAGCGTTTATGACACCATTGATCTAATTCAGCTGCACGATGCTTTTTCATGTTTCCTTTCATGTCCACACAACTGACGTTCAAACAAATACGATCAGAATTTGACAAGAAAATGAGAAACCATGAAGCTATGACTCGGTGACTCAGTGTTGAGCTTGATGGACACTGTAAACTTCTGTGAGATAAAGCAGCATGAAGAAAATTCCAACACATTACTTAACAGTAGACTGCTAAAGGGAAGATGACAAAAAGAAGAGAAAACAAAGGCAGAATTTAATTGGAGGAAAGAGGTAGAGATTAAAAAAAGAGGGAATAAAACAGGAACGATGGAGGAAGTGGTGATGGGAATTACTGTGCAGATTCTGATAGGTCTACTAATCACCACTTAGCTGCGCCTAATGTGGAGCCCCTGCAGCAACAGAACATGTTTTATTCACTAACTTATTCCATCCCAGTACACACTCACTGATAGTTAGCAGTTAGTACACAATAGTGCTTGTATCATGGCAGGAACGTCTTCTCAAGCTAAGAGCTAAACATAGAGTAAACTGCAAAAAATCCCACATAATGAGATCCTTGACCTACATGTACAAAGTATAAAAGCTTCCAAGCTGCGCACAGACGTGGCCACAGCACCAACCATTATGTTCCACTAACAGACTACTGTACTGATCTGAATAACTGACAAGCAGAAATCAGAAAATATATAGACACTCACCTGGGTAGAAAGAGCTGCTTGATGATAATGATAATGAAGTTAATGTACAAATTAAGGGTAAAGCTTCAAAGCTTTTTTGAATGTTTAGGTGAGGTTTGATTCCCTAAAATTATCTTAGTGCATACAAATAAAATAAATGATAGATGACATAAAATGTTCAAGCAGCAATTAATGGTATTTTAAAGACGGCATTTTCTAGATTTAGCTCAAATTTCTGGCAGATTATTTAATTTTAATAGACTAAATAGACTATATGTATCTATCTATCCCATTTCTATCTCATAACTTAAATGTGAAAACATGGTCATAGTTGATGTGGTGCTCTGAAATGGAACATTATTATCTTTTACTTGGCACATAATTCAGTTCCTTTTGACATTCGTTCTCAGAATCCTACTTGGATACTCAAGGCTATTAATTTAGCATTTATCATACAGTCCTGCCATCCTTTGCTTCTGTTGCTGTACTCTCTATGTTCAGCGTTTTCATCTTGAAAAGTGGCTGAGACAATGTGTTGGCACATAGTGGAGGTTTAGCATCATGCATTCATGCTTTAACATATAACTTCAAATTATTTTTGCGCCACATGCTGGCTTAATGTTAGCAGTAGTAGTGGTGACGTGTTTGTTATCACTGGGCATTTTCAAGGGACATGCTGGCTGTATGGAGGAGACAATGATGCAGAGTAATTTAAACAGAACTAAGAAGAGACGTGCCAGAACCGTAATTAATACACTGATTAATCAGCTGATAATTTTATCTTGATTAATGCGACTGATTTTCTCTTCATTTTGACCCTACCCAGTCAGACGCAGTCCAATTAAATTTAAATTATGTGTCGGAATCTGTCCAGTCCACCCCCACTCTCCCCTCCTCCACCCGCAAAACACACAGACGTCTCAGCACTCATATGCACACAACATGCAAGCATATATATATATATATATCCTTGTATAGATGCCTGCACGGAATGAAAACATGACTAAAATCTTACTTTTTCAAAAAGCAAATACTGTAACGTGTAAGGAGAGGAGCTAAACAAAGTGACAGAACTTATGCATGTTATACAAAATGCAAAATACTGGCTGGTGAAGATACATTGATGTATTGAACAGACTATAAAGAATGTACAACGTACAATACAACGTATTGTCTTTATGTTATCCCATCATATAAAAGAAAGTCTAACAGTTCTACATCTCCTGACTTAAAAAAAAAAAAACAAAACAAAACAAAAAAAAAAAAAACATAATTTACCCAATTTTCAGTTTGTATTAAAAACAAAAAACAAAAAAAAAAAAAAAAACACTACCTGTATTTGATGGCTGAAGTGACAGGATTTGGCAGAGAGAAATCAAGAACAACATGCCTGACCAGGAGTCGAACCACTGACTCTCTCCCCAAGACATATAAACCCATGTGAAATATAACCCAACCATCTTCTTTTTTTCACAACTGTTTCAAATTTCGTGCTTTTATAGTTAACAAATTTGAGTTTTCCCTGTTTCAATATAAATGATTAGTCAGTTCCAAAAGGCTGTGATGGTCTGTCACTGTGTTTTGTATATATACAATTCATTTTGATATAAATCTTGCCTCGTATGATGGTAAAAATTAAGAGGTTTAGTTAGATTTTGAGGCTTTGGGATCCAAAAACAGGATCAACGGTGAAAGATGGTGTGAAAGTCAGATAACACAAATAGCACCACATATTGAGTCGGTTAGTAAAATGATACTGGGATGCTGGTGACCTCTGGATTGCACTTCTCCAGCCAACTTTCCCCCTCTGGTGTCTCAAAACTCATTTCAGTGATGCCCCACAATGGCAGGTGCATTTATTCTGTCAATTAGAAGAAGAGGGAGAAAACAGTTGGATGGCTAAATGAAAGAGGAAATTCTGATCTACTTTTCTCTCTCTTCATCTGTCCCTTGTTCCCTCCCCTCCTCTCTGGCTGTCTTTTTAATTTTAGCCTTGGCTCAACTGACTGGCTTGATGCCAGGCCCTGCCGAGTGATGCACACCCGTGACACACAGCCCTGCCGAGCCGATCGTCGTGTGCCAATGCAGGAGGAGGCACTGGGGTTGTAGGGCAATGCTGCTGTTGTCCATGGCTCAGGTCTCCTGGGACAAACGCACAGGGCAAGGGCGTTCATGCTTTCAGATCTGGTTAAGACCAGGGTGACAGCTCTGTTACCTGGATAGGAGGTTGCAGGAGGGAGGGGAGTAAAGGGCATCTGCTTCCCTCCCAACACTCCATATCTAATCTAACATAAACCACCACACACAGGAACAGACCACAAAGAACACTTAGATGCATATTTATTCAACACTACATGTTTAGAAAGATGCAACATGTTCTTGAAACTATGTGGAAATATTATGGACTTGGTACAATGTACTATGCACAATAGGAAAAGTGAAGTTTTTTTGTTGAATTGCTGAAATTCATATAAAATGACTAGATGAAATAACATGCATCAGGATGTATTGGTTAATGAATGAAAATGGGGTTAAACTTTTTACTGCATATGCTGAATGATGAACAAACTATCAAAAAACAGTGCTGATAAAAGACAATATTGAATAAAAAAAAAAAAAAAAAGGTTGCATTTTGTTAATCACATTCACACACTGATGTGTGAATGTGGGGTTCAGTATCTAGTCCATAGACACTTCAACATGTAAACTACAGAAGACGACTACAGAAGACAACTCAATGACCCAGATTAAAAGTTTGAACAGTTCATCTGTGTTAAAAGGTGATAAAGGTAAAAGCAGCCATTTTACTGCCTCTTAAAAGCAGAAGTAATCCAGGTAAAATCCAGCAGCAGTCATCCCATTAAATCCTAAAATGTTTCAGATTAACTGCAGGTTTGATGCATCAATACTTCAAACATAAAGAGTAAAAGAATGCTGTGCACCTAACATCTATTGGATGGATCGTCACACATTCATGCTCTCCAAACAATGAATCTCACTAACTTTTGTAATACCTTCATTTGATACACTCTGTTAGTGGACATTTGTGGGACTGAGGGTGTTTGAATGGTCCAGTCAGTCATGACTGACTGACTTTCCGTCTGCTGCTGTTCTGCATTCAAACTCTCAACTTGTTCAAAACTTTTTTAACAACCTTATATACCTTAAAGTCACCCCCATCATTCTCAGATGTACTTTTTTATTATCTACTCAATTCTTAAATGTTGAGGGAAGTATCAACAGTATTTCTTGCATGTCTCATACTGATAATTCACATCTTTGCTCACTGAACACTATCATTAAATCTCACTAGTAACACCTCCCTCACACAGAAACCCTAACACTAACCCATCTCAAATTGAACAATTCAATGTTCATAACATGATAAACAACAGACAAACTAAAATTGAATTATAATGAAATCAGATTCAGGACATTACACATTACAGTTTTACAGTTTCCTTTTTAACACCCAAACAAGAATTGTCTCACGGTTATGGGAGGTTTCCTATTAAAATACAAAATCCTGTGAAACAGCTAGGCAGCTCTCTCTGCTGCCTTCACTGTCAGTGGTCATTGGGTTTTCCAGAGAAATAATGTTGTCTTCTGTCAGCCTCCACATACCTCCTGTTTGAGGTCCTAGTGTTACTGTGCCAGCCTGGCTAGGTGATAAATAAATGATGAAATGTGAAATGAATAAAAACATGAATGACTGTGGCGATGACACTGTGTGACAACCCAGAGATGGGAATTAGGAGCCAAAGCGGTGCTATAGCTGGGTTATTGGGCAGGGTCTCTGCTAACGAGCCGTGAGATTGAGTTTGACACGACGAAGAACAGGTGCTCGTTTATTTTCCCAAATAAAATGACGGTGCCAAACCTTGCCTGTCCAAAATAACACACAAAAACGTAAAGCCCTCAACTGGTATGGTTTGGGCGATTACAAAGCAACCAAATTTAAAAAAGATTTTTTTTTTTTCTTCAAACGTGTTTTTATAAATAAATATATCTGTGGATATATTCTGACTAATCCATCTTGATGAAATCCTTGACATTCCTCAGATGTTGTTGGACGCCTTCCGGCAATGTACCAGCATTTTGCCAGGCGCAGGTGTGGTTGCATGGACAATAACAAGCGCTGAGTAATTACCACAGCCATATCCATAACAGCCCTAAACCCCTAAAGTGCTATAGTGTCTTCAGGGTAACCCTCTACCACCACCTCCTTCCATTCTCTCCCTAGCTAAATCATAAAGCTGGGCTTGAGTCCAGGGGCCTCGCTGCTGCTGCCCGGATTCTGACGTGGAGAGAAATAAATCCAGCCAGGCCTCACGGGATGCTCTAATGTCTGAGTTAATTGTGAGTTATGGGAAAACATGGCGAAAGTGCCGGGGTCAGACTTGTCAGTAATCACAGTCTTCAGGCTGAATTTACCAAAACGCTTCCTGTTTAAGGAAAAAAAAAAAAAAAAAAAAATTTGCATTAGCGCCTCAATCTATTTATTACGAACACACACACACACACACACAATTTCACTCCCTTTGTTTTTGTTCTGCTCATCTCACTCCTTCCTTGATATATATATATGTAACTGTATCATTTACATTATGAACTGACATGTAATAAGGGCTTTTTTCTTTTTCTTTTTTTTTTAGCAGTTTTTGGAAAATAAAATAGTTTATCTCACCTCTGTATAGGCTTATACACTGGTGTTCATTCATTTGATAGGAAAAACTAAACTCTCTGGCTCTAAGGTAAAACAGGAGCAATAATGATTCTCATGATGGGACATTTTTCTCTGTGAATCATTTCACACCCTGAACCTGGTGTCAATGTTCCTGTTTCTCATTAATGCATCGCTCCAGAGCCAGATTAGCTAAAACAGACGGTGTCAGGCGGTGCAGACGGCCAACTTCTATGTCATTGAAAAGCCAATAAGTTCTCCTTTGAAAAAAAAATCTCTGCAATGAGCAAAGGAGATGATATATGGGGTATTACAGCTGGTATATGTTGCTGTAATAATTTCTTGGTAGCTTAAAATTTCAATAATTGTATAATAGTTACTCAAGAATACTTTCACTCCTTTAATATCATTTATATATATATATATATATATATATATATATATATATGTGTGTGTGTGTGTGTGTGTGTGTATGTATGTATGTATATAAACACATACTTATATGACATTTAATGTCTCTGGTACATAAATAAACAATGAGAAATATAAGAAGAACTGCATAATGGTGTGTTAGTTTTTTGGATAACAAAAATAACCAACAGTAAGACAACACAGTGTTGCTTGGTTTCCAAAAACACTGTTTTATTTCTATATAATAGTCAAAGAGGCACCAGTTGTTGGGCCGATAAAATAGATAGATGGTACTGCTTCTGGCTGTTTGCAGATAGAAGCAGTACCAAGTTATTTTGGAATCAATGGAGAAGTGAATACTTAATGAACAACTTAACAAAACAACCACCTATTTTGAAATAGTAATATATGCAGTTTTATCACACTAAATACCAAAAGAAGGCCTATTTGTTAGTCCTTCTGGCAACAGAAGCTACTTTCCTTTTCAGAGAGAAAAAGCATAGAGGTATAGTTGAGTTAATAATGATTTTTTGAATACAGATTTTGGATATAGTCTTACGGGGTGTTTTATCTTTCTGTTCTGTCTTCTTGTTTCTGTTCTGTAAGTTATTTTAAGTAAAACTTGTATAAGGCTTTAATACTCCAGTCACTCTCTGATGATCAGAATCAGCTGATATAATCAGTATTGTTGAAGATAAAAATCACTATAAGGTCACTCCTGCAGGTGATTGGTTCCACTGCAATAATGAAGAAAAGACAAAAGTTTTTTTTTTTTGTCGGTTGATAATGTTCTGTAGCAGTTTGTGTATATCATAAACCAATCAGTCAAAACATTATGACCACTGACAGGGGACGTGAATAACTTTGATTATCTCATGAATAAAACCTGTCAGTGGGATATATCAGCTGGCGAATGAACATCTCATCTTCAAAGTTAATGTTGGAAGCAGGAAAAATGGTAAGCAAAGAGAAGTAAGGATAAGGAGTGACTTTGATAAAGGTCAGATTGTGAAAAACTCTTGTAGGATGTTTCAGGTTTGGAGTGGTCAGTACCTACCAAAGGTGGCCCTAAGAAGAAAAAACTTCTGAATGAGAGAAAGAGGTTATTTGTAGGGAATACTCACTGATGTGCATGGGAAATGAAGGATGACCCCTGTGGTCCAATCAACCAAAGAGCTGCTGTAGCTCAATTTACAGAGAAAGTTCACACAGGTTTTGATGAAAAGTTTGAATTCAGAGTTAAACTACAGAAAAGCTGAAGGTGGTCAAAGGAGGTAAAATGATGAATGATTAGCTGGAAAACCTTGGGTTCTGCCATTCATGTGGATGTTGCTTTGACACGTATCACCAACCTAAACATGGTGCGCTCCGTCATAGAATGTAAAAGTTACAGCGGGTTGATGCTCCTGCCTCTGTGAAAAATGATTATGGATGGTTTGAAGAACATGACAACAACTTCAAAGTGTAGATGTCCAATTCAGCCATTGTACCAATAAAAATCCAGGGTTAAACACAAACTTTGCTCAGTCTTTCTGTTCACAAATTCAACTTTGTGGTACAGACCCATGGTTTATTTAATCTTATTTATTTTAACAATAAAACAAAAATGTTTTTAAGTTTTTCTCTTCTGTCTCTACTCCACTGAACATATACTGCAAAAGTATATTTAATTAATTTCACCTAAAATGTAGTTTTAAAACAATGTAATGTTGTCCAACCAGGATATTGCACATTTGTGGTACATGATCAAAAATCAGGTATGCTTTTTGATATTTCTATTTGCATTGATCATTAAAATCAGTGAGAAAACATTGGAAAACTACATTGGATATGTCCTGTATACTCACTGTCAGTACACTGACCACACAAACTGAGTGAAGCTTGTATGCATAGAGTATCTTAAGCAGACAGAAACACTCTAGCAGTTATGAATAATACACAAAGGACATCACAGACTGCTCAGTACTGCAAACACAACTCAGCTGTCCTCCATTCACTCACCCACCTCCACCTCCTCCTGACTGTCCTGTTTTCTTTAAATAATGTATTAAAAGGAGGAAGAGCTTGTTTACTTGAGGTTTGTGTTGTTATTCTCCAGCAAATTATCTTCATTTCTTTGACTGATGGATCAACTTAAGGCAAGGGGCAGACTTTAGTTTCAATCTCACACTTCACTTCTATAATCCACTACTCTACACTTTCATGGTCTGTTAATAAAATTAAAATATCAGTGTTACCAAAATCCATCTATATGTAGAGTGCAGCAAACTCACAACTGTTCGTTCTTAAAAATAATAAATGTATCTCAGTTTTTATGACACCAAATGTCAGCTAGTAAGAAAGGTTGTTGGTCGTGCCAAGACTTTTTCAAACAAATTGCACCAATTTGTTTCCAAAATACTGACACAAACTAAAACATAAGTCTGCAGATACAAATACTATGTACAGTACCTGGAGACAAATAAAACCGTAGTCTATGATAAATGAAATAGGAGTCTTAGACAGAGTATCGCCGACCCTCACATGATCTGCACATGAAAAGAGAAGCAGTAAGCAGAATGCTTACCAAGCACTGTGCTTACCACTTTGAATAGAAATGGAAAATTCGGGATCTGGTGAGAGTATGATATTTTTACTTTGGCCTTCCTTGATCTCTCATCGTCATATCATAGAGCTGAAGTAGTCCCTGTATTGCTTCACCTCCATATTATCTTGTTATGCTTTATTCAGGGGGTCAGGACATAACAGCCAAAGCAATACTTAAGTGTAGCCAAAAACAAGCAAATTTATTATGAACAATGTTAATTTGGACAAAAAGAGGCTGGGAATAAATCCTAGTAAAACTTAAAACAAAACCAAAAAACAGAAAACTTTTATATTATCTCTAAAAAAAGAAAACCAAACAACACTGACACTGGCCTCCCTTACAAACAGAAATGTGACAAAAAGGTTGATTCAACAAACAGGAGTCTTACCCTACTAGTTAATAAATTTGCTGTGTGGCCTGTTGATAACTGTTGGTAAATGGAAGCCACAGTCATGGCTCACTGTGTCTGACTGGGAATCTGTCAAACCAGAAACAGGTTTACAACAACTGGAAACAACAATTATCATACAAGAATCCTAAATCGTCCTCTGTCCATTAGAAGAAGACCGTATCAGAAGAAAATAATAATTTTCGAACATTGGCATTGAAATGAATTTTTAAAAAAATCTGGAGGCAAGACAGACACTTTACTGCTGCAAACTGCTCACATTCACTGATGAACTACAAATAAGTGAAACCTGGTTGTATTCTGACGTTCCTGGTTCTTTGACAAAAGAGGCTCCACATTTCACAGATTTCACAGATTTCACAGATTTTAAAAGACCCCCTTTTTCACAACTGCCATTTTGGCATGAAATAGATGATAAACGCAGGTGTTACTACATTAAATATACACATTAATGGACACTCTGTTCTATATAGGTACAAAGTCATAATTAATATGATTAGTAACACCTGTGTTTACCCAAAAGGTCCATAAACTACTTAGCTAACTTTTAGCATATTATAGAGATAAATTAGCACAAGCTATTACGGTATACATTAGATTCAACATATTGCACCCAACCTATACTCCCACTGCACACACACAGACACCATATTTGCAAAGATCCATCTTTAGGTGTACACATGTGATGTTAATCTTACATTCTACCAGCGTGAAACATAACGGTGCATTTCACAGATGGTGTGTAGCTAGCTAGCATTCAAATAGCATATAGAATAGAAACAACACACACACACGCACGCATATACATATATACATGTATATATAACATTACTCGTATATATCACATATACAACATAGCATGTATGTAATGAATCCTATATAATTTATTGTAATTATATATTTTTAATTATATATAATTATATATTATAATATTTTGGTATTTCTCCTATATTTCAAACTTGTGTATATCTTTTGAATAGTCTTTTTGAGAGAAGATCTCAACTGAATGTGTAAATAAATCACTCAGAAAATAGTGCCCCCTAAGCTTTTTTTTACACTGATTGTGTGTAACTCTCAAGTCAACACACATCAACTCAAAATAAATAACACCTGAAAATGTATACCAGTTAATGCCATAGAATTTGCTGTGCATTTAATCAGGCATGTGGTAACTGACCGATCAGAGCAGACTGGGCTCTTTGGGGTGGGGGTATCCTAAAGACACAGAGGATAAAATACAGTTCCTCAGACAGATGGACGTATTTTAACAATCTGTAGTGCATGATCTGAAGCACATGGGTAATTTAGGGCACGCTAAATTCACTTTTGCTAGTTTAAGATGATGATGCACCATTTAAATAACAGTGAAATAGTGCCCTCAAGATAGCGATGTGCCAACAATACACCTGATCACCTGCTGTGGACTTAAATTCTGTATTTAAGACAATCATCAACCAAACTGCTGGACCTGGGTGTGAGCCAACACACATGCAGTTGGGTTAAGGTCTTCCTGACTAACTGGTCACAGATGGTCAGACTGGGGACCATCACTCTTCCATCCTGACATTCAGTACAGTGGAGCCCTGCAGGGCTGTGTGCTGAGTCCTCTTCTGTTTTCCCTCTACATGCAGTTCTGTACACTGGCAGAATAAACACCGTAATTACGTTTGTGGATAAGCCCATAGGATTTATGGTAGGACTGGTACACAGGCGCTCCAGGAGGCAGGATTCTGCTCCTTTACACAACATAAGAAACACTGTGCAGAAAGCGCTACATTTTCCAGGACCTCACATGGACACACAACACTATTGCTCTGGTCAAGAAGGCACAGCTACAGCTGTAGTTTTTCAGAACACTGAAAAGAAGTTAACCATTTGAAAGTTGTCCAAAAAGCTGCTTCTCTGTCATTTTCTATCCCCGGCGCATTGAAAGAATCCTCACCTACTAATGGCTCATGTGATTTTCCAGCTCCATTACTGCGAACAGGAAAGATTTCTATGGACTCATCAAGTTAGCACAACACAGTAATGGCAAGAGAGCACTGGAAGACATTTAAAGCAGTGATTCCCGGAGCGCCCAGATAACTGAGTGGTTAGGGTGCACCACTTCGGCTTATAAACTGTGCAGCGATCACCTGTTTGATCATCAAAAACTGATGATTCCCAACCACTGTGCTGTGGCACATCATCAGGTGTGCTGTGAGAATTTTTCAGTTTCACTTAATTACTAAAAATGTATTCTATTATGTATAAATTTTGAGACATTTTTGTTTGGTGGTGTGCCATGGGATTTTTCTAATGTGAAATATGTGCCTTGGCTCAATAAAAGTTGGGAAACACTTATTTAAAGAACCCACTGTTTTCAACATGTTGGACCAGTAAATGTTATTATTAAAGATCAACCTCACCAACTATTCACACTGATGTGCGCTACAGGTCCATTAAAGCTCTGACCTCCAGACTTGTTATATCTAAGTAGGCAATAAATACACAATACCTGAACATTATCACAGAGAATTGAGGAATCCTACAACTATGCAACATTTCCTGATTGTGTCTGACATCCCTCTGCTTTTGTACTTGATTCTTGACCACAGGAAACACCAAATTTTATTCTATGGCTGTACAATAACAAAAAAACAAAAAACAAAAAAAAAAAAAGCATTGAATTGTTTCAAACAGTGTGAGCACTGGATGGGAAAATGACAACTGCATCGGTCTGAAATGAGCAAAGACACTTGTGTCACATTTGGTGTCCCTTTGTGCCAATTTACACTAGATGTAATGACCCTGATATAGGCACTTTAAACGAGTGGAGCAGTCAGATTTGACACACTGTTCAGTTTTTGTTTAAACTGCTTGAGAGAGATTCTTCCAGCAGTTGATTCAACCAATTTTGCTGAGTTTACCAAAAACTCTCAGTATCAGTTTATTAATCTGCAGCAAATTCCATTCTCTATAATGACTATAACATAAAGCAACACCTTTCCAAAACAAAACATTAGACCTTCCATGGATGTAAGACATATTAGACTTTTGGATTAGACAACCTTGGTGTCCCTGTGAATTCAACATCCCTATGGATGTTGAGGCAGCCTTTGTCAGTGGCAGGTGTTGAAATAAATAAGGTGTAAATATGTTTGGCTTGTTTTTTGTTGTTTTATGTTAAGTCAGCTTATTTCATAGGAACAAAAAGTAAACAGTAAAGCTGAAAATAACATTTGCCTAGTAAAACACAGCCACTAGTAAAACATAAAATCTTAACTAGTAAAGCTGGATTTTGAAACCAATTCAATGAAAATGAGTCTAACTTTAGCTTTTTGGGTTCAACCAAAGCTAAATCAATAACATTTAAATGTTAATATCCATATGTGTTCAAAAACAATCAAGACTAATTTGACTAAATGGCAAGATTAAATCTGTTCCTCCAAAGATTTATTTTTTGCATGCGTTAAATATGCACAGTGAAATCCATCTCACACCATTGGTGGAGAAACATCCATCACCAGCACCACCCTGTCCACCGAACTTGGCAACCCACAAGTGTAAGGCACATCACCAAGCCCTCAATCTGGCAACACAGAGGTGTGATCCTCACTTCATGGTCCATAAATTATTCAGGTCAAACACTGATGATAAACCCAACAAATTTCCTCTCTCTTTCCTCTTCTATTTTACACTTATGATTGAAGAAAGGAAATCAGATATATAAAATCATAAATAGGACACAGAATTTGTGTAAATGTAGAAAAAAGGATACTCTGAGATGGATAAGGATCATTTCACATTCCAATGAAAGCAAACATAGCTGAAACAAGGTGACAGCTTTATGAGATGTCTCCTCATTCATCCAGGTCATAGTATACGATGACGCGGAATCTAAAGTAGCTGGATGTTCAACTTGGATCCAGCTTCATGAGTTTTAGTAAGTTGTCTTGATAAATTTCGACAGATATGAACCTGCAGCACTACCACGTAATGGACTGCAGTTGAAAAACAAAATTTTCCAATCAATATCGAATGTTTTGTCAAACACTATTATTCCATCATATGCACTATTATTGTGCACAAAAGAAGAAGAAGATTTAGCATTGACATTACATTTAAGCAACTTGAAAATGTTTTTTTTTTTAACTCAAGATTTTTCAGAGCTCTATATGATCTTAATGGAAACTGGTTAGAACTCCGTATAACCTGATGATTTAAAATTGGAAAGTTTAATTTGTAGTGACATTCAGTGTGATTGATAACTATTGCATTGCATCATTTTCTGTTCTCAAACCTGCAGTGGCTGCAGGTTGTTGTTCCAAACTGTCAAGAAAAGTTTGACCAATCAACTGTCTGAAGACTGAGATCAGTTAATTAAATGAGTCAAGTCTGGAGTGCTGCTGAAGCAAAACCCTGCAGCCACACAGTCCTTTGTGGAATAATTTGCCCACCCCTGACATAGACCCTCTAATATGACCAAAAAGAGCATCTCCTGAAATAGCAACTCAATGGTGGCAGATGTACCCAACTATGGTTGTCAGAGTTACAGTAATAAACATACAGACAGTATCAACAGCAGTGTTCTTGAATTTTGCTGACATGGTTAAAATATTAAACATAAAGTTACATTTATGAAAACATCATGTTTTAGGTTAGATTTAGAAGAAGATTGTAGTTTAGGCAGATAAGAGGATCATGCTCATGATTACTATGACTGCTAAAGACTACCTATCATTAACGTATAACTATGGGTCATAGTAAGCCATAGTACAGAAGATCTCTTTTTCTGCATGGATTAGTCCAAATGTGAACTTCCCTGTATTCTAGATAGTAACAGGATAAATACTAAGGACTGTGAAGAAAACACCCTTGAAGAGTGTTTCACAAGTGAACAAAGAATGTCCCTCTCCCAAGAGACACGTTTCAGCTCATCCTAGGGGATCCTGAGGTGTTCCCAGATTATATCCGATTAGATATATAATCTCTCCAATCTAGTTTGCTACTTCTACTGCTCTGAAGAAATGAAAGAAAAAAATTACAAAATAAATCACAATACATCACAAGCACTTTTATCTCTCACTTTATCTCAGTTTTATTGCAGAAGATCTCAGGCATGTAAAAGCAAAAAAAAGTTTTCATATCTCCACAGTACTTTTTCATCTTTTTGATCTCTGTTGAACAGCACCTTACATACATTTTTTATTGCACGTGAATGTTCTTGTGTTTTTGCTGATATTTTACTTGCCCACTGAGTATGATTGGAATATCAACAACTGTGGTATTCATCCAATTGATATTACAAGAAGGAATTTGGGGATTTGTCAGGAAATAAAACATTTTAGTGCAAGATTTCTTGCATTTTGTTGTGAATGTGTGTTTAAAATGTCATATCCACGTTTCTGGACACGTGGCTGCATGAAACTGCTTGTGTGTGTGCATGTGTCTGAATATGTGTGTGTTGTACACTGCCGGTCACAGGTGAGTGTCATGTGTGATGATCATTATTGCCATACACCTGCTCCGCTCCCGCAATTAACTTTGCCGATGCAAATGAGCCTTATTGCATCACCGAGGCTGAGCCTCCTCCCCAATAGACTTGACGATGTTCATCTGCTGGATCTAATTAATGTAATGAGAGAGGGAGGGAGAGATGAGAGGATGTATGGAGGAGCGGAGGAGAAAAAGAGAACGGGGACGACGGAGAGGGAGTAGGAGGAAGACAGAACACAGAAAGAAGTTGGCACAAGAATAAAAAAAAGTAAGGGGAATGGGAAAAAGACAAGGAGTGTGTGTGTGTGTGTGTGTGTGAGAGAGAGAATGTGACCATGTATGGATACACAGGTCTGTCCATAATTATAGGTATCTATGTATTGGATCTATTTGCAGTATATGTATGTGTATATATGCTGTATATATGTGTGTGTGTGTGTGTGTGTGTGAGAGAGAGAGAGAGAGAGAGAGAGAGAGAGAGAGAATTGTAGTATTGCTGGAATAAAGAAAGGAGAGAGGAGGAGAGGAGACAGCAGGTGTTCTGACAAGGACAAAAGCTGTCACACACACACACACACACACACACACACACACACATGGAGTATAATAAAATAATATACATGTATATACAAATAATACATACATTTCTTTCATTTTTTTTCTAAAATACACTTACATTTCTACAGTGAACCTTCCACACCACACGGTAGAAAAGTGGCTACTGTAAATGCACACACGCACGCACACACGCACGCACACACACACACACACACACACACACACACACACACACACACACACACACACACACACACCAGACACACGAAGCAGATGCAGATCAGTACATTTTCCCTCAACCTCAGTTTTATTTTGGAAACACGGCTCACTGAACTCAACCTCAACAGTACCACGATGTGTAAGGTGTGTGTGGTAACAGACAGACAGCGCAGTGAGAGATAACATAAACTCAGAAGTTCAGCTGTGGAAAGCAACTTTATAAGAATTGTACAGGCCACTTTGTGTCAGTTTCAATTTTAGTCCGACTTCAGAAGGATTTATTTTAAATATGAGGACACATCACTCTGAGTAATGATCTCTGCTTTCATCCAGTCACTCGACTTCAGACACTGCTCACTGGGTATTACTGTCTGTGCACCATCTAACTAAAAATGGAGGAATCTCTGCCTGCCTGTCCCTTGATTTTTCTCAGCTACTCTCAATCAGATTGACTTCAAACCTTGCATCTGTGTTGCTGAGGATGCAAGGAAGTGTAGTGTTGACTGTGGTGTCACTTGGATAAGCTGTCATCAGGAAACATAAAAATAAATGAACAACATGAAAACATTAAGGACAGTCAAATAGGACTGGGGCAACACATCCATGTAACCTGACTTCCAACTTACAACAAATGCATGTCACAAGAAATGGCTGTGCCTGCTCAAAGTGTGGATTCTCCTGGAAAACAAGCTACAGCTAAAGAATCCTACACTTATGGTGACATGATGTTACATTTAAGCCAGTTAAGTTCTTCATTATAAATGCTGATTCTCTTGATTGATTCCAGTACATATGAAGTATAATACAGCACTAAATACCCTTGGATTATTGTAATGAACATCATAACAGAGCAGTGACACGAGAATTAGATGATGCCAATTAAATGATGGAATAAAACAAACTATTAATGAGATAACAAGCATGTTTTGAACAGGCACTGCACTTGTAAAAGTGTAATAAAATCAGTTCAGAAATTTTGACAGATTTACTCACTTTTAGAACTCAGATTTAATAATTTCAAGTGGTTCTGCCTCCAAAGCTGCTAGAAATGTTCTCATGTTGTATAAGGTTGCCTGACCTTCTGTCATTACTCATAACATCATGCCATATTGTTTCTTAAATGTTATTATGAAACACTACAGCGGATAATCCACCAGGTGGTGTACTTATCACTTATCCTGTAAATAGGACCAATCTCCAAACACCACTGTAGTCGCTGAGGACACCAATGAGCAGGTGATGTGTATTATGAGAAAAGACAATACAGATATTTTTCATTGTTTCTTTGTCTCAGCTGTCCCCTCCCTGTTTCTCCCATAAACCAACTTCCCCTCTGGTTTTCTCATCTTCCTCATCTTTCTGTAAACCTCTGCTGGGTTTAATCTAACTAGGCAACTGATTGACCAGTGAATGAGGTTTTTTATTGGATGCAAGGGAAACAAATTGTAGTTTGACGTGTCCCTCGAGTTGTCTAATGAGAGCCGGGATGAAGTATATCACTCTCTGCTTCTGCTGTCCTCCTTTCTCAGCATGTGCTGTATCCAAAACACGGTTTGGATGTCAGCAAGGGCAATCTCAATCATTTTGCCGAACCAGATATGAGCTACAGATTTTACATGTTTTGTGTGCATGTGTTGAAATGTGAGATTTTTTATTTTTATTTTTTTACAAATAATTTTTACAAATACTGTATCTCCTTTGTATTCACAGTCACATATAGATAGAACGCAGATTCATCAAAGGTTTTTTTTTAGCTTATTTGTCTGGATTTTTTTTTTACTTGCACATTCATTTTGCAGCATAAACAGCAAAAAGTGCTCTGAACAACAAGCACACATACAGTCCCCTCACAAACTACTGGGTCTGCATGGCCAATCCTTTTGATTTTCTTGTACTGTGAAAACATCCAGGTCAAAGAGTCAAAGATTAAAAGACGAATATGATGAATATTAGATACGTTAAGGAACTGAAAAGATAGCACATTTTATTTTAATCCTCTCAGGTTTTAAGTTAGCAAAAGAACAAAGACTTGAACTGGAAGATTGTTGCAGCAATTTTGAAAGTGCCAACTGCTTCATGCATTTTCAGGATAATCAGCTATCAGAAGCTGGGTATTTGTCCAAGTGGAGATAAGGGCACACTGCAGGGTAGCCAGATGCCAAACGTAATGGTGACATCAATCTGCCGGTAGCTGATGAACTTTGGGTGATAGTATTTGTGGCACTGAGAGTCCTGAGACCACCTCAGGCAGTGGTGTGGGTGCTAATATGATAAACACAAGTATTGATGTTATTGTATCATAGACTTTCACACACAACCAGATACACCACTACACATGCACAGCCACATTTGAATCACTACCACAGACATATTGGCTTTCCTAAGCTACAAGGTACCTGATGATGTTCTGATGTCTAAAAGGCTCTGCCTAGGAATTCAGATTCCTGGGGATCTCAGTACAGTCTATGATGAATCATGTACCAGGGTTATGTTCTTAAATACATTTGCACATTGTAGCAGAGATGTGTTACTTATACAATGTTAAAACTACTGACCAGTGACGTGAACAACCTGGATCATCACGTTACAATACAACGTTCTGCTGGAAACCATGGATCTGACATGTTACTGGAAGTTACTTCGACATGTCCAGCCTACCTGGATATTGTTTTCGACTTACACACCCCCATGGCAATGCACTTTCTGACAGCAGAGTAGGGTGATGTGTCCTGCAGCATTGTGGGACACATCATCCTGCAGTGCTGGGAGCATGACAAAAACCCCAGGTGTTGATTGAGAATCCAAACTACCCAGATCCCAGACAAGTCAAGCATCTGTGGTATACACCAGAACAATCCAGATCATGGAAGCCCAACTGACAGCCCATACGACCCAAAGAATTGCTGCCAGTGTCCCATTGCCAGACATCTCCAGAGGCTCCATGTCCATTCCCTGACAGGTCATAGCAGTTTTGGCAGAGGAAAAGGGCCTCCACAATATAATACAGTTGGCTTTAATGTTTTGGCTGATGGGTGCCTCATCATAATAATAGATGATAAACAATTAATACTTGGTTGTATAACCATTGCATGCAAGAGATGCAATATGCTTGTAACCCACTGGCATGACTACTGCAGACTGCTGTTCATCTTTGATGATTTTCCAGCCTTTTACGTCATCCTCTTACAGCTCTTGTTTGGGGGGGGGGGTTCATCTTTGTGAGGTTGCATGCCCTGTTGAGTTGAGGCACAGTGATTGACTTGGCCCGTCTAAAACCTTTTGTCTTTTTTGTTCCTTCTGATTTGTCTGGATGCATTTCTATGTACATTTGGAAGGAAATTTTTCAGTAGACCTCAAATTCGTTCTACTGCTACCATCATGGATTACATCATCAAGATAGATTAGTGAACCAATTCCAGAGGCAACCATGCAAACCCAAGCCATGAGACCACAACATTTCTTGTACAATAGAGTTTGTATGTTTTGGATTATGCACAGTCCTTTCTTTCTCCACACTTTGGCCTTTCCAACACTTTGGTTTAGCTCATTCTTCGTCTTGTCAGTCCATAAAACTTTGTTCCAGAACTTTTGCAGCTCATGTCTATGCTTTATTGCAAATTCCACTCTGACCTCCCATTTCTCGCTGCCGATCAGTAGTTTGCTTTTTGTGGTATTGCCTCTTAATTTCTGCTCTTTCTGGTCCCTGGTCTCTTTTGAATTATGGATTATAATACCTTTACTGCTGCCCTGTGGAGGTTGGTGGTGATATCACTAATTGTTGTTTTGAGGTTTTTCTTCACAAGTCTCACAATGATTCTGTCATCAGTGACTGCTGTTGTTCTTGGTCAACTTGTTGCCCTGTATAGCAGAAGTTCCTTTCTTTTTTTTTAGAACATTCCAAAGTGTTGTGTTATCTGTACCCACTGTTTGTTCAATACCTCTAATTGATTTTCCTTCTTTTGTCTGCTTCTATGTGACATACTGCGTTCCCATGGACAGTTTTCTGGTTTTCATTTTGGTTTATCCTTTTTAACAACAAACGCAATTTTCACAGATGGAAGTCAAGGCTAAAACCAAGAGGTGACACGTTTAAACAATCAATCAGTCATATGTTATAATATTAATATCATTTGAAAAGTGAAAAGTTCAAAAAAAGTCCTAACTTGTTTAATATATCTATTTGAAAATATTAAATAAAAATTGAAATTATGAACACTTTTCTTATATTTATGTTTTTAGTGATAACCAGACATGGCCTTGCCTTTCTAAAGGACTCTGTAAATTGCTTTAAGTGTGCAGTTTCTCATTACTGCTACCATTCTGTTATTTACAACATGTACCTCAGTGACAGCCAGGCATCACTAATGGAGATTTGACTGAAGATTTAGTCTTCATTTCAGTTATGATAAAAAAAAAGTCCTTATGCTGTTGTAAAGGCTTTTCCTTTATTTTTTATTGGCCTTCAGCTTCATAGGTGTTTGTCTTGAATTAAGCCCTACCACCAATCACATGAACATTTACACATAATTCATCTAAACTATTTACAATACAATATGAAAAATTAGTTAACATGAATGAAGCGAATAAAGGCAATCTTTAAATCAAGATCAATCAATCTTCTAAATCAATCAATCTTTGAACATATAATAAACATTACTCAAATCACAGTTAAACTAAACACAGTGATGAAAAGTAATTACTACACCACCATTCAAGTTAAGAAATTAAGATTCATATACAAGTTTTTTTCCCCCTCTGAGTAGTGTGCTTGCCTTGGTCCCATCCTCTCATGGTGACCATGTCGAGCGTGGCTATTTAACAGTAAAGATTTAGTATTCATGAGGCATGCTGCAGGATCGCAGCACACTCATAAAAGCTCAGCCTGAGTCCATCACCAAACAAACGAGAGCTGCGTTTTTTCTGATTTATTAAAGGAGCCCTCCCTTCTTGTTCTCATTCTCCTCCTCTTAATCTTTCATTATTGTCTTTTCCACTCTCTCTCTCTCTCTCTGTCTCTTACTCTCACCTCTTCCTTTCCTTAAGTGTGTTAATGTGTGAGGCAGGCACACGTTGGCTTTTTCTGCATGTGTGTCGCTGTCATTGTGATCGTGTGTGCATGAGTGCAAACATGATGAGTGTGTGCATCTGCGAGGATGTCACATGACGGCCTTAATAACAATCTGTCTGTGATCTCACATTTCACCCCTTAGCTTCTCCTGTTGATGAAGCATGATGCTTTCCTTTTGTTGCCTTTAATGGAGGCTTAACGTCTCTACTCACAGATCAATATGACTTTATGAATTATTTGCTCCGCGGCTGTTTTTCCCCCTCACTCTCTCTCTCACTCTCTTTCTCTTTCCCTCTCTCTCTTTTTAACATGGGCTACATTTGCTCATTAGCATGCCATCTTTATAAGCCAGGGCCACCGCTGCCTAATTCTGCTCACGTGTGTGTCCATGTGTGCACGCATGTATGTGTGCGCAAACATGGAGTGTGTACTTTAGGTGTTGTGTGTGTAAGTGGTGGTGTAATTAATCTGCTGGCCCTCAGCTCTGATTAAGCTCAGATTCTTCCACACAGCTGAACACTCTCCACCTCCCGTCCTTTTGGCTTCTGCTCAACAAACTGCAAAATACACAGACTAATATGATGATTTATGTTACTGTGTGACATAAAATTCAAAGACTGATAAAAGAAAAGAGAGGAAGCAAGTTTTTTTTTTTTTTTTAATTATCAATCCTCAAAATTGTCCCCGTTTAACAGCTAAAGGTCAGAATCATGTAAAGTAGAAAAAAGTGTAAAGATATTATAATGATTTTCCCTGATTGGCTTATAGAGAAATATGTACTGTATGTATAAACATAGGTGTATAAAATTAGCAACAGCAGCAGAAAGAAGGGGAAGCAATTCCTGCATGCATACGCAATAAAAAAAAAAAAACAACAGAAATATAATTCTCCTATTTCATGGGTGTTGCCCTTTAGGTGATATGAGAAGTCAATAAGTGCTGTTGCACAGAACTAATAAAAAGCTGCTTCACATGTGTGTATCAGTGCACGCACAAAAACACACACTCCCCCTTGACGTAATCTGTAATAATTGTAGCCGTAATAATCTAGCAAACAGAGTAAAAGGTCAAGTCCGAGAGTTTAATATGGGAGGAATGAGGAGGAAAAAGAGAAGAAACAACAGGAGAGTGATTGAGAATGAGAGGAGAGGTAAACAAAGATGATGAGCATGAAAGGAATGGAAATCAGAGAAAAATTCAACATACTGCCGCCTTTGCCATCTCTCACCGCTAGTCTCTGCTGTTGCATCAAGGATGAATGATCCTCTTCGTCATTGGATTGGACATTGCACAGTTTCCTCCCTCTCTTGCTTTTTTTCTCTCTCTTTTTCTTGAAAGCTCAAGGTCTCCCAGGCAGTGTTGAATTCCTGTCTAACTACACATACAGCGCTGTTACAGCCCGCGCTGACAGCTGTATTGTTCCTGTGCAGAGGAAAGAGCACGTTGTTCACAACAATTGAGCTACACTAAGCACACTTCCTATGAAGAACAATGGTGACACACTAGTTAAAGTATTATGCGGAGCATTATGCATTATAGAGTGTTACATAATGTTTACAGTGCGCTTATTATGTTGTCATAGTGGCTTTAGTGAGCAGGACTGGGGTAGGTGGAGGATGAAAGTACCTTTACTCATTTTACTCTCCCATTTCAACTAATCCAATTTGAGTAGGTGAATTCTGTAAGAGAACTGTGGTTCTTCTCTAAATGTCTTAAAAAAAAAAAGTTCATGCAGTCAAAGTCATATCTGTTTGTTGGGGCCTGAACTTGAACTGAAAAATGGCTGTTATGGTATTCACTAACAATAACAACTTATTTTAACTGACTTTCAAAAGTCTAACAGCACATTATAAAACTCTGTAGTGTAGTTTCTATGCAGAAATAAGGGACTATTTTATTGTTTGTTTATATATTCATCAACAATTTATCATGTGCGGCATCCATAACTGGTGCATAAACTTATAGTGAATGTTGACAGTTACAGTTATGATGTTGTTATTCATTAATTAGCTTTGAAATACCAACTTATTATTATAATTGACATAATCATAATTTATAGTTGTTATCTTTAACAACTGAGCAAACTTCATGATGAAAGCTGAGGAAGAAATCTAGAAAACTGAGTTTTTCCAAAGTCATGAATGAACTTCGATCTCAACATGCCTTCATTAGTTCTGAATATGTTTGCGTCATCATTGATGTCAACCTAACTGCATGTTTGCTTGTTAATATACCATCCATCCATCCATTATTTAATCTGCTTATCCCTGGAGGATGGATGGTAGGGGGCTGGAGCCAATCCCAGCTGGCTGACTGTGGCCAAGGGCGGGATGCAACCTGGACAGGTTGCCAGACTGTCACAGCCTGAGTGAACAAACCAGATGTAAAGTAAATGTCCACAGGAACTAGCTGCTGTTTCTAAAAGAAAGAAAGAAAGAAAGAAATATGTACAGCTCAATGAAGAAACTCTATTTTGTTTCGAATAAGTGTGAATAAGATTCATCTGAAGAGGAATATTATATTGACACAGATGCTTTAATGAATTCTAACATTTAATCCTCAAACATCTTTAGAGATTTTTCTCAGACACTGATGAGACTTAAGAACATAAACAGAAGTTAATATTAACAAACACTATTATCATTATTTTTTTCATATATTTGAGGAGGATAGGGCGATCTCGATTTAAGGGATAATCCATCATTGAATTCATCTCCTTTTGTGAGGCTGGAATGTGTCATGCAGATGGCGTCCTCTTACTGCTCAACTAACAGAATTTGGTTATCACAGATGCATGACACAATCCTTTTCACCCTCGTTATTATTTGGAAGTAACATCTGAGAGGGAAAGGGAGGTTTGAATCATTTGTACCTGTGTGTGCCATAGTTCAGCTCAGCTTCTGACTAATTCTTAGTCAGGATGTTCTTATAAACAGAAAACAAAGATAAAATAAAATACAATTACTTGGTGATTTTCTTTTTTTCTTTCTTTCTTTTAGTTAAATGATGATTACTCAAAATTTCAGCAACAGCAACGGAATCTTAGTATAGCATAAAAATGTTGGAAATTTGATCTCAGGATGTTACATAACAAAATAAAAGGAACAGGGCTAACAAGCTTTAATGTTTTTTTTAAAAAACTTTCTTTATGTATTTTTTAAATTTACTTTAGATCATACAATCGCTATTCTTTCTACGTCCCTCTAAGAACAGATCGAACAGATTGAGAGATGAATAGCAGTACCTTAAATATACATTTCACACTGAAATACACTCATCTTTTTCTACTCATAAATCCTGACTTTTCACAGGTGTTGTTGTCTTATGACTAAAGTAACAAAAACTCCCACAGCAGACAGACAAACAGACAGACAAAACCTGCTGGGAGAAAATTATTATTATAAAGTAAACTTTTATAGCTTGGAAAAAAAGGGAAAGTCATGCAAGGCAAATATCATACAGCGCTGATTCACCGTGTGACCAAATACTGAGCCTAAGTTGAGGCTAATGAAGTCTTTAATTTGGTTATAGTTTATTAATGTCAGAGACACTCCTCCATTAATCACGTTATAACACCCTGAGTGAGCGGCTGCTCACACTAATGTGTATAACCTGAGTGTGTGATTGTGTGTCTATATGTTCTTGCATATGTGCACACGTATACAGTATGTGTGTTTGTTTTTGTGAGAGAGACAAGTGTGCGGGTTTCCACCAGCAATAATATTGCATACATTTTAAAGGACCGCCATTATCACCATGGGTTACCCTGTAGCCCCCCATTACAAACCCCACAAACCATTTTCATTCCAAACTCATTAATATGCAAACATATTCAAATGAGATTGTAATTAAGCATCTACTGAGTGGGAGCCCTTTTCATGATAATTTATGATAAACTCCTTGCCACCTTTGATTGAGATTGATTTTTGGCGCAGGCTAGTCGACCTGAATACAAAGCTATACCTGAGAGACCTGGAGAGAGAATAACACTTTTAAAACAGCAAACTTATTTCATGGCTGATTGTGCTACAATCATCTTCTAGGTGTAACAAAGATCTGTTTGAATAATGCATCCCCACTGTGCATATCTGTTCTTGGCATCAGGGGTGACAAAAAAGTGATGTGTGTGAATGTGACTCTGTGTCTATGTTCTATAATGGATAACTCAGTTTGCCCAGTTTTGAAAGATTTACCACCCTCTGACAGAACCTGATGCCTCATGAAAATATTACCACTTTTACAGTCATAGACTCGATCTGTTAACCTTATTGTGATTTGCCATGACATCACTCTTTTCTTGCATAAAATCACTTCTGCACATAACAGAAAGTTGCTCCAGAAAAACTCTGAGGGAGACGTATCCTCATACTAGACCGATCTAGTGGGCTAAATTCCATTGCCATAAAATTAGGGGACTCACATGAGACAGATTGAAAAATAATGGAAAAAGTCAAACTCCAGTTGATAAAATGGGCAAAATAAGCATAATCGTAATCAGATGAAAAGGTTTTGCAAGACCCAAGGGAAATATTACACAACTATGTCCACAAGCTGAATGGTACTAAACATATTTCGAATAAAATATGAAAGTGAACCTAATATGTATAATAGGGTGAGTAGTCCTTTGAGTAGTGAGTAGTGGCCTTAGAACTATAAATGTTTTTTTTTCTGCTGTGCAGAATCATGTCTTCATGGTTTCAGGATATTAATTTGTTTCCATTCAGTTCAACGCAACGTGAAAATCAATTAGAGACTCTTGAAACACCATAGTTGTGTAATCCATCACAGTGAACATGAAAGGTACATTAATTTTGATCGCTGTTGTGTTATCACAGTGGTGAGTTTTGACTGACTTACAAACAAAACAAAACTTGTCAAATCATTCCCTCTCAAATTAAAAAGAACTTAAATAATGGTAACAACTATAGTTGTTACGTATCCAGGACAATCAACTAAAAAGTCTAAAGATTTGTGACACATTTAAACATTCAAGGATGTGTTTATATAAGAGTGGGTAGTGAATACTTGTATATGTTACTGTATATATGAATGCATATACATACATCCTAATATGCTCATTCTTAAAGAATGATCTTTAATTTAGTGATCTTTAATTTCATGAGTTGAATGATCTTAAAGATCATTCAACTCATGCTGTAGCTTGTAACTTACCTGCGGTTTCAGCTCTTAAAGTTTGTTTTATGCTGCTGAAATTTACTGCTGCTGCACCATGATTTATTTCATCAAATATAAAATTATGATGATGTCTTTTTTGATTTTTAATTGTGAAAGTGACATTCAGTACAAATTGAATGTAAATCGGTCAGAGACATTTACCTCTGCCTAATTGACTGTCAAGTTTCATGTGAGAGGTCAAATCATATTTCGTAGGTATTACTATCAAGGAGTTGTAGCGTCTTGTTTTAAACAACATCCACACATTTTCTACCCCTTTATCCTGTACTTGGGGTCAGGGGGGACTGGAGCCTATCCCAGCTGCTTATAGGTGAAACCAAGGTACACCCCTTGCCAGCTCGCTGTAGGGCCACATATAGATGAACAAGACTTATAGACTCTTAAACCGGGCTCCTGGAGGAAACTCACACAGACACATGCAAACTCCACACAAAACCCGCCTGACCCGGGAGTTGAACCCAAGACATTCTTGTTATGAGAATGTCCTGGGAGGCAACAGCACTAAGCCCTGTGCCACCGTGCTGCCCGTATTAAACAGCTTTTTTTTTTTTTTTTAATCTTGGGGCCCCCTGGTGGTGGAATCTGGTGGTTTTATTGATTGTCTGCACAGTTCAGCTAAATTTGGTTGCAAGTAAATAAAGTGTTCATGAGTTATTAGCAGTTTGAATTGATGTAACCACACCTACAAAAATTTTGTTTCATTTTTTTGTTTTGTGTCAGATACAAGATTCAATCAATCATGTAGACAGTGTTCTGGGTCATCCAGCATGTACTAAGTTATGGTGATAATAAAATGAGTGATGATTGATTCAGTCACACTGTCACACTGGTCACACTGTCATGACTTACTAGTTAAACTTCCTCTACTATGACAAGTCAAACTGTCTGCTATGAAAAACCTTGAGATATGGAAGATAAAGAAATGCCATGCTTGTTATCATTGTGTCTTGACAAAAAATAGCCCCAGGGTCTGATGCCATTTGTTGAAAATGGGACAACAGGGAAACCTACATGTGGCTCGAAGCCCTGAGATAGTTTTATGGCAATTGTAAGTGCCCTGTAGTTACAATAAGAGCTATTGCAGACTTTTCCTCATAACTCAGCCAGCAAAGGGACCATCTATGTCAAAGGTTTGATTTTGAGCGTCACCCTGGTCAGTGCAATAAAATTCTAAGCTTTTTAGTCTATTTCTGTCATACAATCAGATTGTTAGGCTTTCTGCTCAATTTTCTGCTTTGATTTTAATATTTTATATATTTAAAACCACATATCACCATCAGCATAATCAGCCATAACATATATGAATCCAATATGAATTATAGGAGAAAAGGTAAGTACCCTGACTACTTGTCACCTGTTCTCATTTTGTTGATCAGTCTGTGCGGAATCATAGCATTGAAAGCTGAACTATAGTCAATGAACAGCAGTCTCACGTCATTCCCATTCCTTCTATCAACGCGTGTGAGGGTGCTGTGCAGAATGTGGGTGATGGCATCCTCAGTAGATCTGTAGATCTGGAGCTGGGTGTTAGAGGAGCAGATAGAGTCCTCTACAAGCCTCTCAAGCACCTTTATAGCTACTGATGTTAATGCCATAGGTTGGTAGTCATTCAGGCTGGAGGGCTTGTTGTGCTTTGGTATTGGCACAATGGTGGATCTTTTGAGGAATGCAGGGACCATGGAATGAGACAGAGACTCATTAAAGATGTCAGTGAAGACACCAGTCAGCTGATCAGTGCAGCTTCTCAGGACACACACCAAGATGGACACGCTGGATTAGGTTAGTTAGCTGGATACTGTATTCAGTCCAATCCAGCATCTGATAGATATCCTTGACAAACAAGTCCAATCCATTAAGACCTCACATCACAACTTAAAGAATTTAAAAGTCTGCTGCTAATGTCTTGGTGTTAGATACAGCAGGACCTTCAGAGATACAATATTAGGAAGGTGGTCATACTGTCATAGCTGATCAATGTATATTTTACATCAAAGTCTTTTTCAAAGTCTTCTCAAAATCCTTTCCCACCACATGGGAAACAGAGGTTTGGATTCAGATATTAATTATTTTGGTACTCAACACTTAGTGAGTACCAGTGAGGGATAAAGAGATGGAAGATGTTACCTGAAGAACAACATCAAAGGTAATCTCCAACAAATGATACTTGTGTAATTGCCCTGCTGAAGCAGCAAACCATATGATTGTACTCTCTGAGCGAGTTAATGGACCCAGGTGAGATAACAGTAGGGCCAGATATCTGCATACACACATCAACATAAATTGGACAGAGTCTTTGGAATCAACATCAGAGAATCTTTTGTATTTTCAAAAGTATATTGTTTATTGGGGTCAGGATGATTTAGGGGCAGGACTTGGGATGAAACAAAAGAAAAGCAGTTGCTGTTTGTTTGTGCAACTACTCTACTTAACATAGAGAATTAATCAATACATTCTTTTCTGCCAGCATTGCTCCTTTGTTGTTGTTGCCTTTTTTCTCCCAAAGGTTTATGGAGGATGCTTGGTGTTGCTTTGAGGAGATAATATAGGTGAGTCTTGTGAGAGTGAAAGACTTGCAGCCCAGCAGCCTTCTTCATGTTTTTTAAGGTATATGTGAAGTCGCTTCAGGTCTTCACAGAGTAAATGTGGGAAAACGTGCAAATTGACTATAGACATGGTTTTGGGTTCATACTACAACTGGGGGTATACATTATGACCCCATTCCACACAGTGGGTAGATGTTCTCTTTGAAACTAAAAAAGAACATTAGTTCCCTGCAGTGTTTCCTTAACCGCAGTTATAGTAACAACATTGTTGTCAGTGTACAACTATGTCTCCTATTGGTAAACTTTCTAGCTTATCCTAACATATAGGGATAAGCTAATATCCTAACCTAACATCTACCTCAATAACTCTTCATTAACTATTTCCTGAATGGCTGACTGCAACACCTACAAAAAGTTTTTATACATTGAAATAAGGATGCAGGTCTATTCCTAATTAATTCTTGATTATCTTGGCTATCTTTTTTATCACTTGGTGGGTTGTCATAACCAATAGAAACCACATATCCTTTTAGTTCCCCAGTGGTTACTGTTAGAGTGTTATCATAATTTAATTCAGGTATTATCTTTTAGTTCCAGAATCAGATTGATATCTACTTTTATGTCCAGTAAAGGTGGAATGTGTACCAATCTTAAATTGACACTGCTCACAAGAGCAGCTAACAATGTCCTTATACTTCTTTCCTAAACTTGTTTTTATTTATTTTATTCATAGTTTAACATCAAAACTTTTGGTTTTAAATCTCTGTTTTTCAATGACTTAAAAAAATGTTGATCCTGATTTAGCTCAATGCAAATTGATATCGCCTCACCTTGATTATGACCGTTACCTCCTATAGATCTTTGTTTCTGTATTATCTATCAAAAGCCAAGGGATGAAATGTGCTTACAAAGCTGTTTTGGTTTGGAAAATGGCCCAAAATGAACAGTCCTAAAAAAGATAATTTCATGGTTTTATTCAATTGTAATAAAAGCTGTGAGCAAGCTTTGTATTACAGTAGAAAGAATTAATCTATAAAAAAATACACCAAAAAGTACAATACATCAAAAAGTTTGAACCAAATAGGTCAAACAGAGATTTATTATCTGTGAAAAATATTGGAAAAAAACATTGGCCTATAACTTGTGTATTTTATTGTACTCATAATTACACTCAAATATAAAATAAAAGCAAAGTGATATTGAGTCACATCTGGCAATTGAAAATTATTGTCAGATGTGACATCTAACTAAAATTCTGTTGGCAGATATCCATTTCCACTTTGATTTCTGCACTAATGGTTTCAAAGAACTTAAAACATGCTGTTGCTCAGCAACATCATGATAATCAGCTAAATAAGTGATATTGCTAAAAAAGATTTCCATTACTATCCATCTATCGGCCATAATTTGAAGTTGATCAATATTCTGCTGTGCTATCACTGCACTGCTACAGCAGCAAGTCTGAAAATATGACAATATCACCAAGTTTAAGACTGAAACTAGACATGTGTTAGCCACTTTTATGTTTCCTACAGTAACTCCAAGTCACAACTTCTACATCTTTGCCTTTTACCCATTGTCTTCGTATTTTATAGCTTGCATATACTACAGTCAATACAGCTATCCTTGTTCTCTATCTCTTTGTTCTCACACCACTGCTAAGCTGATGATGCCCAGCTTTATCTGTCATTTCCTGCCAGATGATCCCATGGTCTCAGCATGAATCTTTGGCTGTCTTGCAGACATGTCCACACAGATAAAAGAATGCCAACTCCAACAAAACCTCTCTAAGACAAAGGTCTTAGTTATCCCAATCAATCAACACCTTCAACTCAACATCAAACACTCCTCTATGTACCTCAACCCAACCAAGGTTACAAGAAACCTGTGTGTCATGTTTGATGACCAGCTATCATTCTGTGACCAAGTTGCATCTGTTTTTTGGTTTGCACCTATGATATGGGAAAAATCAGACCTTACCTGATGCCTCCAACTCTTGGTACAGGCATGATTATCTACCGTGTTAAAAAATCGCATGGTCTTTGATTAGCCTAATCTTTTCCTTTTAACACGTGATCTTCACTGTCGCCAAGTGTTTTCCTCAACAGTAGAAAAGCCATGAAATAGAAACAGAAAGAGCCATGAGATAATATATTTTGGAATTTGGTGTTCTCCATATAAATTTAATTGACTTGTCCATTCACTCCAAAAATGCTGAGTCAGGATATACACAAAAAAGTCAAGAAAACAAAAACACAATAAATTTTTAATAAAGATTTTTTCCTCCCTATTTTACTCTATAGCAACAACGACACTGTTTCCAGGTCAAGGAACATGCAGTCCAGCCTAATTTATTTGCTTGTACATCAATTCAAACTGAAGTAATTTAGTTTATTGAGAGTTGGCTGCTGAGTGGACACAAATGAATCTAACTGAACAAACCAGACAGGGATCTTTGTTCTTGTAGAGAACCATCTTCAATGCAACACTGACATAAAAAAAGCAAACTGAATTTAAACAGCTACATGTTTTCTATATTTTCCACTTGCTGCGCCACATCAAGAAATGTAAGGACTAAGTGATGTTTGGTTTAGGGTTTTACATTTCAGTTTAGCCTCAGGCCTGGAAGTCATTAAGGCCTAATCTGAATCCTGGTCAGTCCTTGCTCCTTGAAGCAGAAAGTATGGTTTTATTAGCATCAAATCATATACAGGATTGCACACACACACACACACACACACACACTGGCATGGACCCAGCCCACGTCCAATAATGGTGAAACAGCATCTCATTACTGGCCATTAGATTTGTATTACTTTCATTTGAACTGGCTTAATTTCATATTCATAAGGGAAAGTCACAACATGAAATAGTGGCACAGCTGCATGATGGAAGCAGAGAGACAAGGCCAGGAACCAATGATTCATAAAATGAAACAGTTTGAAAATGTCGTTTATGATACAGGGGCAGGATGTCCATAATTACTGACAAATTGTAACGCCCACTAATGTGCTGACAAGTATGACTACTGTAGGTAATTAAGCAAATAAATACAACAGGTTTTTGAGTGACGTCTTCTTATCAGTGTCAAAATGCGAATGTATTTTTCTAGGAGTGAATAAAGATAGGGTTGTGGGGTGGAACATAGGGTAAAACCTCCATCATCTCTTTGGCACAATGGCCTACTAGGTATATTTTACTGATGGACAGAGCACATTAACTGGCTCATTATCAGCTTTCCACCATATGGACGCAGGCTTTGGTGGGTCACAGCCTCAGCCGCCCAGATCTGCACCCCTCTAATTAGGGCAATCATACCATCTCCATCATGGGGGCCAGTTACAAAAAAATGGTGTCATGCCCTCAGCAAAATTGGTGTCACAAAGCCCAGACTTTGAGAGGCCAGGAGAGGAAACCACAATGTGATTCAGCAGGCAGCGCCAAACTCCCACAGTAATTCTCCCTGATGAGGGTTGGCAGAGTCAGAGGGAGTGAAGAGTGAGAGCGCAGCACTAGAGGTGGAGGGCAAGTGAAAAGAGAGATGACAACAGAGAGGAAAAGGTAGAGTGACTCAGCGAGGTGAGGGTTAAAATCTGGGCCACAGTGAGAGGTTACAGTATTAACGAAGTTAACACTGGTGACTGTCGGATTGATTGGGTGTAAGGCTGCACAGCTGTATCCAACTGGGTACAGACAAAGGCATATTCAATGCATTTAACCTCTGTTGGTCCCATTGAAGGTAAGAGTCTCTCTCAATCGAAAACCATTTGAAGGAACAGTTCAACATTTTGACAAATATAGATAATAATTTGCAGGTGATAGAGTTTTTAATGGCTATCTGGGAGATTCAGAATGTTTCTACCAACACCTGTAATAAAGTTTTAAATGTAAAACCAACATAATCAGCCGCTCCATGCACATTACATCTATTAATCACCTCTGTACACCAACTTCAGCTGTAGTGTAGTTTGTCACTGAGCAAGTGAGTATAGTACATAGGCACAATGATATCAAATCTTTGACTTGACTTGAGGAAATTACTGTGCCCACCTGGCTTTACTGAGATGTATATTTTTTTCTTAAATAACAAATGATATTTGTTTTACCTTTCTCCGTTTGTATGGATAAAACACACAAGATGTAACTTAGTGAGCTGTAGCAGTGTCAGTAGTAAAGTTTGGACAGTGTCATAGAGTTAGTCTGTGCCCTGTAATGTGAGATGTACACTGAGATGCACACTAGTTCATCTACACTTGTTTTATTCAGAGCTACAGAATCATAAAGAGAATCAGCTTAATTTGCCAAGTGGTTTTGAATAACTATATATAATAATATATAAGGATAAATATTATCATACCATACCATAAAAAGTAATCAAAAGGCTGTATGGCTTTTTTCTGTTGCTCCAGCGACAGAGCCATTTAAATACATCTTAATGAAATCTATTTCCTCTTTAAAATCTTGATGATATATGTATCATTATTTTTTCTTTATAGTGTGTGATGTTTTCTGTTGATGTATTATAAGTATTTCCATCCTCAGATACATTCCTTGAAATCCTACTTTTTAAATTCTATAAAACATACCAATTTATACATGGGGTCCATAGATTGAAATAATTAATTTTGAGTTAAGTTTTGATTTCTCAAAAGATGAAACACGTGAAGCGACGAGTAGACGTTACTTCATTGTCCCGCCTCCGCCGCCTTTCTATTGGCCGTTGAAGATCTTCTTTCTTTCACGTCATTGGCTGCGTCGTGTAGCGGCAGGGACAACTACCAGGAAGCGATAAGGTTTTGTTTCTGTTTCACTGAAGCACAGTTTGTAGACGAGAACTTCTCAGGTGAGCAATACATTTGTTGGAAACCATTCATTACGACGGTTTATCGACACGTTTCTGCTTAGAAAGCCTAACCGACGACGTGCGGCTTCGCTTTCGTCGGAGAGAGGCGGATATTTTAATCTGTGATTATATTAAAGGCTCCTGAGTTGCTAAATTAGCTCATAGTTATCTTCTACTTTACTGTGCTTGTCAAAGATTTACGAGGACAAACAAAACAAACCAAATAAAAACAGTCAGTTTAACGGTCACAATCCTGCTCCGTTTGTTATTTATCAAAATGATGTACGAGTCAATACAACATATTTAGACGTTTACAGATATTAAACTGATAATACCTGATGATATTTTGAAACCTGATGATAATTCATAAAAGCTACCAGCTACCGCATGTAGAGTAATAACTGGACACATTGCTGTAGTCTACCAACCAGGCCAGATCTCATTATGTTTCACTTTTGATTCCACTTTCAATGTTTTTACTCTTTATTATCTATGTTATAATATAATTGCTGTTTCCCTTGAGTTTGTCTTATGTAATAAGAGTTTTTGCAGAGTTTTGTTTGTGTTTTGTTTGCATCTTAAGTCCAAAAAATGTGACTAATCTGTCTGACATTACTACATTGAAAATATTTTGTGACATATTTCCCTAAACTTCAGTTTCCATGGCACCACCAAAAAAGAGTGCGTTACCCAAACCGCTCCCAGATGGCTTCATCCTGACAGACACCGAGAAGAAGACATGGAGACTGGGGAAAATCATTGGTCAAGGCGGCTTTGGACTGATCTATCTTGGTACTGTAATGAGCACACTGTGTCTGATGACACACTTACACACATGCACACCACACATCCATGCTCTGTCACATTAGTATGTACATCGGGAATAATAGAATAGCTCCTACTCTTTCTCTGCCACATACATACATTGTTTCAAGGGGACACTACTGTGATTGATTTCTTTTTCTCTTGGTTGTGAAAGGTGTTTGCACATTTCAATTCCAAGCCATGTACTCTGTAAAACATCTATACCCCTCTTATCTATGACAACACTTTTTTTTTTCCAATTTTTTCCATCTGCTATTCTTGTATACGTTTCAAAAAAGCCTGAAACATTTGATTCAATCCAAGATTAAACTATTGAACTACTGATTTAACATAATATATCATAACTTCATAGTCTTTGTTTTGTGTCATCTTTCCTCACCGTCTCTTGTCGTCTTCAAGCCTCCCGGGATGTGCACAGACCTGTTGGAGCAGATACTGACTTTGTCATAAAAGTGGTGAGTACATTTTACCATAGACATCAAGATGACATAGCAGAACAAGAGAAAACAGCCATTAGTGTGATTACGGACAATGTTGGATAGATAAATTAAAAGACATTTCCTCTTTTTACTTTCATCTTCACCAAACATTAGGTACTTTACCATGAAGACAGAAACAGAAACAAATCACCAAAAATAATGTGACATTATAGAAAAAAAAAGACATTATAGAATCATTGTAAAAGTTTTTCTGACATCTTTAACATGCTATATTGTTAAGGGGTTGTAGTATGGATGGGTAGTAGAGGAAGTATACTGGTACTGGTTTCGACTTTACTGTGCTGAGTATTAGGGTCTTCCCAGATCGAGTTCTCAGATCTTATGTAAATCACATTGGGTGGCAGCAGTGCATTAACCGTGCCTTGTTTGCCAGGAACAATAAAAAAGGTTAAAGGTATGAGCACTGAATGGGGGCTGGTGTGGTTACACAACAGCGTAAGCATCCATCCTGCCACGCTGGCAGAAAAAAAGGAACAAAACGAGCAGGGCACATGGAACGATGCTCACTGACTGGGACACTAATCTTTATCACAACTCCACTTTGCGATTTAGGCACAAACAATTTGCCAGCTTTAACCAGCGTTAATGAAATGGTTAATACCGTGTGTTTGCGTGTGCAGGAGTACCACGAGAACGGTCCCCTGTTCTCCGAGCTCAAGTTCTACCAAAGGGCAGCCAAACCAGAGAGCAGTGAGTAGCACCACCTGTCCAGTGTCCCGGCAGCTTGCTGGAGCATGAGTGTGTTTGACTGATGAAGTGGCTGCAGACAGAGGCTTTGCTGCGTTCTGCACAGTAATTAATAATAAGCCAAAGCAAACATGCACCTCAGTGGTAGTAACCCCCCCCACCCCCCACCCCACTCTCTCCATGCTTGTCTGAGCACTCCAGTGCCTTCTTTTGGAGAGGAGCAGAAGAGAGGAAGCCACTCACATGTAATGATGCCCGGGCCTCCGTTGAGCCCCTGACCACCTGCCAGCCTGGTTCAGCGCCAGTCAGGCCAGTCGCCATCAAGCCCTGAGCCAGGCCCGCTGCTTTGTCTGCAGCTTCTATGTGTATATGCTTGCAGATGTGTGTCTGTACCCTCAGCGCTATAAGACTGATAGTTGCATGCATGCATTATTACACTTCCAAGGACAAATCTGAATTTCCTAATTTTTCGAGTAAAGTTATTTTTTTCAGACTCCTCCGTGACAAGGAGAGCTGTAAGACTGGGGCTCAGGTCAAGGTTAGAAAAATCATTAGAGTCTGAATTTGTTGAAATTAGTAACTTCTAAAGTTTTCTGGCATCTAATTGGGCCAAGGCACCAAAATATCTGTTCTCTCAATATAGCCATAGTGGTTTTGAGTTTCCTTTTGTAGGTAGTGTGACTTCTGTGACTCCAATTTTTTTTTAGACACAACATATAATTACCTCAGGAAAACAAATGTGTGTATACATATCTACATAATTATTCCTCTCTTATTCTCGTTCCAGTGAAAAAATGGATGAGTAGCAGGAAACTGGACTTCCTAGGTATCCCGACCTACTGGGGATCGGGGTTGGCTAAAAATAATGACCTCAGGTACTGACTCAGCATGTGGTGAATGATGTTATTAGATAGTTTGATGATAATTATGTAACATCTCTTCTTCCTCCTTTTTGTGTGTCTTTGCTGTTGGAGGATCAAGGATGTTATTTTGTTTTGTCAGGTGTGAACAGTAACGTAGGTAAATTCTGAGCACACTGCATATAGTTGCATCTTACAAAATCACCAAAATGTTAAAAGAAATTTGCTTGTGGTCTCATAAAGAGTGGATTTATCTTCATTATACTGAGGTGTCAGCCTTAGAGGCACAGCTAGAACAAAGAGCAAAGTTTCAAGGCCAGTTTTCAGTGGCCTGTGTTTGTGTTTCTATTGTGAGAAATTAATGTTTCTGTAAGTGAGAATTTACACCAAAGATCTCTTTCATCCATTGCATCTTTCAGTACCACATGAACTAAACTATGTCTTTGCCTTGAATGGAGAGGTTTAGAATGGGTTTAATGTCAGTATTAAACCCATTCTGTATAAATGAAAGATGTTTTTCACTTCCTCACAGTTTCACCTTCTGTTGATAGAAATGCTTTTTTCACAGACATTGTTCTTGCCTACTTACAGCTTATAATTCTGTAGTGTATAATTATGCCAACAGTGTTAAACGTTTTATAGCTTTTGCTTGTGAAAAAAGAAAGCCCTCCACCACCATTTATTATCAACCAAGGTAAAGCAAATAAACCATCTTTTTGTGAGATAATGTTAAAGTGACTGTGTCTTTCATCCCTCCACTACCTACGAGTAAATAGAGTCTTATTGCAAGGTAGTTTCAAACCTGTAGTTTCTGGTTGCCAGTAGTCTTGCCAGTTTATTGGGTTTTTATCATCTCCTCAGATAAAAAGGCCCAGGACCTATCAGGAATGAGTAGATGGGATGTTATTCAAACTCAGAAGTAAGATTTTAACCACTGATCTTTATCTCTTTCACTCAGTTATCGTTTCATGGTCATGGACCGACTGGGCAGCGACCTTCAGAAAGTCTGTGATCGCAATGAAGGTCGACTAAAAAAGGCCACTGTGCTACAGCTTGGTCAAAGAATGGTGAGATCATAATTATGGAAGTTTAATCCTTTTTTATAAATGTCTGTTTACTTTTTTAGGAAGGAGTTTAGTGGAGCTCAATCTTTAGCAGATAGAAAATCCAGTTTAAAAGCTACTGTAACTGATAATGACCTGATGTCTTTCTTGTTTTTGTGTCCACATCTGTCCTCTGCCAGTTGGATGTACTGGAGTATATCCATCAGAACGAATATGTCCATGGAGACATTAAGGCTGCCAACCTCATGCAAGGTTACAGAGACCCGGATAATGTTAGTCCTCTGTAAATCTCTACTAACTGACCCCCATGTGCATATTAGTGAGACCTGTCCTGTTCCACAGGCTGTTGTCTACATTTAATGAAGAACATTTGATGTGTGCATTTAATTTAGGCTATGCCTGGGTGGTACTTAGACTCACTGTGTTTGTTGTGTGCTGTAGGTCTACCTTGCAGATTATGGGTTGTCCTACAGATACTGTCCTGATGGAGTCCACAAAGAATACAAGGAAGACCCCAAGAAGGGCCACAATGGAACCATTGAGTACACCAGCATTGATGCCCACAATGGAGTTGGTAAGTCTCCTTATTTCTTAAAGGTGACAGAGAATCAAAAAGCGTTTTCACCTCGTCTTTGTTGGTGAACGGTTCCTCCCACATTCAGGAACATGCGAAAAGTGCTAGAAATTCTGAACATCTCCTTTTGAACAATTCCTCTTTTAGAAATATCCACTAGAAAATGGGTCTATTTAACAAACGGTTTGTGATGTAAAATGTACCTCACCCCCCCAACTCTGATTCCATTCCCTCCCCTTCAAAGGCGATTAGCTGTGAAAATATGGTGTGTCTGTGTTCAGAAGCTGGTAAAGTTACATTCATTTGAGTGGCAGTGAAGGCAGCCAATCAGTATCAAGTGTTTGCATTTCATAATGAGGTTGCCAGTTAAGCCCGAAAGGATGCCAAATAAGTGCAAAACCACATTTTAAATCCCCCACCCTAGAGTATCTTTCTGAGAGAGGTTTTTAGGAAACTTCTAAGGCATTACACATCCAACCAACATTTTGTGTATACATCACATCACAGAACAAGGATCAAAACCCTGTTCAGCCATTCTCTGTCACCTTTAAGTAGCAACAGTTGATGTGATGCATCAGTCAGAATGTGCAGAATTCTTTGTGCGCTAAAGACTCACTCTACAATAAAGCGGTGGATTTTTTTCACTGCTTCATTCAAAATCAGCCTAAAACTTTTCACCTACGTCCAGGGAGTCTGTTAGCTGAGTCATAACTCCTTCTGTGTGATAAAATGTGCAAATATGATTCACTAATTGATAAAATAGCAGCTTAACTTTAAACAAATTGTTCCTGTGGTGCCACTGAATTTAATTTCACACAATAATCTAGAAGAAATCCTGTCTTGTTACTTTCCTTTCTGGCCATGAGTTATGTCAGCAGACAGACTGACAGCTGATGAAATATTCAAACACAACGACAGATCTCAGCTTTTGAATATTTGAAATGTTACCAACACAAACACGTGTGTTGTTATTTCAAAAATAACTGCCGAGTTGCACGTGTACTTAAAAAAGACCTAACATTTCTTTTGTTCAAACAATAAGGTTCACAATGGAGAGTTAGGTCATATTAATATCAGCAGCACAGTTACTGTCAGTAACTTGCGTGGACTGTACCATTCAAAGTAAATAGGTCTCTTTTACCTCTTGTTGAGTTCTCAATTACTCCAGATTATAATAATTATTAAAGGAAAAAAGATGGAGAGTGCTACACTGGGTCAAGAAGACAAATACTTCAAGTATAGGGCAAATAGTTAAGTTAAAAGGAAAGGAAAAAAAAACAAAAAGACCGGCCAGCTTACTTTTTGAAAGAAATTCATGACATTGGTTGACAGAAATGAAGAAAATCCAAAGCAGTCTGAAAAAAATTCATGAACCAACAGTGTCTCTTTTCTCTAAGATATGAATACCCATAGCTCATATTCACTGCATAACGTCATTTTCAAAGTTCAGCTGGAGCAAATCTAAAATTTTTGCACTCTATGTGAACCACATGAAGTATGTAACTTCCCAAATTTCAATGTTTTCGAATATTTTTTCTCCCAAATTTCACAAGAAAATTATCATATGCCTTTCTACATCAAATAAATGACAAATGGTAATAAATGAACATCTCTTTATCACTGGAGATGCAAGTTTACTGGAAGCAAACACTGACAGACATAATAATAATAATAATTAATAATTATTATTTTATGTACTTCACCTTCAAAGAACTGAACATGTAACAATTTACCATTTTTAAGGACAATGAAAATATTTATTATACTAATTTAAGGCAAACAAACTTTTAGTTTAGACTAAAAGGCTTAAACGTAAAATATCCATCCTCCACACTCTTCATTCCTCTCCCCTTTATCCCAGGGTTTTCAAATGTCAAGACTCGAACTCTTTAAAGTTCATGATGGATGACAACATGGCATTATGGATAGCAAAAACACACACACACACACATATATATATATCTTGACAGTTTATCTTGGGTACACAGGTGAATATTACAAACAAACTTCCAGACACGTTAAAAAGTTCATCTCTCTGGATGTTGCATTAAGAATTTTTCCTGCTACACATGTAGAGATTATGACTGAGGACCAGACTCTTGTCAGACCTTCTCTGACCCGATGGCAACGATACTTATAAAGATGTTGACAGGTTGCCATGGTGAGGTTTAGCAAACACGTTGTCGTGAACGGCAGGCCTTCGAACACGGAGCTAAATGGTGTAATTATCACCATTGGGTGGGCATCCAGAGGACGGAAGATCGTCTCCCAATGACAAGACTGTGAAGCAGAAGG
Organism: Polydactylus sextarius; assembly: GCA_016801845.1. Taxonomy (NCBI): domain Eukaryota; kingdom Metazoa; phylum Chordata; class Actinopteri; family Polynemidae; genus Polydactylus; species Polydactylus sextarius. The sequence goes on from CM028911.1 coordinate 1,235,810, forward strand.
GTTAAGAGTGTCACACTGCAGCGCGCTTTAGGGAATCGAAATAACAATAGGAGATAATTAACAAAATCATTGCTGCCTCACCACCTTGTCGAAAGATTGTGGAGAACGTGTGTATTTATGTGGGTGTTTTGTATTTGAATTGCGTGTGTGTTCCAAGCATGTCCATGCTTCCTGTGAGAGCTTTGTTAAGTGTATGTGTGTGTGTGTACACACATGCATATCTCTTCACTGTCCTGTGCCATTACTCGTGTGAGGGCAAAACACCTTTAATACAGAAGAGCAGACCCATAAAACGGTGTTATAAGCTGTGACACTCTGCCTGTAGCATGCACAGAGGGCAGCAACACTCAGTCTACTTCTCTGTTTTTTCTCCTTTTAATTGTTGATCTACAATGGCAAACGAATGTGTGAAATTGTGAAATTTCATGGTTTTCTGCAATAATTGGTCATAAACTGTGATCCGACTTTAGTCTGAATCACATATGGACAAACACAATAAGCGTAACTGGTCTTATGAGTATTTCATTGAATGTAACCATTAAACATTAACTGTTGTAAAAAGGAGGAGGAATCTCCTTCAGCTCAGGTTTAATGAAGTTTTCATTAAACGATTTCAAATATTCTGACTTTGCTGACTCTGACTCTGCTAAAAACAATCAAATATTTGTTACGCAATTAGCTTTTACATTATTAGTTTAAACATATTGCGTTCGTCATTATTAATTGTTGCTTGGTACCATGTTTTACAACATGTGCAACCTCATTATGAGGCGTTGTACCTATTTGTATTACACATGCATTTTTGGATCTGCACCAAAGTTTTATGGGCTCTTTTTGAGCTCAGGCCCCATCCTTCCAGTGAGTTTGGTGAAAACTGATGCAGTACTTTTTGCGCAATCCCGCTGACAAATAAGCAAAACAACCAACACACACCCAAGACATAATGTCCTTGTTGGAGGTAATGATGATACATATATAGACATACTTACATTTGTCCTATTCTTGTGAATTCAGTATCTCCAGAATGACTCGAGGGGGAATTCTTTCAAATTTCATGAATGTTCCCTCACACTCAAGAATGAACTAAAGAGAATTAACTAATTATTAACAATAGGAAGCCAAAGTATAGTGCTGACTTTGTGCATATGTTATAACTACAAAACCACAACAGACATAACTCTTTTTATGACAGTTGTTGAGCAACACACAGTGAGCGTGTTATATTTGGTTCAAAAATTGGCCATTAAAGATATTATTTAACACCAGTTTTACATCTCTGAGATAAGATCTTACTTTCACACTAACATATAGCCCAACGTCCAAAAAGCCCAACCCAATAAATTCCATAAAACAAAAGCCCTGGAATAAAAACCACTGATTGATAATTAAAAGCTAGAGTAAAAAGATATTAAAAGCTCTTTCCCTTTTTGAATAATATCAAGAGAGGACTTGCCTAATATGAAGTGGCAGTGTGTTCCACAGTTTAGGGTCGTAAAAGGCGGCCACCTCAGTACTGTTGTGGGACCCATAAGGAATCTTTAAAAGATAAGCAGTGAAGGACCTTAGTGATCTGGCTGGAACATAAAATCTCATGTAGGGAAAAACAAAGCCATTCAAAACTTTAGAGACAAGCAGAAACCCAAAAAATAAAATCAATTCTCAAAGGAAAAGCAAGTGTGTGTTGTGCTTGGTAATGTGATCAAATGGTCTAAATAATGTAAATTCAGTATCTTTCTGAATTTAAAAAGGTCTGACCTTGTATTATCAATATTTCTAAGATAAAAAGCGTGACTTTGTTTAAATGACTGTGTTAAATGAGTGTTAATCTGATCTGAACATAGAGTATAGATCTTCCCTTGTTGCTTTTGATGCTATTAAAAGAATTTCAACTTTTACTGATTTAATTTGAAAGTGTTTTACCCATCCATGTGTTCATGTCAAGTGGGAAAAGCATGTTTTTATATCAGCAGCATCAGTAACATAGAAACCTAGTACAAGTTATGACAAAAACAAAGCAGCTAGGTTTACAAAATTGTCACTGTATTCCTGTAAGAAAAAAAAAAAAATCACCTGCCCCTCTGTTAAAGTACTTGATTGAGGCGACTCTAATGTCAGCACCTTTTGGTTTACAGTTCTGTGCTAGTTCCTGAACAGGAGGCTGAATATTTACATTCCTGTCTGAGTGCTCATCTGTTAAATTATCACCACATCCCTGACAAATGTTCTGAAGCACACAACAGGTCAGAACAGTTTCCTTGCTTGGCTCCAGCTTGCAATTTCTTATTTTTAGGATACTAGTGTATCCTCACAGAATAGTTTGCTGTTGTCATTTTATGTGCTTGGGCCTAGCTTTGCTTGGGAAGTATAAGTAGTGATGTAATGAGGTGGCTCTCTAGGCAGTGGAAAAGAAAACTTGTTCTTAGATGAATCAACTTACGGACCTGCCAAGATGCTAAGGCACCAACCCAGAACTAGCAGTATGTTTGCGTTTAATTTCTTCTCCTCAGAGTTGAGGGAAGTTGTGAATCGGTCTCAAGGCACTTAGTATACAGTCAGCGTCAACATCCAGTTCTTACACTACCTCTTAAAAGGTTTGGGATCACTTGCAAATTTACTTGTTTTCCAAACAAAAAACATATCTTCACGCAATTAACAAATTATTTTCTCCATTAAAAAAAAAAAAAAATTATAATGAATCAGATGTAGTAATCAGATGATTTTTTTTTGCATATAGGCCTGTTATCAGCAACTGTCAGTCCTCTACATCAGTCTTCTTGAATAACTGCTAATCCATGTTAATCATTTTATAAGGCTAATGGATTAGTAGAAAACCCTTTTGCAGTTGTGTTTTACAGCTGAAAACCTTTGTACAAATAAGGGAGCATGACATTCTTTAGGTTAGTTTACTATCTGAAGCATCAGCAGTTGTTTGTTTGTTTTCAGGCTAAAAACGACTGAGATGGGCAAAAGAGCAAAGACATTGGACACTTTAAGACTGAAAGAATGTTTGTGGACAGATGAGTCCAAGTTTGAGGTCTTTGGATCAAACAAAAGAACATTTGTGAGACGCAGAACAAATGAAATGATTCAGGAAAAGTTCCTAATACCGTCAGTCAAGCGTGGTAGAGGCAGCATGATGGTCTGAGGTGCTTTAGAGATGCTCAAGGAAGCATGGGGTGAAATCTCATCACATTACCTTGAAACATTGACAGCTAGAATGCCTAATGTCTGCCATGATGTAATTGCTGCAAAAGGTGTTTTTTTGACGAAGGCAAAGTCTGAAGAACATATTTATTATTTCCATCATTATTTTTAACTCAATGACAATGTCAGCACATCCTGTTTATTTTCTGTATTTCCTATTCAGACTGATTTCATCTGTGTTTTTACACATGCGATCCCAAACTTTTGAGCAGTTGGTGCATGTTCCCTAAAAGTCAGTGAGTCAGTGCATCCCAACCCTGAGTCAAGTTGCCTTTTGTGAGTCGACTCACTGGACCTTTTTTTAGTTGCCTTACAGCACAAAGAGTCAAACAGTGTGGCTATAAACTTTGAAAACTGAGTCAAACTGAACCACTAAACTAACTGATGGATGCCTGTGGAGATTCTCATTCATCCAGGTCATAGTATCTAACATAGTTGAATCTAAGGCAACTAGACTGTTGTAGGTTCTTGAGGACATTTCACCTTTCATCCAAGAGGCTCTTGGTTAGTTCAACTTGCCAACTTCCTAAGAACAAGTTTGCTTTTCCACAGGTCAGAAAGCCATATCATTACAGCTGGGCTTCTATTTTGCCCAGCCTCTTGGATGAGAGGTGAGACATCTTCAAGCATCTACAACAGTCCTGTAGACTTAGATTCAAGTACGTTGGCAAACTGTGATGGGGGTAGAGCGAGGAGATGGAAACGGAGGAAAGTGTGTGGACAGCCACTACAGACATAAACCGACAGAGCTTTAACCAAACAACAACACATGACATGATCTAGTTCCCTAAGTTTCAGATAAAGATAATCATTAGATCATAAGTGTCTGTAAAAACAAAAAAAAAAAAAAAAACAGACGAGAAAAAAGGAAAAAGCAAGAGTAAAGCATGCATGTCCACATGTAACCAGATTACCTGCCTCACATTCCATGTAATCTGCCCCTGTGTGACCACACTGAGACCAGACTGTTGGCTGGTGAGGATCAATGCAGACTGTGGCTCAAGGAGGAGATTTCTCTCCTCTGATGGAGCCAGTCAATAGGTAATTTCTCCAGAGATGTGTGGTGGCCATTACAGTATTGAGCTGCTAAAACTCCCCAGGCTCGACCTCCTCCTAGATGGACTTGGTTCATGTGTATTGATAGATCTCACACAGTACGACACAACACTCTTTACTTATTTTAAGGAAGTCTTGAATCATGGGCATTAACATCAGTGATGTGTATATGGATCTTCATGTCACAAATATTAAATTTACTATCATCAACTTATGTTATTCTCCCTGCACTCTATCAAATCTATGAAATGCAGAAGTTTTAATGACGATATAAAACAAAATCAGCCAAATAACCAAGTAAAAAAATGTTTACGCTAATATCCTCTTCTAATATTGACCTTTTTCTTATCTCCACTGCTGTTGTGTTACTGTGATTTTTCTACAGATGTAAAAAAGTGTTTTTCCAAAGCAAAAACAAAATGTCATTGATCATGTAGTGTTTCTGTTTCTTTGTCTTTTAGCCTCATCTAGACGCAGTGACCTCCAGATTCTGGGTTTTTGTCTTCTTCACTGGATGTGCGGGTCTCTGCCTTGGGACAGTTTTCTAAAGAACCCAGCTCAGGTGCAGGAAGCCAAGACCAGGTACGTTGACCCTTGCACTGTTTCTGCAGCACATATTTAATCACCTCTAATAAAATATGTCACCGGGTCCTGCTGGAGGTATTACTTGGGTTAAGAAAAAGCTATTGTTGCTATTTAGCTGTGAAAACAAAAGAACCTGAAATTACTTTGACCAACGTAAAATAGCTCTTGATGGGTGTTCAACACATATTTACACATATTCGTGATGAAATAGATTCATTCAGATAGAGTTCAAATTACTGTGGACCATCACTTTAAGTATTGACCAAAGAAAATGAAAGATGAGCATATTCTCTTCAATCAATGAGGTAGATGATTTAAATAAAATATAAATAAAAATGTATATAATGTATTGTAAATTTATGCTGTAAATTTATCTAAGTATAACAAAAATCTTAGAAGGTCAGTCTGTGCAGCCATCTTGTAGAAAACATCACATAACAATAATATAATTATAATTATATTATAACTATAACTATTAACAACCAGTCCGCTCATATCTATCTCTCTACATCATGGATGTCTCAGGTATTCCTGTGATCAAAATACCTTTTACAAAACAGTCAAAGGGACAAATATCTGCTGAAACTAAACAAACTGGATGAATATGATATCAAGTATTCACTAAAGCTAATATTGTCTTGGAATAAAATGCTTTGTGAAGCATATGACCTTTAGTTTTCTACTGCTGACAAGATGTAGTAATATTTGAATTGCATTGAAATATAAGATGTTTAAAATATTTTGCTCTCCACTGCATTATAGGTATATGCTGAATGATGCCGGGTGCTAGTGCAAGCTCTAGAGCTGCATTCATCTTAATACGAATAATCGCAATGAATAAATGCACCGTCTTTCAGTGTGTTAACCTGAGAGAAGCATTAACATCCTGTAAGACGGGAACACTTTGGCTCGGATTCAGTTTGTTTGTAACCCTGCTACCCCCCCCCAGAAATCTGTCTCACAATGTTTATGTTTATGCCCACCCTTCCTCACTGTTTTATCTTCCTTTACTCCTCTTCTCAGGCTGATGAATAATCTGCCAGACTCAGTCCGGCAGCTGTCAGTGAACAGAGTCAGCACAGGTAAGTCAAGGCCACGGAGCATCTTCTAACCCACACTACTACAGGTAGTGAACCGACACACACAAGACATATGGGAAATAGCTGTTGTACACCAATAGATTTTATTTACTTAAGCAAGATATTTTAGATCACTTTTCCATAAAACACTTATGTAAAGCTTGAAAAATGATCATTGAGAATAATTTTCACTTTCTTATTTATTTATTTTTTTTCCATTTGTTAATTTGTCTGGTGTACTCACAACAGCTGGCATCTGAAATGAAGTTAAGGGACAAGGGACAATTCAAATCAAATCAAATGAGTTATACTGTGGGTACAACTTTTCCTGCAGTTTTAAACTCAAATCTGGTAATGCTGAGCTTTGATAGTTTTGTTTATGATTTATTGTACTTTTGAATGCTTGTTGATGGTTCTACCTGAGTTTAAATGCTGTTGTTGTATGTGCCAAAAAACACAGCAAGCATTTTGACCAAAAATGTGGATTAAAAGATTTTGCATAATTTAAAATTGATGAATTATGGAAGGATTTATCTCTGTTTTCTAAGGATTTGTCATCATAAAATAACTTGCACATCATCTGTTTAGTGGAAAAAAAACACTGCAGAGTCATTTCATTCTTATGTTTTTCAGTTTCAGCTCATAAAGCATATGAAAATAATAATGCACATCATGACAAAAAAAATCACCCACTCGTATACAGCCATTACATGCCCCTGTAGATGTATAATGTCAGGAAATTAATAATGAATTCTGCATTAAAGTATCGGTATCAGTCACCAATCAGCCATAACATCACGATCACACTTTACTCAGATTCCTATGCTCACATATACTTAATTTCCCTTTGGGATGAATAAAGTGCCAAAACAGTCCTGACCCATCGAGACACCACTGCTGTGAAGGTGCTGTCATATCTGACATCAAGACATTGACGGCAGAACCTTTAAGTTGATCCCAAGTAAGTTGTAGAAAAGATACTGGATCGGATTGAGGCCAACTCAACACTTTGAACTTATTATTTTGTTTCTCAAATCATCTTGAACTATTTCTGAACTGTGACAGACACTGTCATTATTGAATTTTCAATGAAGGGGTGGTGCTTGTAATAGTGTGTAGGTAGGTGTTACAAATCAAATTAAGACCCACATAAATGATAGGAGGCAAATTTTCGCAGCAGATTATTGTCCAAAGTATCAAACTGCCTCCACCACCTTGTTTTTCTTCCCATAGTGCATCTTATTGCCATGTCTTCCTCAAGTAAGCGACACACATGCATCAGCTTAAACTTTTCAGTAATTTGAGCTACAGTAGTTCATCTTTTCAAGCTCATCATCAAGATACTGAACCACTAATTGCCCCTGATGGCTCTTCCATCAGTATGAATGTGTCTAGCACACATAAAGTACAAGATGTATAGGTAGAACAGCTGTGTGAATGTCAACCGTGGTATAAAGAGCTTTGAGTGGTGACCAATAGAACTGTGCTTTATTAATACAGTCGATTTACTATTTACAACACCACCACACATTGACTATGCTATTGTGCATCAGTGGGTCTTGTCTTCTCATGACCTTTTTATTGTTCTTCTGGTTTTCCCTTCGTGGACCATTATTTGTAGGTACTGACCACTGCATCACCCTAGAAGAGGTGTATTTCAGAGATGCTCTGACCCAGTCATCTAGACATCTGAGTGTAGTCTTTGTCAAAATCGCTCACAGTGACAGGTGCTATTGTAACAAGATAATCAATGTTATTCACTTAACCTGTCAGTAGTCATCACGTTATGGCTGATTGGTTTATGATCCCCAGTATGTCAACACGTGATCCTGGTGCTAAAATCCCAGGATCTCACAGGTTTTTTTTTTTTTTTTTTTTTCATGAAACAGGACCAGATGTTGGTAAAAATTCCTGGCACATACAGAATTTCAATTCCTCGTAATTGACCTTTGGTAATCCCTGAAAATAGCCTACGGATGTCTGATATGAAAATGATCCTTAAAATGTATTCTCTCTCAGGAGTCTGCAGCGACGAGACTAAATACTGGTCCAAACTGCAACAAATCCTCATTCTGTCCAAAATTGTGCAACGCAAATATTTCACCCAGAATAAAGTACTTTCTCTTTCCGTTACCAGAGGCTCCAGAATAACATTGTACCAATTAAACAGCTGCCCCTTTGACATGCCTTTCATAGTTTGTCATGTTTTATCTCCTCCTTATGAGGAGAGGTCACACCTGTGTGAGGGCTTAGTGTGTGTGATGTATGGTTGGCACTGGGTTGCTTGCTGCCCACCACAGATAAGAGCCAGTTTATGCCTCAATTAAATGTGTGTGTGTGCATGTGGGAGAGAGATACAAGTTGTACTGCAGCATGTGTCACATCCTGTGTGCCGTCTGGCCACTGTGTGATGTATTGAGACCGACTGCCTGTGCCACTTCCACACATAGTCACAATACATATCCAGAGGTATGTGCATGCCTAATCTGCTCTCTGTGGGGAGATCCTACATTGCAAGGCTGATGCGTATCTGAACTGTGACACGTTCAGGTTCATCTTGCCTATTGCTGCTGCATGACTCAGGACTCCCAGAAATGATTTCATACCGGGGACATACAGAACTGAAGGCAGACTAAAATAGTGTGTTACAGTTACAGAACTTAAACTTTATTGCTTGTGCAGAAAATCACAAACTATAGCATCTGGTCCAGTAGAGTTTAAAAATGTGGACACGCTGTAAATAACCCTCTGTTTCTGTCCTTAGATGAAGTGGCTGCATTCCTCCTTTATGTGAAAAATCTGGCCTACCAAGAAAAACCAGACTATCAACATCTCAAAGACCTGTTGGCCTGTGATGTCAGGGCAAAACTTGACTTCTCCAAACCTCAGCAACTTGCAGGAGAGTCGTCCACCAGGGGAGCAGATACTCGTATCAGAGAGAAGGTGAGGGGAGCTGAGGTTTGGTGTCTGAACAGCTTTTAACTGAAAGAACATTCATTGACATTTTTGAACAGTGGCTACTGCAGACAAAATGTCTTCTTCCTTACAGATGTGAATTCAAAATGACATTGCACTTGTGACTTTCACTCTTGGACAAGACCACTTGAAAAGGATCAGTCAGAGTTCAGTCCACCACACTTCTGCTGTTGTTTGTTTGTCTTGTGAAGGCAAACAGATAAACGTCAGGATGTGATAATACATGTGCTGCTGTCTCGAAAAATTCAGGGATCAATCTTGTCATTGATCTGTAAGAGCCACATATGCAGCAGTAGATTCAGAGAGCATTCAGAACCCTTTGCTTTTTTCACACCAGTTGCATTGTAGATTTAATTTTAAATGGAAAATTTGTCAAGTCTATGATCAGTAACCCAGTGTGTCAAACTTTATGCCAAATCTAAGTCAGTAAGTCCAAGGAACTCTCTTATAACACGGTAATAAACTTTTGTGGAGCATAATAGGTCTGGGCAAGACTTTTAAACAGTTTCTAAATCTTTGAGTCCTCCCAGGAGCACAGTCCTAGAAACACCAAGACTAATCTTGATGATCCAGACGATCGATCCAGACTAATCCAGACGACTGTCTGGCCAGACTGAGTAACCAGGCAACAAGGGCCTTGGTCAGGGAGGTGACAAAGAGTCTAATGGTCACTGCTCATCCCCTGGTTAATACAGTTTCTATGATTAATCATGGTGGTGGCAGTGTTATGTTAACTTATGGGGCAGCAGCAGGAACAGGGAGACTCATCAGAACTAAAGCAGGAATGAACGCAGCCAAATACAGAGAAGAAGAAAACCTGTTGCAGCTGATCTAAAGCTAGGCATTGGTTCAACTTAATGAACACTGTCCCGAAATATAAAGCAAAGTCTCTTAATTAGTCCAACTGAGAACCTAGAAACTGCAGATGGCAGTTCTTTTTCAGTCTGACAGAGCATGAGATGATCTACGTGGAAGACTGTGACAAACTGCCCAAATCCAGGTGTGCAAACAGATTACAGCTCTAATTGTTGCCAAAGACACTTCTACAAAGTACTGAGATAAGCGTCTGAATACTATTGTACCTGAGAGATTTCATTCATTCATTCATTCATTCATTAGCCACTGTAGGTTATTATACTTAGATGGATGGCAGTGATCATGACAGTTTTATCCACTTAAAATTAAATGTACAACACAATGAAGTGTGTTAACACAAATACTTTCTGAGGCCATTATATATTAAAGCAAATCATTTAATGGTAACATCATGGTAACATCAATTCATAGCAGCAGCATGTGAGTGTTTTAGTGTTTATATAAAGTAAGATAGCCATCCCACAATAATCCCTTCTCTTCATACCTTCTCTCATACCATGCTGTAGATATATAATATAAGAATATATAATAACAGACCTGTATAATATAATATAAATAAACATGTATAGAGACTGGTTGTTAAAGTTACTGTGTTTGGGCTGTGTATGTGTTTTTGCTTCTTCACAAGGCAAACCTTTTTACATTCAGTGAATACCCAATACCTTCAGTGCTGGGCAAATATTCCTGTATCCAGTCTCTTAACCTCAAAGTGGGGAAACGTGACAACAGTGAAGGGGAAGTTTAACCTCTTCCTGACCTCCCCCCTCACTGAGAATATCAGTCAGAGGTGGTCAGGTCTAAAGCTGGAGGAGAACCGCAATTCTCCTCAAATTTACCAGAACCACTTCTTGACCCATCAGGCCCAGAGAGTGCCCTCTCAATGGTCCAATTTGAAGAAGTTGATGACACACACTTTACACAGCACAGGATGTCTCCAATTATGCTCCTGATCGCCTCTCCTCTTCTTGTGTCATTTAATTTCCATGCTCAAGGGCTGGCCAGTTTGATCTCTAGTCAAACAGAAGTGGCCATTTGCAGGTGGTTTAGTGAGGAGGGTAAATGTCAGTTGAGATAAAGGCCACTCAGAAGGCATGCTCACCCAATCATTTCTCACTAGTGTCACATAAATCTTTTATTTTGTGGGTGGTAATGGTTAAGAGCCAAACTTTTATTTAAGAGAAAGTTTTTTTTTTTTTTTTGCCCATAAAGACATTAAAAAAGTTACTTTTTTACTTCAGTGAACAAAAAACAAGAAGACAGTGGTTTAGATTTGTAAACTTGTTTCTGAATTAATTCATCTTCATATTTATTCATCAGCAGAAAGCAGGACAAGCCAGAGGAGCCTCCAAAGCCAAACCTGTGGCTACACTGACAGATGAAGAACAGAAGGGTGCAAAGTCTAGACCAGTGCCGGCTCAGTACAGACCAGTTGTCCCTAGATGTCAGCCACAGGTAAGATCTAAAACAACAACTGAGTTTGGCATCTATGCGATTGCTTAACAAAAATCTTAATAAAGTAGAGCTCCTCGCTCTAGGTAAGGCCCCTCCCTCACCCTTTTCATCAGAAAAGTCCAGTTTCTTTGTATTTTAGTCCCAGCAAGGTGCTGAAAACATTCCCCAGAGATTTAGTTCATTTTCACGCAGAATTTGATTCCACTGAATTTCAAAGGTGATCCGTTGGATCGTGATCTGATGACTAGAGTAGATTTAAAATCAGTGTCATGTTGATTCTGTACATGTTTATGTTTTCACATGCCAGGGTGCATCTGTGTATAGACATGACCATGTCTCTAATGTCTGGACATATTCAGGATCGTAAACACAAATACATGTTCATCACGTCACAGCATGTATACGCTATTTTGTCAAAAATATTCATAGACCAATATGTCTGTACTGCGTGCTCACAGAGGGCTGCCAGAAAAAAGACTCCAAGGTATGATGAAGAGAGTAATGAAGATGAGAGTGAAGATGAAGATGATGATGAGGAGGAGGACGAGGAGGAGGAAGAGAAGACCAGACCTACACCCATTGATGCCCGTTACCTCAGAGGCCCCCCAATAGGCCCCAGACCTCCATCTAAACAGGTGTGAGGTTAAAGTGCAAGAGCAGCCTGGTTCTTTATGTATCACTACCGCTTCATGTGTAAAACTATGTGAACACTAATTATTACTGATGATCAAATGTTTCCAAAACATGAGTTTTATTGTAAGGATGATCGTCATCACATTATAACAGAAAACATTAAGACTGCCTGTTGTGACTTGAGTTCTCAAGAAAGCTCCAAAGAAATAAAACCATACAATACAAATGTAACTTTATTCAAATTATTTACATATTGGATAGTACAGACGAACCACTCACGTTACTGCCCGTTCTGAAAAGGAGCAAACGCTTAAATTATCCTCTTTAACAGAAAACTAAATCCATATGGACCGGCAGGAAAGGAGACAACCTGACTGTGACCTCAGCTAGACAGGAAGAAGAAATCCAGCCACAGAGGAGGAAGTACAGATTCCTGGACAGTGACTGTAAGAACCAAACACACATGCGGGACTGGGGAAGATGGGAGAAGAGGCTGCTCTATTACAGAGCAGACTACAACCATCACCAGAGGTGGGATAGCGACCTTTATTATGAACACGGAGACAGATTTGGTGAGTTGGAAAGATCTGCTGTCAAAAGTCTGGGACAGGAATCTGGGACGTCACAGTGGACTGGACTGCTGCACCAGTTTGGTTTAGTATGTGTCTTCCTCTTCTTGGGTGTTTGTGTTCTAGGGTTCTTGAAATTTTAATAAGTCGATATGGAGCCGACAGGAACACAAAGCCACTTCTCAGGACTTGTGCGCTGACATTTTCACAGTAATGGGCTGCAATAGAAGGACGAGCATCATTAAATGGCCTTGATAGTTATATGTGCTGTGAAGAATCACTTAAAAAAAAAAAAAAAAAGACTCAGGAGAAAATTTTAAAATGCACCCGACATCAACTGCACAAGTAAAACTGACTTCAAATCAGTCATAAGCTGCATTCAGACATTCAGTATCACACCATTTACATCCAGTTACACACTTTACTCCTTTATCACAAATGTAGCTTGATTCGAAGAACACACTCAATACTTTCACGAACAAGGAAGCCATGTGATGTAAAGAGCCTCGCTAATTAAATATACTTAATATTGATGGCAGTGAAGGTCTTTATGAGCTGCAGACTTACCTTGCTGCAATAAGGACACTCTCCAAATATAATACTGAAGCTCTGTCTGCTGGAGGGCAGCGCCCGCAGCCACTGAACGGAAAGAAAAAAAAAAGAAAAACGACTTTATCGCTCACATCGTTCCCTTGAATCTGACGTGTCGGTCTCAAGTGATAATAACGTTTAATTCAGTGTACACTTATTACTGCACACTTTAATGCTATATTCAACATTACACTGTGAACACTCGAAGATGACACTTTGAGCTACTTTAAGGGCTTTTATACAGACCTTCAGACTGTCCTCCATGTTTTGAAAAGAGAATTGAATAATTCATTGAAAACAGTGTACACAATGTGAACAAAGTAATCCCTTCTCAGGCTGATGAGAGGAAACATCAGGCCACCTTGACAATCCCGCTCTTTACATCTGAGTGCCAAGAAGAAATCTGTGTGTGATGCGAGTTAGCCAGACATCATGCTACATTGTCAGTGACAAAGCTAACGGTGTAACAACTCTACAATGCTCAAAATGTGAGTGTGATTGTCTCATTTGCTCCAGAGACGGTTATCTAAATTAAATTGTCAGTATTTTATGTTTTCCTGACTCTCGTTGTGTTCACTATAAAATGAATTTCTTTTTTCGTCTCAGCCATGAACACAAGAAGCACAAAGCATATGTGTTCAAGTAGTATGGATTTTATAATGTGATTTGGAGTTGGAATAGTTGGAATAAATATATTATATTACAGCCACACTTTGAGTTTTTCGGTTTAAAGATCTTTAGAGACACTGAAGAGTTGGATTTCTGAATGTTCTTTGTGATTGTTTTTAACCTCAGACATGTCTAAGCTATGTCCAAGAGAAGTGTGTAAATCCTATTTGTGATATCTGTAAGGGCAGAATGTAACTATCAATATTAAAAAATTTCAATCACTTGTAAACATATGTTTGAGTTTGTGTTATTTACATCTGTATAAAAGGAGAAACTGTGTGTTCTTGAGTTTCTGTAGTTGTATTTATGCAACATGTAATTTCTAATTCCTCTCTAATAATTAGTCAAAACATTGTTATGTGTCTGATGTACTGAATATTTTACCTTAGTTACTATTCTCATCTAAATGGCTAATTTATTATCAAACTAATGAAAGTATAACTATCTGTTATCTGTTCTTCTGTTCTCCTTGTAAAACAAACTGCTGTCTGTGCTAATGTTGGATAACTAGCGACAGCAAAAACACAAAATGATGAGATAAATAATAAATTTAATATCATTTACTATGTGTGGATTCTGGTAAAACTAATGCTAATAAACAACAACGTATTACATAAACAGAAATGCTTCACAAAACAAGTAAACAAAAGGCCAAACAAACACACACACATACTTATACCCATGTACCAACACAAACACGTGTACAACACACAACGCGTGTGTGTGTGCATGCGGACATATGCACGATTCATGTGTGAGAGTACAGTGTGATCTTTGAAGTTCTATGTAACAAGTTGTTGTTGAAAACAGTTGGTTAATATGAAACAAAGCGAATGTTGACCCTATTACACGATATCTGAATTCAGCATCGTCTGTGCTGCGGTGGTTAAAAATACATTTTCTGTTCGTGACGGACAGGTGAAGTTTGCCTGAGGAGCACTAACAAATTATCACATCGTTACTGAACACATCTGTCTATTCTCGTCATAACGTTTCATTAATCAGCACCAAACAGTGTCCCTTAGTCTGGAAGGAAGCCTGCTGGCAAAGAGCGGAAGATGTGTGTGGGTGCTGCTCACACAGCTGTGTTTTTTATGTGTGTGTGTGTGTGTGTGTGTGTGTGTGCCATACCTCGTACAAACAGGCCTGGTGGAAAGGTTGGCCACAGCGAGGGTCGTTGCACACCTGATCAGGGATCGCAGCTTCAAGGCGATAAGAGTAACAAATCCCACACTCGACATTGAAACCCTGTGTGCACACGCAGTGAAATCACTGAACTGGATGAATTCAGTATGTTCACATTAACTACAACTACAGATGCCGGAGTTTTGGGCAGGACCCGTGTAACCACTTAGAGATAAACAATCTTCTATTTAAATCACCCTCTAACACCCAACTTTCTCTCCATCTCTCTCTGCAATCCCACACACACACACACACACACACACACACACACACACACACACACACACACACACACACACACACACACACACACACACACACACACACACACACACACACACACACACACACACACACACACACACACACACACACACACTTCCTCTCTGCTCTTGTTTGCATTTTGGCGTAATGAGAAGCTCCCGTTTTTCTGGAGCTATCCATTAAGGCAGAGGATGGCAGGTTCAAAAAAAAAAAAAAAAAAAAAAAAAAAAAAAAAAAAAATCAACATCTGGTCAACTCAACTTTTTTGCCTTCCTCTGAATGTTAATGAAGCTGAAGCATTAATCACTGCAGTGACAGCGGATAAACACAACGCCCTTTCAACCCATCCGCGGAGAGGGGAGGGGAAAAGAACGTGTGTTTAAAAACGAGAGATGAATGGTTTTGCATAATTAAAGCAATTTGATAGTGCAGAGAATTCTGCCATCTTTGTTATTCTAATGATCTTATCTGTTAACAACCCAATTAAAGGAGAGTTTGTGCCCACCTCTTGGAAAAACAAAACATGAAGAGAAAGAAAAAAAATATGGAAATAGACAGAAAAATAGGCAGTAGTGTATGTCCGCCCCCTTATAACTTAAAGCTCAAAGAGACACACAAACACGAGTATGCATTCATAGATGTAAACACACACACACACACACGAACAAACAAACACACACACACACACACACGAACAAACAGAGCTCCTTGAGGTAACGGAGATGTAAAGGGGCAACTGTGTGACATACAGATTTTTCGTGGGTGGCAGGTGACGGGAATTCGATCTCCAAAACATCCCGGAGGTTGTGCAAGACGCTGGAGTCCGGGTTCCTGCCAGCAGACCACAGACAGCTCCTTCACACACTAATTAACCACATGCAAATAAGCCTGCGAAAACACTGAAGGACGATAAGGAGGCTTTCACCAATGGAATGGTATTAAAACAAAACAAAACAAAAAAAAAGTGTCAGACTTGTCATACAGGAAGGCAAAATACGTCATCACTATGTGATAAAGTACAGGTTTAAACTTCAGTACTTTACTCCAACGTAGAGTGATGATGTATTTTCCTGGACCTGCTATGCAGGTTGTGACAGCAGGACAATCTGATCAAAACCATCCATCAGTGTTTCATATGAACAAATATTATGTGTAACATGTCATTTCTCTGAACTTTAGAATTCAAGAGTTGACAGCAACTGAATAAAACTTCCACGTGTGTAGTTCATTTTTCGTCTTAACTCAACCATTCTACTAAACACCCAGCACTTCAACAACAACTTTTTTTAGTGATTTTTGTCAGAAACCGGCAACAGTCAGCTGCTTTAGGAAACTCTCGAGCCTTTTCTTTTTACACAAAGCCAACATGGATGGGATCTAGTTAATGTGTATTTAAACAACTGGTAATTTATCACAGCAAAGTGGCTGGAAGTGAAATAACTCTCTGGCTTGAAAATAGTATAAGATAATATGCTGCAACAAGAGATTAACATGATCTACTTTTATATTTTTTGACTCAAAGTGACCAAAGTCCAAATTTCTTCATACACAATTATCAGTGACAAAGCCTTTATTTGTCACAGCAGTCCAACATGTTTATAGTTGTAACTTTGGCTGAGGCTCCAAAACACTGATTATCAGTAACTATTTCTTGACAACTTTCTTTTTTAAAATCCATGTCTCCGTGTCCAAACAACCTCATTTTATCTTATCTAGACTTTAACAGTTTAGTTTAATTAGAAGCTCTAAAATGGAGCTCAGATGAAGAGGTCAGAGAATAGTAGATGGTTTCGGTTTTCTCTAGGGATGCACCGATGTGAAGTTTTTAGCCGATATTGACATCCGCAGTCACTGCCGATACCGATATTTGCTGATAACCATGTATGTAGAATTATTTTTTTCTATAATGTCTCAATTTTTGTACAGACTGGAAAAACACCTCTTTAAATGTAAAAAATATAACATGGGTCTTTATTTAAAGAAAGGGGTCAATGTAAAAAATTTAACAGTTTGGTCACAGTCTCAATTTCTATAACATTAAGTTACCTTTACCTGCAGTAGCAAGTGCCAAACCAAGCTTAGGCTTACATTATGTTGCTCTTAAATAATGCTCTCTTAATAAATCTTGAGACTTTAAGAAACTGCCAAATGACAGACATAGGCTGTGTTTCCATCAAATAAGTTCCTGGGTAATGTTTAGGGACCGGGAACTTTTCAGGAACGTCCTCTCACTCAGCTCTGGTCCCCTCTGTCTCCACTGAGGATAAGACCCTGATCACTGATGGGACAGGGGGTGGGTTGGGATAATTTTAACGCAAAAAGACACACACAGTGACCCAACTAAATATGGCTGCTGAAGTTGGTGAATTTGTTGACATCGGGCTGATACGAATAAAAACGGACTTGATACGAGTTACGAGTTAAAAAATGTCACATATCGGTGGGCCGGTATATCGTGCATCACTACTTTTATCATGGGCAATTTAACAATAATTCATAACTCAAGCAAAGGAATTAATCTGATTTCTGCTCATGTATATATTGAGTATACGTACAATCTGCCAAACTATTAAAATGTGTAAAACAAACTCCTTTATCACTAATTTATTATTTACTTTTCGACAACAGAATTTCATCTTGACATGCATCACCTGAAAATTGATTATTATCATATTGAATATCATTTCATCATTAATTGCATGGAGGTGATCTTACCATAAATGCATATTGGCGTTCAGCTTGTTCCTCAGGGGAGTCACCACTGCAGCAAGAAATAAAAAGGATATAGGAGATTGTTTGTATTTCTACTACAAGCTTTAAATCCGAGTCTTTTGTTTTTTTTTCATACATTTCAATCAGATGCAGACATATACGCTTTCGTACAGTGGAAGGCCTCAGAAAATTAGACTGTTGTAGAAAAACATCCTGTGAACACCCTCAAACAGCCCAGTTCACCACAGACACAACTGTCAGATATGAACCATCATTGTCTCCTCTGTTACACAGGGGAACTTTGTCAGCGTTCAGCACTCATCACTTTCACTATTTGTTATTCCAACATGCAAAAAGCAATATTTTTTTGCGTGACCCCCCTCGAATTTGCGGGTCACTGCCTGCCTCCCGTTTTGGCTGAAGACAGTATACGTTTAATATCTTTTGAGTTGTATTGCTAAGCAACGGGCTAGGAGTCGCATGACCTTAAGTTTACAGGAACAATGGCTAACAATTGACAGTGACTTAAATAGAAATGTGTAGCTTGCCGGTCGTCTCCGTGTTGACGTGGTGGGAATTAAAATTTTGATGCCAAGTCCTCTGATGAAATGACAGACGACAGTGAACGCGACCAGCTCGGCTGAAGTTGAGACACGTGGACTTCAGTGAGAAAGAAGCGCTGTTCCTGTTTCACTGATGGGTAAAGGCCTCTCACTGATCTGATCATCTAATTTACTGCACAAGTTAATCAAGTTGATAATCAAAATGAGACATGTGGTACATGCCGATTTTAGTCGCATTATGCAGATTTGTGAAGAACTTTTTCTGAATAGGCATCCTAGAGGAAACATTTCTCCTTTTTTTTGACTGTTTGACAACAAAGTCCATAAGTTGTGTTCTCCTTCATTTACCGGTGCCTACAGCTGTAAGAATAATGATTTGGAAAATTAAAATTTTGCTTTAGGGCTTAGTTTGGGGCTACAATTCTGGCAGGAAAATAAGATTGGTGCACAGCTACAGAGATGCTGAACCCTAACTTGCTAATTGGTTGTAAACATTTATTCATTTCATCATTTTTTTTAAAGCTATTGTTTTTTGGCCGTTTTGCCTTAATTGATAGGTAAGGGAAGGTAGACAGGAAGGTGGGGAGAAGAGTGGGGGAAACAAAAAAACAAAAAACAAACAAAAGATGCAGTGGTTGAACATTAATTAAAGCTTAGACAGCAAAGGACAATATTACATGCTTAATAACTAAAACTTTAACAAAATCCTATGTGAAGTGCTGCCATGTGTTTGGACTCCTACGTACCGTGTTCAGCTCCCAGAAGGCAACATTCTGGGAGCATCTTAGGGTGTCTGGGATCAATCTCCACTTTAATAGATACATTGTTTCCTGCAGAGGCAGACATGTAAGAACAATACCTTACTTTTTTATCATATAAAAAGCATGAGTTTTAGTGTATATGTTATATTTTATACTGATCAATTACTTCAATTTTGAGCTGTAAAGTTTAACGAGACTGAACTGTATGGTTTATGACATTAGAATATATACACAAAATATCTTAAATTAGCTGTTCTGGGATCTGTCTGCATATATTTTTTCAGTACCGATGGCGATCCGCCTCATGGTGTCAGACCGGCTGGGTTTTTCTGGCTCCAGGATCCAAGTCTCCTTGTCAATCTGGTCTAGGACATCCCAGAACTCTGTCAGGGACTCCAACACCAGCAGGAACTGGTTGTGGAGCTGCTCCAGAGTACCCTACCAAGACAGAACAAAGTAAGGTGGAAGACAATTACAACCCGGATGTGTCTGAACTGAACTACATCTCCTTTACTGTTAACACTGTTACCCAAATTTCTCATATATTCCTAAAGACACATCCGAAGCTTATGGACAATCTCCTCATATCATGGTTGATCAATCTGCACATAAACAAAACTGTAACTATTTCATAGCAAACGCTGTTAATCAACCAATTTATTTATTGACTCAAAAACCTTCAGATCAATTGATAATGAAAGTACTTGTTAGACGCAGTGATGCAGCTGAGAGTAAATAAAGCTAACATGGAAATAATAAACTGTGATTAGAGATGAAGCGATGCACTCGCTAGAAGTGTTTCACTTCATTATTACTTTGTGATTGCTACAAAACGCCACAGAGAGACTTTAGTTTTCAATACAATTAAATGGCGAGGGCTTCTACTGTGTCATTTGAGAC